>JAOTQQ010000012.1:103718008-103781103 GCA_026546715.1 Gallinago undulata
TTAGACATTAGGAACAAGTTCTTTACTATGAGGGTGGTGGAGCACTGGAACAGGTTGCCCAGGGAGGTGGTTGAGGCGTCTTCCCTGGAGACATTCAAGGTGAGGCTTGACGAGGCCCTGGACAACCTGGTCTAGTTGGAGGTGTCCCTGTGACTGCAGGGGGCCAGACTAGATGACCTTTGAAGGTCCCTTCCGGCCCAGATGATTCTATGATTCTATAATGTTAAAATAGAGGCAATCAAAGGAAGCTTCTTATATGATAAAGGGGAACACTGAATATTAGGGTAGAATATTTCATATCCTTCACCACCAAAATTATCCATTTCTATCAAGACACAAAGGAATAATAATATTAAAAGCAACAGTGCTAGTCCTTCATCTATTATTTCTTAGCTATGTTTCAAAGTAGTATTGACAGCTAAAAAATAAATTCAAAGCTTGCCAAGAACCTTTAGCAAACAGAAGAAATGGGAAAAAAGAAAGCTAGACTCAGTGATAATCTTCACTAAGAACACATTTTGCAAGCACAAAAGGACATACAAGTAAACTATTTTTAATTATTTGTTTATGTTGCAAATTATGAAGCCAGGTGATTAGCAAGAAGATTTGGAAATACAAAGTGAGAAATAAGGAATAAAAAAGATATTGTTGTTGACCGAGGCTTGCTGGAAGTATGCAATGAGAATGCAAAATTTAATGTATAGGATTTAGGATTTGTTCCAAAAAGAGAAATTTGGATGGATTTTATTTTTTCTTTTGTTTTATTTTCAGATGTACTGTTATGTGTTCCAGAGTCCTGGATGGTTCATGACCACAGGTTAATCCTCAAAATTTCTCCAAAATTTTGAGGATTAACGTTTTAACTGATAAAACAGGGCAGACTTAAAGGACATTTATTACTGACTTTCTGACCCCTTAAGAGACCATGTGTAATGTGTAGGAAAAAAAGAGCTTTATTTCATGACTGCAACCTACAGGGCATCTGTTGATTACAAATCACCCTTAAATAGTAATTTTGCGGTACAGAATGTTCTGTAGGCTGTATGAGGTAACGAAATATTAGCTACCAAGTGACAGATATTTGTTCTGCCAGGAAAAGAATTAATCACTCACCTAAAAATTAGCAGTTGCCCAAGTGCCAGAGATGATGATCATGTGGTTATATTTATTTTATGCAAATAAATTGTGGTATGCTTCTATTTAAAAAGGAGTCAATGCAAAATATGGCTAGTCACTAGCAGGCAAATCAACTGTGTTCCAAAGGTCCAATGAGAAGTGGCTAATGTCATTGTAACGTTGCGGACCTGTGGAAGGTTGCAGCAACTGTGGGATCTCCCTGATGAAATGAAAATGTCATACACCTCTTCAAGAAGAAAAGCGTGAAGGATTTGGGAATTGCAGTTTGGTCAGCCTAATCTCAGTGCCTGAGAAGTATATAGAGCAAATTCCCCTGGAAGTCATATCCAGGCATATGAAGAAGAAGACTGAGAACAACTAAGTGATTTGGAACAGCCAGCATTGACTTACCTTGGGAAGATCATGCCTAGCCAATCTGCATTGAGGTGGCTGGCTTGGTGGATGAGGGAGAATTGTAGATGTTATTGTCTTTGATTTTAATAAAGCTTTCAGCACTATCTATCCTTACAGGGATCGATTTTCCCTTATAGGGAAATTGGAGAAATAAAGGCTGGATGGATGAACAGCAAAATGCATGCAAAACTGCCTGGTCCCCAAACTCAGAGGGTTTTGATGAATGTGACCAGCTCCAGCTGGCAGCAACATTCTTCAGAGTCTGGTATTGTTTCATGAACAAGTCGGAGGATGCGAGAGGGTCCACCCTCAGCAAGCTTGCAACCTTCCCCAAATTAGGGGTATATGCTGGAGGGAGAGGCTATCATTCTGAGGCGCTTTGAAAGGTTGGAGAAATGGGCTACTAGAAGTTCAACAACGACAAATGCAAAGTCTTCCACTAGTGATGGAATAACCTCATACAACAGGACAGGTGGTGGTCAGAATGTCTAGAAAGCCTGGGAGTCCTAATAGTCAAGTTGAATATGAATCAAGAGTGTGGCTTTGCGGTGACAAAGGTAACCACATATCAATGTGAATTTGTGGGAATGCAGCTGGCAAATGGAATGAAATAATTATTTTCCTCTATTCATCACCCATGAGACCTCTTATGGAGTATTGTATCCATTTTTTGGTACCCTGGCAGGAAAAATATTGATATATTGAAGCAAGTCCAATGGAGGGCCATCAAGATGGCAAGGGGAATGAAAAACATGACATATGAGAAAAGGCTGAGAGAAATGGGTTATGCAATCTGCAAAAGATATGTCTAAGGATCTTGAACTGTCTTGAACTATCTTCATCTACCTAACAGTGAGGTCTAAAGAAAACGGAGTAAAAGGACAAGACATAGCAGATACCAATTGTAGGGTAGGAATTGTCAATTAGTTGTTAGGGCTTCAGTTGTTGCTGCTTTTCCATATCATGTCAAGCAGGCAGTACTTCTCTTCATGTCTTTTTATGGACACACAAGACTATAAGGAAGTCTTGAGATACCCTGCATCTCATCTTCCTGCTGTACTGAAGTTAGCTGTTCACAACTGCAGCAGAAACAGGTTTTACAGGGGGGCTTTTCCAAGGATGGCTTTTTCCAGTCCTTTGTACTGTACCCCATCTGAGGGCAAAGTACAACTGAGCACTGACTACCAGCTCTGTGGATACCTTCAAAGAAATGAAACACCTGAGAAAGTGCTCTTCTTTGTCTTCATTTCATTTTTAAAAGTAATAAGTTTTTAAACATTTGGTCCATTTGATCCTCATGCTTTCTAGGTTTTTGGAACCTCGTAAACGCCCTGCTTCCTGTGATGTTGAGCTGCTCACCACTAATTTTACCACACCTCAATTTATAGGGTGGTGCATCAAAAATCAAAGACATTTGCAAGGAAAATTGCACAGAGTAAAGCTTAATGGATGCCAAAGAGCTTGCTACATTCTTTAGATCTTTATATATTAATATAATAATTTTTATATTCATAAATATAAATATAATAATAATTAACAAAAATAAATATTTTGTATATTAATAAGAATTCAAAATAGTAAGAAAAATAACAACACTGAACTTGTAGAGAATTACTTTTTGCTGATGCTAAGATTATACTGGAGCTGAAATGCTACCTGTGTAGGATGACGTAGCAACACTTTTCATATGGCATCCAAGCTAGATAAATTTAATTGAGTAGAAAAGACCTTCCATAACTCCTTTTTCCTTTGTGTTGTGCTCAATGACCAGTATCACCTTATTTCTTAAGCTTGGAAGTTATCATGAACTGAATAATGTGCGGGGAAGTATTCTCATTCATTGCATGGGATTTTTAACTGCACAGACCCCATTATAACTGACAGGAAGAGTGAAGTTAAAGGCCGGTTGATTGGAGAATACGCCATTCTCAGTGGTGCTCAAGTATATCACACAGTCATATAAGAGGTTTCTATTATCTCATAGAGTGCCAACAGTGGATTAAAATCTGACACTGAAAACCCTCAGGGAAATGGCTCCTACCGCAAAATAATGAATCTACTCATACCTGAATGTCTTCTGTCTCAATAGTGGAAAAAGCACAGGACGAATGATCTTAAGACCACCATTTAGACTCAAACAGTTGCTCTCTTCCCAGTGTCAGCCTGACCAATACTTTGAATGTGATATAACAGAGAACCAAGTCACTGCTGTAATAAGCTTTGTTATATCAGAGGATGCCAGGAAATGTGTTTTAAGGGGCTTTTTGTTTTAGCAGGCTGTGGCTTGTTTGATGTTCTTTACTCACTGGCACAAGCAGTGGATGTCCCGAGACCAGAGCTTTTTTAGGACATTCGCTGTTTTCTGCAACACAAGATGGCTTGTCCCTGTTGCTGTCCCCGCAGACCGGACATGAGAGAACCCTGCAGAGTGCTGGGACTGCTGCACCCAGGAGGAAGTAATATGAGAGCTATTTTAATAACTGTTTGTAAAGGATTTACTGTACCATTCACCATGTGCAGTGGTTCACATTAATACTACCCAATACATCCTTTCCAGTCTGTAAATAACTGGTAATCCCACAATATGAATATGGTGTATAATAAAATTCTGTAAATTCCCATTTTGAAAATACAGTCAAGTTCATCAAAGGTTCAGTAAGACTAATTGTGCTCAAATGCAGCACCAGCTTTCCTCCTTTCAGGCTTTGTCTTATACACCAGAGGAGGTACTTCAGGTCTGTAAGTGCCAACTAACCAAAGGACAGCAGGTTAAGTGCAGGCAACTCACCCCTCACTTTCAAATCTGGGAGACCCAGGACCATGTCCAGCGACTGGAGCGAATAGGAGTGAAAGGTGCCAGATTACACGATCACTCTTAGCTACCTGTAGGAGAGCAGAATAGAGAAAGTGTAAACAGAAGATCTGTGACTTGTAGAAAAAAATAACTCAGAACAGTTGCATGATCCTTTGGAGTCAGACTAATGATTAAAATAGAGACAGACAAGCAATTCAATAGTTGCAGTCATAAATTTCACTCAGGGGGGAAAATAAGACAAGTAGTTTCACTTAAAAACAAGTGTTCACCAGTCCTAAGAGACATTGTAGTGATCATACAGCAATGACAAATGTAATTCCAGCTACAAAGAAAGTCTGTCATCTGCCATCAAAGCCAAACATCTGGTTAAAATACAGAAAAAGGGAAAAAGTTGATAAAGCTGTAAGTGAAGACACATAGAGACAAAAAAGGAAAGGGCAACATAATTAAAAACAAGAATATTAGCTTTATAAGCCTGTCTTATTGTGTATAAACACACAAATAGAAGTAATTGATTTCTACAATTTTGATTTGTGTACTGCCCAGGTCAATGGATCTCCTGCATACTACCATAATAGAGATAATTAAGACTTATATTATTCCTTGCAAAAAAAAAGTCTTGGGCAAGACCAAGAATATAAATGTTAGGAAATGTCAAATGAAGGTACCACTTGCCACCCAGACTTGGTCTTTTAGGTGAATGAATTAATACAGAGTTTATACAATAGCACGTAATGATTCTTAGCCTCCAACCCCCTGGGATCCAACATAACAAGCCTACCTGCAGTCCTTCCTTTCTTCTCACTGTTCATTTAGAGCACTGCATGAGGCAAATGATTATATAATTAAAGACTGTATCAGAATGCACATGCACAAGGCCATAAATTAATGCTTTACAGACAGCATTAAATCTGACATTTCCTAACACTGGAGCAGTTATCTTTGAAACCCTACCTTTCTTCTCACATTGATTAAGCCAGAGACATAAATACAAAAATCTAAGTGAAAAAAAAATACCTTAGCATTTGAAACTAATGATAATATCTAGGGTCAGAGCACAGGTTTTGTACTAGTTTTAAACAATTAAGATAGTAAATACTAGCAGCAGAAAGCAGAAACTGTCCCGTGTCAGTAAAAGAAGGTATTTATCAGTACACTGCAGTGCTTCCTGGAGGCTCCCAGCTATCCAGATCAAGGCTGTGGGGGGCTGAGGACGTGCTCCTTGCCTTCCTACAGAAACAAAGATGTTGAATAAGGGAGTGTACGTGTCCAGATCCCAGTATTTCTGTAACATAGACTTGCGACAGTAAACTGAGGGCACTCTAATATCCAGTGTATTAGACATCATCTCTGTAAACCAGTTGCTGAAGAGGAAACACTTTTCCCAGTTTCCAGCCTTAGCAGCTGCAGAAGATTAGAAATCTGAATTCCCAAACTCCACTGACTCTGGATGGGAGAAGATCTGGTGGTTGTAGACCATGTCATCAAACTCATTTGGCATATGGGATCTGAGAGACAGTGGCTCTGCATATGGCACTTGTTTTGATAATATCAGAGCCAGTTGTACTGATGGCTCTGCCTAAGTGAATTTGTGAAGCTCCCAATTACCCTGTTTGTAAAAGAAAAAGACTGTTACTTCTCGTCTTCCTAGTGGAAAGCCATCAGAACAGACTCTTCAGAAGAGGCTGGATGGTTCATTGCATGATTCATGCCACTCTGTAGAAGATATATGCCTATAACCCATGATACCCTGCTTCTCATAAAGTCTTTGAAGGAAGGAGTGAAAGGATAAAAGCAAGGAGTGCCAGCTCAAGATTTATCTACAGAATGGGCAAAACTCATCTCTGACTCTGCTCCTATGAGGAGAAGGAAAGGACGAAGGGAAAAGGATAGAACTGGGATAAACCCAGGTCTAATGCTACTGGAACGTGTTCTACCTCACCCCATCTTCATTTGGAAATATCAGACATTTGGCTTACTTGTCTTTTATACAGACAAATGATGGGGGTTTAGGGGTTTTGCCAGCCTTAGCAGATTATTGCCTCTGGTAGCCACTTTCTTGGGCCTAGGGTTGGTTTGTGAAAATATAATAATTCATGAAAAAATACAAAATTTTAAACTCAATTTTATTTTTTTTCTGCCCTCAAATCTAGTACTAAAACCCACTAACTTATATTTATTTTCAAATTGGTTCTTATGGTCAAGTTCCATACATTTCAATACATACGTACTGGTTTTAACTCAGCACATAGAACTCCTGGAATAGACTTAAGTTATATAATTCCTGAAATGGAATTAACTTTTACTTGGGGTTCAGCCTTAGCACGTTTCTACCAAACTGTCAAGGTGTCTTGTATGAACACAGAAAGCATTATTTTTAGTGTTGTTTTGAGGAGAAGATAGGGCATTGATTTTCAAAAACTGAAGACTAAGAAAACTAGGACTTGAAAGTAAAATATTTCATCATTCCCTTTAACAAACTTCTCATATATCTGTCTGCTTGCTTACTGCTCAATCTGTCATTCCCCAAGTACAATATTGTGCAGGCCATATAGAGATGTTTTTCCATCTCAAATTCTACCTCTTTAGAAGGGTCTAAGAACTCCTGAAAAGTTTTATCTTTTTTATTTATTTTTTTTAAATGGGAAGTGGTTGAATCGGGCTAAAATATTTTTGTTTGTGAAGTGAAATGTGAACTTGGGTATCTGATAACCAAAGCACACCACACTGAATGACATTGCTGTTTGTTCTGCTTTGCCAAGGTGTGCTTTCAGATAAGAGTCATATTTATGACTAAATGATTTGTCATCAATTCTTTGTTGCAGTTTATCCATCAGTGAATGCTTTATATCATGCACTTCTCTCCACACAAAATGAATTGCTATTTTAAAACTCTGTCATAAATGTCTCTTAGCATATTGTGAAATAGATATAGTATTCAGTCACTCCAAAGTGGTTGTCTTTATCATTCCCATCCTTAAAGAACTCAAACCTTTTATCTAGGTAGTCCATTTCTAATACATTAGGGATCTGTTAATAGTTGAAAAATGGCCAAAGATTCCTTCTGGGTAAGCCTGGGCAGTATGGTTATGTAGGGTATGTCTCAGCATTCCCATGTTTGAAGCTGACAAAGTGAAATATCTCCTGTAATTCTGAAGTAGATGAAGAAAAGGATTAAAAACTTTCATACTGCAGTCTTCAGAATAGAAGGATAACCTTTAGCAAGTATTGCTACACTGTGGATAATATGAACTAGCTAACTAATAAAGCAAATATGTATGTAGATATTGTACTGTTTACTCATGTTAACATGATTGCTGCCAGCAGGGAACGGTGGTGTGTTCTCAAAGTTCAAACAATTTCACTGTAGCTAACTTTTAAATATTCCTAAAGCAACTTCATTTCTTTCTTGAAAATAATCAGGGACATGACAGATTATTGCCTCTTCAGCTGCACAGTAACTAACAACTGTGAGAAATATTTTGCTGTTTGTATGGCTTGAAAAAAATCCCCATTTCAAACAAGCCTTTAATTACTTTCTCAGCTGAAAGAAGTTCCAGTATGCTTTTGGCAACACAAGAATCTTTTATCCTATCATTTTAGCTATGGGGAAATGTCAGAAAACAATAGTATTTAATTTGCTATCGTAAATAAGTCTTTATATGAATGGCTTAGGATAACACTATGGTATAATTTCGCTGCTTCAGAGGCAGCCACATCTAATTTTCTTCCGTATTTTCACAGTTCCATATCAACAAAAGTTTTTGAGTGTATTTTTTTTAGCAGCCAGAGTAGAATTCTTTTAATGAATTGCTCTGCTTTCATTCTGTGGCATATCTGATATTCAAACATGAATAACTTTGAAAATGACAGTAAGTTTTGAGCAATTATTGTTTTTCATGCTGATCCATGCTAGTTGCATCCTGGAAAGTGCAAGAACCCTACTTGTTCCAGGCTTTGTCGTATCTTAACAAGACATTTTAAGCACATCTGCAACCATGATTCTCATAGACACCAAGCTCAGCCAGCTAAAATGCACAAATAACTGTCATATCTGAACTTACATCATGAATAGACTCCCTCCTTTCTGCTTTCTGTAAGTTATAGAGTCAGTAATTAGTCATGATAAGTACATGAAATTTAAAATTTTCTGATATCCAGAATGTGTATATTTAGGATAGTAGCAGACGTACCTCTAGCAGGGATAGGGTATTTCTTGAAATACATTTCACCTCAGGATGTTTTTAATTTCCCAAGGGCAGAAAAATAAAAACCAGTGTTGTTTTAAAGGAATATATAAATATTTAGGAATTATGAGAAATTTTATTTCAGTACTTTTGAGTATCTAATGTTGAACTGTGGCTTTTCTATAAATGATACCAACTCCTGCTAACAGTAATAGCCTGATCAAAAGCATCAGCACACGTCTCAGAGATCTGATGCTTATTTTCTACAGTGTGGTCAGGCCTCCTGACTGAACTGTGTATTTAGTGCTGTGCTATTATAGCCTGACCAGATGAAAAGCTAGGATGTGCTAGGAGAGATATCCTCCTCAGTAGAGATTGGTGACAAACAGAAGTGGTATTGAATTCCTACAAGGCTTTGCTCTGTCAAAGAACAATAATTCAATATATTAGTAAACTTAATTTTAAATGGTTTGCATTAAATTCAACAAAATGAAACATTCCAGTTCTTAATGAAACAAGAACAAAAACCAGCCAAACAAAAATCCTTCTAAATTGTTTCCCAGCAGAAAATCAGGGAGCAGTAAAATCAAAATTTTCTATGAATATCTGTACTTTTACTCCAAAAAATCGTTTGACAGAAAAACCCCAATCAGCTCTGGTTAGAGGTTTGCAAGCATCACAGTGCAGCATCTTTTTTATTAAAAATCAGGTGAACCTGATGATTTTGCCCTACCTTAAAACCTCCCAATTTGTTTTAAGGATCCGTTTGATCTGGTGGTGGCAGTGTGTGCCCATGCCTGAGACGAAGCGTGAGAGGAATATTCCGAATTACAGAGGGAGAACCGTAGATTGGGAAGAATTCCTGTTAGCCGGCAGGAGAAGGTTACTAATAAACCGGCTGGGCACTAACGTGATGTGAGCGACTCTGAGTCACTTCAGAAGAAGAGAAGGAAAAGCCTCTCCTTTGGCAGCAAATCCACAGTCTCACCTCACCCATCGCTTCTCATCGCCTGCCCCGCAAGCTGTTTTGCAGCAGCCTGTTCCTTTAAGTGATGAAAACCGGGATAATGAAGTCTGCCTGAGGAAAACCCGAAGGAGAGTTAATGAGGTTATCTGGCTTTACCCGGGATGATTAGGCAGAGCCGGCCAGGGGCACAGGCGCGGGTGCTGGGCTGCGGTGCGAGTTCGGCTGTGAGCAGCTGCCCACTGCCTGAATTAGTTGGGATGGAATTTGTGTCTCGGGGCTTCTGCGGAGTTCACTTGTCCCTGCAGCCGCCCCCCCCCGGGGTTACTGTGAGCATGTGAAGGCAGCCTTAAAGGGCAGGGGTCTGGCAAAATCCACAAGAAGGGTTTTCTTCTTTTATTCTGAAAGGCAAGTATCTTTTCTATCCTCAGCCTTTGAGAAATCAAACAGAAGCAAAACCAAAACACACACGTGAACAGAAGTCTGTTCAGTACGTGAAGCGGGAGCAGCTCTAGAGGTTAGGGAGGAGGAATTCTCACCGAATCCCTCTCTTCTCTCTTTTTACCCTGTCAGACCCTGCAATGCCTCCTTGGTGCTGGCCTGTACCCCTCGCAGAGTCCCTTGTGCCCTCACACGCCGTGCAGGGACTGTCCCGAGAAGGGAGACCAGTGACCCTGGCCAAGGCTCAGGGAAGTTCACTGCACTTTTCCACCTGCTCAGTGACAGCATGTGTAGATGTCACGTTGCTTTCACACCCCACGAGCTCAGGATCACATTTAAGAAATGAAAGAAAAATGCAAGTTCCCAGACTCGTCAGCTCCTAGTTTTCAGAAGTAATGATTCAAGCCAGCAAAAGCCATGAGATTTGCTTAAGAGTCAGAAACTGTTTTGAACTTGTCTCATGTTTCTTAGTTTAAAGTTTTGCCGTCCCCACTATCACTACACCCTGCTCTGTTTTCTGGCTTCCAGGACTGTAATACACATTTGATTCCAGCATATTTCAAATTTATCATTGCAACAGCCACACAGAGCTAGGGTTTGTTTGTTTGGTTTTTTTCTGAGATAAAAACTGGAGTTCTCATATAATCAAATAATTCAAGGAGCCTGGGCTTTAAGAAAAACCACCAAATAACGTGAACTGCACTATTATCACAAGAGCTGGCAGTCACAAGTGCTAGGTTTTTTTGGTCTCTCAAAGTATTTGCCAGGGAAAATACATGTCTTAGAGGTTATATGAACATACCACAGGATCTCACTTGTTTTACATTCCTGTTTAGGCACTGCTGTTGACCCTACAGCTGTATTACAGTCCAGTCCTTAGCTCTGTAAAACCCCTAAAACCCCATATTTCTCCACAGGGGCTGTGGCATACAAGTTTTATATGTAAAACCCGGTCTGTCTAATATACGTAGCACTGCTTGAAGCATAGCTTATGGCATGATTCAAAATTTGATCTAAATTCTAAACCAGCTTTTCCTTACTAATATATTAACAAATATATTTACTAATTGATATAATAGTACTGGATCCTAAGCAGGCACATAAAACCCTGTCTCTGCTATGTAAAAACTTATGCTGAATTAACAGCTCCAACTTTGCCCTTAGGAAGCCTCCAAAATCTAGTTACATGGTTTTATAATTTTTTTTTACATTGATAATGTGAAATTTGTATGCACAACAAATATATTTTTCCACATTGATTTTTTCAGGTTCAGGTTCAGATTCATCAAGATCTGAGAGAAAGAAATGCTGCATCCCTCAGTGCCTGTTTTCTGTTTTCTGCTTCGTGTTAAAAACAATGCTCTTTTTCTGTTTTGTTTTGTTTTGTTTTTTTTTTTTTTTCCCAGGCATTTATTCAATTAATTGGATTCAAGAAGTGGAGTCTCGCACAAGCTTTAAGGAATTGGAAGTGCTGATTTGATTATACACTCACTGTGCATTTTGGAAAGTTTTATCTTACACTAGTTTGTAGTAATAAAACCAGCTCCAAATAGACCAATCTGTAATGTGCAGACAGATCAGTTATCCTGGAACTTATAGAAAATTACTTTTTGCATAGAAGTAAATCAATGAGCATTTGAACATCCTGGCTACCCAGGCATCAGGCAGTCAGCCCCCAAATTGTTCAGTGTTGTTGAGGGGGAACGGAGGGTGAGTGTGTGTATGTAAATGACAAGAAAGCATTGAAGAAAGAAAGCCCGAAAATCCAGGTCTTAAAAGTAGCCTGCAGCAGAAGCAAGATGAACATAGAAGTTGTTTATCTAAGCAACAGAGGACACCGTGTGCTGCAGACTCCTGGGGGGTCTGCATTCACTCCCATGTTACCCAAATTATCTACAATCAGGGCAGCAGCAAATCAAATGTATGTAAACGTATGTAAATCTGGAGGACCTCTGCAATGACAGAGGAAGCCCAAGTTCGTATAGCTCAAGTTAAACCTGGTGAAACTGTTAATGTAAAAATGTGTTAGTTCAATGAATAAGCACGTACTGATGATAGGTACATTTCAAAAAATATCAGGCTACATAATAGCTCTCTTAGAACAATCAGCAAATTGAAGAGTTTTAAATATCCTGAAAACTACATATTTTATAATGGGCGGCTAGGTGCATTTTTTGCCATGCTCCACTGGTAAGAAAGTTAATCAGAGGTCTGACTTTCAAGTGATTACATAACATTTAATTTATTTAAGACCAAAATTGAAAAGGCAAGTAAACAAAAAGTAATTTTCCTTCCATTTGATTTCCCTCTACTCTGACTTGTATCTCTGGAGTTATCCACACATCCATAAGCCCATGTATAGGTATTCTTAGGGGAGATTCAGCAACAGCAGCTGTATTTTTGGTTCATTCCTTACTTTAATAGAAATTACCTCTTGCAAGTAGACAAATCTTTAGAAGTACAGTACAAGAACTAGGTAATATTACTGTATTTATTGTCTTACCTCTCACCTTGCAAATCCATGTGGTCTAAAGGGAAGATAGATAATTTCCACTATGATTCAAACAGTGTTTCCTTACTTAATGTTTTTAATTATCTGAAGTTAAACACAGACCCTCAAAGATCCACCTGAAGACTTTCAATGGGTAAGGGGGCCGGTTCGCTGGCGTGGAGCCACACTATGGAATGTGAGTGCTCAGTGGGCCACTTCTGGTAAGCAGAACTGCTGCTGTGGGATATCTCCAAAAAAGGCAGATGAATTTGTGGTTGACTGATCTATCAGGTCAGCACAGAATCACTGCCCTTCTGGTTCAGGTACAATAGTTGATGGTACTTTGGTACCCATGCCAAGATTTCTTCCAAATTTGTCATTGCCTCTTCTGTTCTCAGGTTTGCCAGCCCTCGGTCCTAATATTCTTCATATTTTCTCCAGCAGCCACCATCTCTGACTCAGACTGGGGTGACGGACTTGCATTGTTTCTTTGTAGGTAGTAAGAACAGTTGGCAGGCCTAAGGTCTACCTGCTAGGAGCTTTGGAGTAGGTCTGTTTCTCCTGATGGGCAAGAGAAGAACCTTTTAAACCAGCACAGTTTGAGGAGTCAGATACTTGTTCCTCCTAAAGGTCAGAGAGAAACTATTCAGGTGTTTTACCATGAATCCAGAAGTGGAAGCCTGAGCCTGACTCTGAACATGAATGCGGAAGTGCCCCAGGCAACACATGTATGGATGATTTTCATCAGGCTAGGGAATCAAAAGGATCTGAATCTACTGCTGCTGATAATGCTATGTTTCCTTACTTATGTTTGTGTCATAAACTTCTGAGCTTGAGAAAGGATTGGAGAAAAGAGAATATCCAGATGCTTTTCTAGTCTCTACAAATCTCTTAAACGAGTGAGAAGCCTTGGCCGGCACTCCTTCTAAAACTTTGCTAGCTCCAGAACTACCCAGGACAGCAGAGGATCTGACTGTACCAGAGTTCAGACAGGGACAGAAAATGTCCTGTCGTTATTCTAAGAGAAAGATATACTAATTTTCTGACATTTCCCCATTATTCATTCACACCCATAAGTGCAGACATGTATGCAAAAATGAAAGTTTCACTTGCCACTAATACATTATTCATAGGAACATAGTGGCTTAGATTCTTCTCTTTTTTATAAATATGTTGACTATAGTGAAGTTACTCCGGATTTGAAGTGGTGTAAAAGGAGGAAAGACCCAATATATATAAACTTATAAATTATTTATTAGCACATCATCAGGAGTTATTGCTTTAGCTTGCTTCATGTCAATAACAACACAATTTTACAACTTGGAGAAGTAATTGTCTTTTTGCTTTCATTTCCTTTGACAGGAAAAACAAAATTATTTTAGTGCCGTTGCATATGACTAACACTTTCAGGACCAAAAAGCAACGTAATGATCATTTGGGATGGGAGGTAATGTGGATGACAAAACATACACTCTGCAGATAAATCTGATACATAGATTATATGCACAGAGGATACGAAAAAAGACAAAGAAATGAAAAAAGCTAATAATAATGTTTCTGCATAATGCTCTTTCAAATTAAATCGCCCCAATCTGGTGTCGTGAATCATTGCATCAGAAACTGCCACAGCTAAAACGAGATTCCTCTGCTATCCTCAGTGTGAATTAAAACAGCAATTTGGCCTTTTATTCCTGAGCTTTACCATCAGCATTTGTCAAAGAGAAATAAAGATTTAAACATAAGAAGACATCCCTGTGATTTTTGAAATAGCATTTAAATTTTGCCTTGGACAGATTCAAGATAGAATATTGAAAACGTATCCTAGAGAAGCAGTGTACCTGATCCCTTTTATTTGAGATAAAATCATTCGCTTAATTTAACATGATAACAGTAAGAAATCGAAATGATGACTTATCTAATCATATGTTCAAAACTGGACTCTGAAATTCTTTTTTTCTGAGTTAGGCTGAACTATGTGTCTTGCATACATGTATTCTGCAGAGCATATGTATTGAGTGTACCAGAACGTGTCCTGCCGTTTCTAGTGTTGCCTAGTCTCAGAAATTCACCGTGAGTGACAATTTCATGACATTAAGATAATTTAGACATATAAAACAAAACTGTAAAAACCAGAGCATAGAGTATCTTTCAACAAATAGTTCAGTGTTGGCTTTTTATCTTCATAAAGCATAAAGACTTTGAAACACTCATAAATCTTCTTGGCTGATCTACTCCAGCTTATTACCAGGAAGGGAATTTGTTGCTTTTTTGTTTTAAGAAAAAAAGAGTTCAGTACTTTCCTTTGGCTTCAACTTGTAAAATGCATCACTGAAATTCTACGTTTTCAACAAATATTAAAATGAACTTATTGCATTTACACTACTTTTCCTTAGTTGTATGTATGTCCCTGGAGCACAGCTTACAGTTTGTGGGCTTGATTCTGAGTAAGCTGAAAGTGCTGGAAGTCTCTGTTCATCCTAAAGGTGTTTGGGTCAGGGTTTGTGTTCCTGATGGGGGTTTGGAAGCTTCCCCTGTTACCTCAGGGGTCATTCAGAAAAGATTTCACCTCCAGTTTTGCCCAGAGTCACAAAACTTTGTCAATTACAGCTTCTGCATGGAATAAATTTGTTATTTTCCACTGATACATGATAAGGCAGACATGGAGCATGCAGAGTTGAATGCTACATTGATAGACAAATATTCATATCTCTTCAATTACACTACACATGTGTTGATTAAACAGCAAATATAAATGACTAGAAAAACTTGTATTTAGTTGACTGTAGAAATATATGGAATGACACGTTTTTAAAATTGCCATAAAATTAGGCTGCCAGTTTACAGCTGTCATTTTTCTCAAATAGATGTGATGAAAGGGACAGAAAACTGTTTCTGCACACCTCACATCAGCACAGAAGGCAGAGTCAGAGATTGATCCCACACAGTGAAAATAATCAAAGAGATAGAAAAGCCACAGTAACTTAAAATTATGGAATGTGAAAGTTTCTGGCTGCTCTACCAGTAAAGGCAACAAGCTGAACTGGTAAAATGAGCTGTCAGAAGGTAAAATATTAGGTTTTTTTTTCACTGTGTGGCAACCAGCATAGAGCACTGAACAAGCTACTTGATATACTGAAATCCTCTTGATTTACTGGTATGTGCCAGGCTACACACAAATTGCTTTGTTTTGGGTATGAGCCTGTTAGTGAAAATGAATATAACCTGGTAATAGAGAAAAGGCCACTCATGTAACCACTAAGCAAAAAGGATCCACTCAAAATGCATCCAGTTTAAAGATTTTTATTTTTTTTTCAGCTAAACAATTTGGAAGCACACACAAAAATATTGCACCAAAAGCTTCTACCTTGCTCAACATCCCCAGTATTGATGTTGTGAAGACCAGGCTCCCAGCTGGCTCTAGCTTGCAGCATCTGGGAGCTGGGTAGAAACAGACTTAGCTGAACTCAGCTCAGGCAGCTCAGCTCAGATCTCTTCAGGCAGATCTAAAGCAGCTGGCTCTAATGGGAGCGCAGGAGATCACCGCACCATGGTTTTATCCAGCTACAATGCTGGTCTATGTCTCAAAAGAACTAAAAGTGATATCTTTGACAGTAGTACATAACTCTCCATGATGTCATGAAAGAAATGTTTACAATGTTTACTGACTGACTACTATTTGGTGAATGTCAATTTCTGTCAAGATTTTGCTTCTTTTTTTTTTTTTTTCTTCTGAGAGGAGAGGAAACAGCAATTCAGGCTGACAGTGCTGTCTTCAGTCAAATGCCCTCTCCTGCTTGAGCGTGGCTTAGCTAAACTGCTGCTGTCAGGTCCTTGTGGGGAGGGGGATGGGACTGCAGGCAGGATTCCTTATGAACACACCTAAGGAAATTCAGAACTGGTCTCTGGCTCCCTAGCTGTGGAGTTCAGACTACTTTGACTTGTGGCATTTCATAATGGAAGCATAATACAAGATATCCTCTTTACTCCAAAGACAAAAGTACTACATGAAATCCATGGGTATTTTAGTAAGAATGGGAGAAATTTTGCCATTAGTTTGCTTTGCTTCACCAACATGGAATTAAAACAAGTGTAATAATTTGTTGTGCACTGGGATCCTAACCTACCAAAGGCAAAATAGTCTTCAATGAAACTTCTGCTGGGTTTTCAAAGCAGTGAATAAAAGGGAAAAAAATGCCATTCATAATTTATATTTTGCTGTTGGCAACAGATGGGATGAGAGCATTGAGATGACTGTGTTGTATTTAAAATTAACATTAGCCTCAAATAAGGTGCTTATTTCTGTTAGTCAATGTGCTTACATTCATACCAAATATGTACCCTGCTGTTGTCAATCGACACTCATTTTGATACACATTTATCTTATCTGTGATAAATGATATTCCAACACATTTCTTATTAACCTTAATATGTTCTTAATCACAACATTCAATTAATAAATTCTGTTATAATCAAGACTCTTCCTTGTGAACCATTTGTTAATGACATTTCTTAGTAATGTGTTTACTGGAGCTGAAAGTACCACATCCAGCACAGAGATGTCTTAAAGATTTCAGAGGTGGCTGATGAGAGGTGTTTTTTTTTTTTTTTAAAGACCTCTTAGTAGATTTGCTATACTTAAAAGTACTTGGCTGTGGCAGACCACCTGTTTGAGGACATAGCATCCTTTTGCAGAAAGGGAATCCAGTCAAATGGCCTTTAATTTTGATGATTGCTAACACCAGTTTCAAGACTACTTTGCAAAGAAGAGGCTAGAGCATGTAATGAGTAATGAGAGATGAGAATGTCCATTATGAGCTCAAAGCCTGGCTGCATTCATAAAGCAGCCTTTGCCTTCCCCTTGGCCCCTGAATTTGTTAGTGGTATATCCCTTTATGACTCCTCGGGATTTAGCTTTGATACTCAAAGTTTTCAACCCTTCCAGTCCCACCAATATTCTGTGTATCCTGGTGATATGGGCAAGCTCACCTCCAGGTGCTGTTTACTGAATAAAAGTCCATGCACTCACAATCAGAAGGTTGGGGCGCAACCCCAAGAAATACTGGGAAATTTCAGTTTAAAGCTCCCCTTTAGACGATATCAGCAGATCAGCAGCAGCAACAGCAAGATGCTTAGTGAAAAACACTGCAGTGCTTGTTTTTGTTTCATAGCATCAATTTTTCTCTTTTATCCTCCCTGTTGCTGTGATCAACAGAGGGCAGTTGGGCTTCTTTCTATTTTCAGTTTCAATTAAAATTTCAAAACTGTTCTTGATTGAACTTTTGAACACACTGAAATGTGAAAGCGCCCCCGCTGTCGCTAAAATGGTCTGGAATGTGATTCCTGGGCATGAACATTTCAAAGAGAAGATGCTGGTTGCAAGTGGTTCCACCTCCACTCTGCTTCGACACGATTGTTAAAGTCTCAGGAGAGCCCATTCCTTTTATATTTTTTCTCCTAGGTAATATCCAAATGGAGTACTTTGATTTAACATTACTGATAAGAAAAAAACCAAACCATCCAACATTTTAGGTAAAAGCTATTGAACGCAGCAAGAACAACAATCCCAAAAAGCTGTGGGAGCAAAGGGCTTCAAAGGGAGAAAGCTCACAACAGCCTCAAAGTCTGGCTGGAAGGAGGTGTGCTTTGAGGATGCTGTAAAACACACGTAACGTAAATTCAAGCACTTTCCTGGCAGCTCTGCTTTGTGATGGGAATATGCAGAGAGAGTACTCGGGAATTCGCCAACTCCCAAGCTTAGCAGAGATTTTGAGCCTCTAATTTAGAGTTGGGAATATTACATGTGGCCTTCAGCATGGTGAGTTAGGTCTTCCTTATTACTCCTCATTAAGACAATTTATGGCCATATATTATTCCTCATTAAGACAATCTATAGGCTTATATACATGATATTGCTCTGTGAGTAGAATCATAGAATCATTTCGGTAAGAAAAGACCCTTGGAATCATCAAATCCAACCATCTACCCTCCTCTACAAAGTTCTCCCCCACACCATATCCCCCAACACCACATCTAAATGACTCTTAAACACGTTCAGGGTTGGGGACTCAACCACCTCCCTGGGCAGCGTATTCCAATGCCCAACCACCCTTTCTGTGAAAAATTCTTTCCTAATGTTCAGTCTAAACCTACCCTGTTGGAATTTTTTGATCTGTTTTTTGCAATATTATTGTGATATTGTTTCTGTGGACCAGGATATAAATTCCTTCATAAAATGCAAAGGATGTGAAAAAGAAATAAAGGAGCAATGACACAGGCTATGACATCACTTCATGAGTGTTAGCCTAAGCCGAACATCATGTTATGGTGCCAAGCAGAAAAATCACCACATCTTTAAGAGATTCCTGAAAAATCCTAAAATTTTGCTGCATATTAGTGCTTCTTATCTTAATACATATGATTACAGGAGAACTGTTCAAATGTTTCTTGTTGATTTGGGACCTAACAGTGCATAAGAAATACTACAACAAACTTTAGAAAGCTGACATTCAAAGTAGTGGGAAAAGCCAATAATTTGTCATAGTAAAATGGAAGGAAACTAGTTAAAAAAAAGAAACACAATTGCAAAGATGGGAATTGATAAAATGGAGTGAACGGCATTTAACACAATTTCAACTCAGGAGATTAAGTCAACTTCCTGAAGATGTCTAATACCTACAGGAACTACCGAGATAAAAGTATGATTTTAACACATCTGAAAGGTGCCATTAAATTAAAATTTTATATAAAACGAAGATTGTCATAGTGACAGAAAATAATTGGGTAGCAACAGTGAGGCAGTTATTACAACTGATGAAATAAAGTGATGAAGAGCTCTGCTTAAAAAACTGACTGGTAATGCCCACAACCAGCTGGCAACTGAGAACCCCTGAGAGTAAGAAAGGACACAGCGTTGCTCCCTAAGTTATCCTTAAGGAGGAGAAAACTTTTACCAGATTTTTAAAAAAATTAAATCAGGCACATTTTTACAATTCATCACTTTTTTTGATATGGCCTCCTTTGTGGTTGCAACGAGGAGACATTGCATGAAGACATGGGACAGGACCTCTACACCTTTGCATTTGTGTACTGCCAACAACAGAGGCACTTGAGTGCCATCTTATAGGCATCATGGCAGTGCTCAAAATGTAAAGAATTGGAGGTAGCTGGTACCTGAAGCAAGCACAGGAAGTGAAAGCCTTACCAAAGTCCTGAAATAAAATGAGTGAGATGATACCTGCAAAGCTCACCAAAAGACTCCCAAAACTTCTCTTGATGGGAGGAATCTCAGAGTCATCCCTAAATTCTTGGCTTTGGCATGTTTCCAAGGGGCCCCGAGGAGAGAGCACTTCTATAGCAGTGAAATGTAATGAGTGATTCTCTTTCAGCAGCTAGGAGTACCCAGGATGTGTTTTGTATGGGTTTTTTTTTTGTTTTATTTTTTCTTTTTACCAATTGCTGCAGGTTTTTTTAAAGTATCTTCTATGATAGGTTTATCATACACATCAATTACTCAGGAAGCAACAAAACTGTTTTTATAGGGTGTTAAGCTGTAGAACTCAAAACGAGAATATTTGCAGTCATTCTATAAGCAAGAAGAAAATAATGCTTAAAAGCTAGTACAAATATTGAAGGAATGAGGTGCAGAGGACATGAATATCAATTTCAAACTTATTTTGATTTCAGTAATCTAATAGTAAGTACACAAAACTGTTAGCTGTTTTGATAAATAGGTTATACTTCATTGTGACGATTCTCCTGGTGGCATCTTATTTAAATAGACATACCTATTCTCTGTCACCTTATTCAGGTTATCATACTCATGAACTTAATAGTGAAAGCTGTTCTTTCATTCTCATCTTGTTCAACACAGCTTGTTTTGTAAAATGTGGCATCCCTACTTTTATCACCCCAAAGGCCTCACTTGGTGTCCTCAGGTGGAGCACTAGCTGTTAAGCTCAGAGGTCTTTGTCTTCTAAGTTTATTCAAATGGAATTTTATGGATCCTTCTGTCTTCCACCAAGTATTTGAATCAGTAATTAAAAAACAGACTTTAAAAAATAAGAGGTCAACCTATTACTGGGCCTTCAGGGAAAGCTTGTGAGGAGGATAGTGAGGAGGATAGCTGCACCTACCCCACGGTCTGCAAAGGTTACAATTCAGTTTAGCCCAGTGCAAGTATTTCTCTTTTTGTTGAATACAGGACTGGAAAAGACTACCTCAGCTTAGACCCTGTGACTGGCATTTCCATGACACAAACACAGCACCTACAAGGGTCCAGAAAACATTCGGTCAGCTTGTCTTTACGCACCAGAAATTAACAGATATTTCCTAATGGGTTTGAGCTACCTGCCTTTATTTGCATGTATAGATTGAACCACTCATAGTCTGAATGTTTGCTTTGGTGTTTCAGTTAATGTGTCAACAGTTCATAAAATAATGCAAAGTAATGAAAAAGAAGTTTTCTATGCATAAAGAGCTGCCTGGCTTCCCAGTTTTCGGGTAGTGCAAAGAAATTCAGAAAAGCATCCTTGAGAAAAAGGATGCAGCTATTCCTCAAAGAAGTTTCAAATCTACACATTTAATCTGCTCTATCTACATTAGGAAGACCTATAATACCCTTAATTCACGAATTCTCTTTGAGAACAGAGATTAATGAACAGAATTGTCAATCCTAACCCAGAAATACAAACCTAAAATGTTAATTTAAATTTAACCAGTGTAAAAAAAAATTTCCAAAAAGTCAAATTTTACAGTGCTTACCGCATCTCTGCCTTTGATCTTGCAAAGGTGCAGTAAGTCTCCTGCATTCAGATTCAGTGGTGATGGCAGTCTGTAATGAGACCAGAGGCACCTGCCCCCAAATGGTTCCTGTTCAATGGCAGAACAGGACGTGGTTTAAAGCCTTTGATGTTGCACCATATCTTCTTTCAGGAAAAAGTAAATCCAAAAGCCTGTTCTGTTTCCTCTCATTTGCCACTTAAGAGTCCCATAATAGCAGCTACCACTATTATGTTTTATACTAGTTAACAATTTAAATACATTTAAAAATATTTTGATAAACATGCTAATTGGGCTGGTTTCTGACCTGCAGTTCTACATCTAGTTTAGATTTCAATATTTTTCACAATTAGAGAGCAGATCTCTCTGCTTGCAGTGAGTGCTTTGGTCACATGTGGGTTTTTTTTTACTAATGAGCTGTCAACAAGCTGTCAAACGCTGATACAAATTAAAGGGGGTAGACAGTGAAGGGTTGCTGTGTAGCACTAGAATCAGCTCTGCAAAATGGCTGTTTTCACAGCTCACATATGTGACGATATCTTCCTTGGGGAGTAGTTCTGCTGCAGTCACCCCTGTCAGTCCTCTGGGTAGGACCTATGCACATCATTAGAGTTTCCAGGGATTGTCCTAGTATGAAGTTGAAAATCCATAACTTTTCTGTGTGCCCGTCTTCTATGCCTGTAATGTTTGAATATTTCATTTTTTTGCATTTTTACTGAGAGTATTTGTGCTTCTGGTAGAAGATGGATGCGATGATACCATGGTGGTGGCTACTTCCCAGCAGCATTCATGTGATGCTCCATCAAGTCTCTTGCCTCAAAAAGTGTTCTTCACAACAGATAAATTTATGAAAGAAGAAACCTTAATATTTACCAGAATTAGATCTAGTGTTAAAAACCACGCCAGATTTTTCTGAGCAGTGTCTGAGCCCCCTTGTGTTAGCTGTCTGGGCTTCGACTTGAATGTCAAGCCCTTATCAGAGACCCGATAGTCATAACTAAATCGACAGTCAGCAAGCAAACAGAGCAGCTTAGCCTGGATCCTCATGGACTACTGACTTAATACAGAAGAATATTAATTTAGGTGGATGGTAAAGACACTGACAGCTGTCATCTGCCTTTTCTCCAGGGCTACAAGAGCCCAGAGGCTAAGAAATACAGTGTTTATGTGACATAACCCACTGTCAACAGTTTACAACCTTGTTCTTGCTCTGCACTCATGTTTCAGAGCAAATGGTTTCCTGCTTCTGACACTGAGAGCAGAAAGTATATCTTCCCATTTATTTACCCTGACTCAAACATCTAGTCTGAAACTTATTCCTTTTGTGTGGGGGGGAAGAAAACCACTGTGTGGGACAGATTCTACCTGTGCTATGAAGTAATTGGGTATTACTGGAAGAGCTGTTCCAAAGTATTTTGATAAATATTCTCTTGAGAGTAACATAAAGTTATAACCCTGCACAACTGTCCTCCTTTTGCGTTACCATGTAGATATATATTTATATTTTTTCACTTTCATAATCTGTAATCCTAGAAGAATCAACTGTATTACCACATTTCATTTAGGTTTCTAATGAGCAGCTCTGACCTTTATCACAAACCCCCCTCCACCCAAAAGCCCCATGTTAATAGCCAATGTGAATTTGAAAAAGGATCCAATTCCCCAAAGGTTGTTACACAGCATGTTCTAGCACTCACTGACTGATCTCCACAGGATAATTCATTCACAGATGAGAAATATGTCTGCAGTTCATTTTTTGGTGGGTTGGGATAAAAAAAATGTACTACAACTAGCCTTCAAGACAGTCAGTTTTGTGGAAGGATTCACAGTAGAAAAAACTTTTTTCTAGCTAACTAACAGTATTCTCAGTATGTGATCAGGCATTTTAATCAGTGTCTGATTCCAAATCACCTTGTCACACTCTACCAATGACGCATTATAAGTGTGCAGGACTTATACTGGTCCTTTGTAATAAACAGAGGATCTAATAAATCTAATAACATCAAACATCAAATATGCTTAATGACTTGCTATGGTTCAGTTAGAATAAAAATGCGTTCACGTACATGCAGTAGATTCACATACTGATATTGTGTTGATACAGTAACAACTGCAGGATAGGAGTTTCATTTTACAGAAGCTTCTTCTACTTCTAAAAGATGAGCTTTTGGTGAAAAAATGTGACACCAGAAGCTGAAGTTGGTGCTTTATTCACAAATGACAGAACAATAAGCATGCCATGCAGACTATGCTCAATGTGTGTTTGAAAGCATCGTTCTCCATCTTACACGTTACAGCAAGGGCAACAGATTAGTGTGGGTTATGTTTATGACACAATTTATGAAAATCTCTATCACCTCCATGTTCTGCAGTGCTATTGTATTACATCTTGATGGGGTCTGTGGTTGAGTTAGTTTAGAAACTTCTTGCTTATAGCTCTTTTGGTGCAACATAGCTCTCTTTTGGTGAAGTAATGCAACATATTTGTTCTTCTATTGGATGAATGTTTCCTATTGGTGTGCACTCACTGAATACAGTAAGTCCAAAAGAAATAGCTCATGAGGCTTCTGAAGGACTGGAGAGCAATGAGAAGGAACTGAATTCCAGACAATGCAATATTTAAAACAGAAATTAGCGAATGTGAAGCAGTGTCACATGACCACAGAATAGTGACTGCATGATTTCTGTCATCTCCCCAAAAAAGTGCAAAAAAGGTCTGAGACATTGAGATTGCTACTCTGACTTCAGTGTGATATAAGGCTTTCAAACATATTTTCAAATATTGAATTATGGAAGAAATGGAGGTTAAATGGAAAAACAAGTCTAACAAAGATAAATTGTAATTACAAATTAATCCTAAATCTTTAATTTGTTAAAAACCTGATGTGGTATATCTTATTTATCTGAACTTCAGTAAAGCATGTGATGTGATATTGTGTGAAAAATTCTTAGTGAAGATATAAGTTGTGTAATAAGAGGGCTCAAGAGGAAGCAACAACAGGTAGCATGGAGATAGGATGTAACAGCTACAGGAGCTCCTCATATATCCATTACAGACCCTTCCTCATGACAGAGTGTGGTCATATAAATTGTGAGGATCATGCTCAAAAATCACTGGCAAAAAAAATGGGAAAACTAGCATATCATATAAAATGGTCTGAGTAACTTTGATGTCTGGAATAAAGACAATCCAGCAGTAAAAAGACCAAGGTGAAGCACTGGAGGTCTGCTAAAGCTGCTAAGAGCTGCAGACTCCTCCATAGAAGCAATCTGGACCAGAGAGGATGTGTTTGTGTTCCAGCTGCCCAATGAGGAAATGGCTGTGTGAAGCTGCCACGAGAAAGGAAAACAGCATCTTATGTAGAAGATTTCTAGCAAACAAAGGCAGTATCATAATCATTCTTTAGGGCATCTACTAGACATAATCCAGAATAGTGCTTGCATCCTGGCTGACCCCATTCAAGAAAGGGGAACTCATAGTCTAAAAGGAGCAGATGAGAAAATGTGTCCAGGGGAACAGTGAGTGTATTTTATGAGAAATTTGAAAAACTGGGTTTCATTCTAGCAAAATGAAAGCTGAGAGAAAATGTGATTGCTTTCTATAAATTCATGGGGAGGGTAAACACTAGGGAAGAGCTGTTTAAACTAAAAGGCAATGTTGGCAAGAGAACAAATGGGAATGAGCTGGCCGTGAATAAATTTAAGATGGAAATTAGAAGAAGGTTCATAACCATGAGAACACTGAAGTTTGAGAACTGTTTGAAGTTCTCAAACAATCTCCCAATTTGGGTAGGAGAAATACTGACTTGTTTTGGGATGGTGTTTGACACATTTTTGAAACGAGCTGTGCAATATGGAGGGGGAACTACAGTCACCTAAGAATGCACCATTACTATATTTCTTATTTCTTTCTACCCTAGAGGGAATACGTTATCATACAGTGGTGTGGGGCTGCTCTGAGCTCAGGGGCTGAAATTGTGGCAGGTCTTCAGCAGCCCTATCTTTTTGTAACTCTTCCCTCCATTTAGGGAAAGGCATAATTGCTGTGCTAGGGGCCAAAATCATAGGAAGAAGTATTGGCATAGGAAGCAATAAGCGCCCACACTGCTACCAGCTCATCTTGTAGGTGGAGCTGCTCTTCTGAGACTGTGCCACTCCGACTAGTCAGGGTTCTCACTAATTAACTGAGGAGAAATCAAACCAATATTAGCATTCAGAATGACTTTTACCCTTGGAAATGCTTACTTCCAAACCAGGAGGCTATTACAACAGCTTCTGGGCTGTAAATTGAACAAAGAATGTACTAAATGAGCTGTTAAGTCAAAAAGAGATGAATGGAATTGCAGAGTACTATTTTCTGGAAAAATCTCTTCTGGTTGTTGCTGAATCATTAGAACACACAGCAAGGAAACATGACCTGCTCAAAGTGTCACTGCAGTTGCACTTTATTTTAGATTTACCAGGAATATGTCTCTATGCAAAAATGATTTTACACTGTAGATTTGGAAAACAGAAGGAGCAGCCCTTGCAGCAACCTCATTCTAACAGTTTGTGTACCTTTACTGCATGGAAAGCAATACAACATTTTAATTAAATTTCTTAAGGTCAGTGAAATGCCATTGTTTTGACAATCAGCTGTGATCACATAAACCTCGGGGTCCAGATGGCTGGCTGTTTAATGGCAACACTGCATTGACAAATTCACCAATTAGATAGACATTAATATTACATCCTTTCAGATTCTGAGCACAGCCTGACCTCGCCGAAGTGGGCTGGTGTCTTGCTTAATCCCTTGTGCATGCTCACAGAATGTTATCGTGCTGTTGTAGTGGGTTCATCCATCAAAACTGCCCTGGCTTCTCAGCATGCTGAACATTATTGAGTTTGTAAAAACAGATGTCATAACACACTGCTGGCAGAATTGTGCTCTCTCGAGGGACAGCAAAGGAAACCACCCCCTCCACACGCACGCACACACAGACACGTGCTCACACACACCAGGGGCACTGGACCATTGTGTGAATCCTCCCCTGGCTACGCTGAGCCTGACAGGGAGGGGAAGACCCCTGATTTATTAGTATGCAGAGCCCTGTGGGGAATCACAGTAGTTAGGGGAATGCAGAAGATCTCAGTGGAGATAGCCACCCTCTTTGCCCATGGCGGTGTATTCCTCACATCAAATTTGCTCTTATTACTTTAAAGGCTCAAGAAGTACCATGTTAAGAATACAGAATTACAACCCACATTAAACAGCAGTGGTGTTATCTTGCATGGAGCAAGTCCTCTGCATGACAATGAGTTCCTGGGGACAGAACGATGCTCTCCCACTCCACCTGCTCAGAAGCCAGTTGTGCCTCCGGAAACATCAGGATCCCCAAATCTGAGGGTTTTCTTGAAGCAGAGAAAGGGGCAATGAGACCTGCTGATCTCATTAAGTTTCAAATTCCCTCCCTTTTTTATTCAAGAGAAAGAAGTCTGTTATTTTAAACAGTTTTCATTATTATCCACCCTCTATCCCTGGGCAGTAGTGGCAACAGTAATATACACTTAGAGCAACATTTACAGCTTTTCCTTGCACCAGAGCAACTTCAAACAAGAAGCAGCAGTTCCCCACATATAACTTTGCGTGAGGCCAGCTCTCATTCCTCTGCGTCTCCTGTGCAACAACCCTTTTCTGCTTCCCACCTGGAATACCTGCCCTGAGTAAAAGAAACATTCTCCAGACTAACAATAAGAAAGAATTACAAAGCGTGTGCTACTACCTCCTCAGTTACACGGCGGTTGCTCTCTGAAGCCTTCCCTTTGCGTATGTGCTAATCTGTCCCGTTTTCTGCAGTTAAAAAGAGGGATGACACTGGATTTTGTAAGTTTTGCAGAACTAAGTTTCTCAGATTTCTCAGAACATAACATTAAGAGGCCCAACATTTGCATTTTTTTAATAACTTCGAATTGTCAGGAGTGCTAGGCTTAATGATGACCGAAAATGCTTGGTCTATTAAATGACTAGAGCATCAGCAGAAAGAATTATCCATTGATACTGTCAACACTGCAAACTAACATCCCTCATTTGTGATGAAAATATACACCCAAAGGACATGCATTCCATCAGAATAACAATTCTCCAAAGAGCATTTAGCTATTAAATATATGTTCAGCCTTTTCTGCTGTTCTTACTCACTCAAGATGGTCCTGAACCAGCTTCTGTCTGCAATGGTCAAAATTACTTTCTGGTAGATTGCTTGATATCAACAGCAGTGGGGAGAAAGACATTTTTCATTGAAAAAAATGAAAGGCATTTTCAGAAATGACTCCTCACCCATTATCTTGAAGCAGTGACTTTGTATTCTATTGGTGACCCAAGACCAAACACAGATACTAAATATCACTTTCACAGCAGTGGAATTTTCCTTACAGAAGAGTAGAACTCCACTAATCTAAATATGAATTTAAATTCTAGATTAAATGCGAATTTCATTTAGTACTTATACATCTTTGGTAACTATACACTTATATATCCATGTTTATTTATTTTAAAAGCAAACAACTCATGAAATAAGTTATTTTGATGATAAACTTGCAGTCCCATTATCAGCAGTAGTAATTGGCCACTTTCTTGCTAGTGTCGAAAATATTTGCAAATCTTGAAAAGATTGTCTTTATTTTGCTGATAATTTGTACTAGGAGTGCACTCTTCACTTGGCTTAGTCTGGTTTAAATGAACACTTAGAGGCTATGAGAAGCAAATGGGCTGAGTGAACAATCTGAAAACAACTTCAATCTGCAGAAAGTATTCAGCAATGACTTTCACAAAGCAGTGACTCATATTTAAAAAAAAAAAAAGTGCTTAATTCCCTTCAAATTTAATGAGATTTGTGTGATGATTTTTTAGAGATTCTTTTATGGTCCAGAAATTTTTTTTTTTCCTGAAGATGACTGAAGATGACTGCTACACTTGAACATGTTTTATGATAAAAATTTAATTTCGAAAAGCCTGAAAGTAGCACGATCTCTCCACAAGGTAAGGCTAAGTCATGCTGAGTCTTGGAGTAGATGTAGTGGAATAAACCCTGTATATATTACAGCAGAAAAGTGTTACTTAACATGAGAGCATTGTTTAATGATAAATAAACATAGGTACTATAACAGTCTTGTATATCAATAGGAATTCAAAACCATAAAGTTAGTTCTGTAAATTTTTGATGTTTATAGAATATTTCAAGGGAATTACGAGCAATCTGTAACTGTGTTACTCTAATTTTTAAAGCTTTTGAGATAATTACTTAATTTTATTACGTGTCCCTTTATTTCTTGCACATAGCAGGCTTAATTCTGGGTGGGGTCATAAAGTACATAAAGAGAAAGACTTACAGTATAGAAGATTCAATTTTAATTTTAAATTACTCATGAGTTCAGGCTTCCAGTCAGATTGCAGGAAAAGAGAGTACAAAAATATTGGTTTCTTCTGCAAAAAGAAAGAACAAATTTAATATTGTTTTAGATGCATATCCAAGTTCTGTTTCCAAAAAAAAAATAATAAAATGTTGGCTTCTTAAGTATCATTCTTACTATTGAGCTACTGCTATAGCCAGCAGCAAGGTATCTCGCTGTCTGGCTGAACCTTTTTGGTGATGGAGTCAGTGGTGAACATGGATGTACAGGCAGTTTTCAACCATGCTCTGGCAGTCTAATAGGCAGAACTTATTACTTGATAATTAGACAAGTCTAGTTGACCTCCTAGGCAATGAATCATAATGCCATCTAAAACCAGTATTTCTTGAGACCCTCTTTGGGCCAAGCTGTGAAGGATCAGTCACAACTTGGTCCATCCATTGATCACAGTAGCATAATATATGACCTTTGTTCTACCCTTTCTGGTTTGCAAGCATAGCATCACATGCCAGTTTCCAGAAGATACGGGCATGGATTGCAGCAGTGCCATGACAAAACAGGCTTAAAAGTCTCATTCCAAAGCTGTAAGACAGTTCCAAACTATGAAGTCATGACTTACGCTAACATCAAAGAGGAAGATATCACAGAGGTTTTCTTTTGGTTTTTAAGATGAAGAATGCAAATATCCCAGTCATACATCCCCAGATAATATCTTATGTTAGAAATACCTCTATTTTTAAAGAAGTGGCCAATGGAAATTTTTATATGAGAGAGTGGCATTAAAAGAGAAATACTGGTTCTGTGTAGGATAGCTCAGCATAAGAAAACAAACAGACCCACATCATTTCACATCTGACTGCTCTTTTCTGCTAACCTCCTGAAGCTGCAGTTCCTCCGTAGGAAAGAGGAGGAGGGAAGAAAGAAGCAGGTAGCAGGATCAGAACAAAAATGGAGATATTTATTCACTCACTGGGCAGTGAAACCATGAAACTTATTGTTACAAGATATTATACAGGCAGTCTCAAAGCAGTTAGTCAAATTAATGGAAGAAAAATGCGTCAGTGACTATAAAAACACAAGTTCAAACTCTTGTTCACTGAAACACAGATTAGAAGAAAATGAAATAACACCTTGGGGAAAATGTCAGGATGCACTTGTCTTGATCCTATATTCTTCATAAGGTGTATGTTGCAGGTGATGGGGAGAGGATAAAGGCTGGAAGGAGCTCTGGTCTGACTCCATGTGGTCACTCTCACATTCTTAAGGGGACTGTCACATAATCTGTGAAGGAAATGTGGACTTTGGGGGTACGTAACAAGAGGGACAGGACCAGAAGAAATCAGTTCACTTTGCTCTCACTCTGAGTAATTCACCCATTTTGGTTATCTCACATCTCAAATCCTGTCCATAAAAAAGTTCACTGAGTGTTGTTTCTGGTTCTCTGTTTTGACCATGGAGTGAGTTACAGACTAGAGAAAACTTTTTATCTGTTAAGGAGGTGAAATCTTGAAACAGGCTCCCTGCAGAAGATGCCAAAACTTCCCTGGGAATTTTTAAACCAAGTCAGAATTGAGGAACAGAGCACATTTTGTCCTGGAATGGAGAGACTGAGTAGCCTCTTTCATTTCACTGTACTTGCTCTGCCCCAGAGCCCATGTTTCTTTTTAAGTCCACAATCTTTTTGGGATAGCTCTGCCCTCTCTCTTTTTTTTTTCTACTGAGCCCTCTGTCTTCATACTGGGTAAGGTTGGAGGAGGCTGAAGACACTACTGTAATTCATAGCCTCTATCCTGCCCCATTTTATACACAGTTTAAAAGGGATGGAGTTAACTGTAAATTATTTTCAGATTTCAACAAATTTTTGTCCCTTTATTTGACATACAAGTACATAAAAGAAAGGCACTTAATTTAGCTAGATCCAGTTATAACCCCTTGGAGTTTCAGGGATTAGTTTTGCCACAGATAAGTAAAGATGCCTTCCATTACCCTCTGCTCCATTCAACTTACTCTGAGGGCTACCTGCTTTTGTGAGGTCCCTACCTCATAGGCACCCCATTAGAGAGATGTGAAGTCTGTGTTGACCTCAGCAGTCACACAAACAAGTACTTTGTGATTTCTCTGCCTACTGTCAGCCAGGGAGGCTTGTTTCCCCTAAAAGAACAGCTACAAAACCCAAATCATTTTTGTTACCAGAAGAGAAGTCGTTGCTGGAGTTTATAGCTGAAGTCTAGAGCAAACAGATGTTATGTACCTGTGATTTGGGGACTATGCAAAATTCTGCAAAAGAAGGACCACATTTTCAGTTACACAACTAAAAGCAAGGAAGTAAATAAATACAGCCCTGCCACCTAGCAGCCCCCATAAAGGTCAAGCTGTTCTTGGCTGTTCTCTCTTACTCTGTGAGGGGAGCCTATTGCTATTTCAAGGTGTGATAATATTCTTCTTGGAAAACATCCTGTCTCCCTGGGAAACAGGTTCAGATGTAGTCCTTGGCACTGCTGATGCGAATACCTCACTACTCTCTCAAAATACATTTTTGCCTCTGTACAAAGTCCTTTCCCCCTGTTAGGTAATTAAAGAACAGAAGCCCATAGAAGTATTTATCTCATTGCCCCAAATTCACCCGTAATAAATACAACTCTTGCAACTGTTTCTACAAACAAACTTAAATGGAGTTTAATATCATGTGCTTCCATTTCTTCTGACTCATTGTATGGACAACATTTTCTATGTATTTTATTACTGTTCCTAGCATATTGTTGAAAATAAGTAACATAAAACTGCCATGTAGTTTGTCCTATTTAAGCAAACAATTCAATTCTTCCCTATCCCTCATATTCAACAACCTGATACATTGTGGTATGAAGTCATATTCTTTCAAAATGCAAAGTTTCTGTATCTGAAGTCATATTCTCTTCCCGGTGTCCATGATTGTAACTTTTTCTGTACATCTTTCAGTCTGAGTTCATCTCTCCACATCAGTTGAAACAGTTCATTCTGGATGTCATCTCTAAGCCTGTAGAAGAAATAATGTCATTGGGAGCCAAGGGGAAATCATGCTTGACCAATATGACAGCCTTCTATGATAGAAAAAATGGCTGGCTGGTGTGGCACTTGAGGCACAGACTCTCCTAAGTGGTGAAGCGAAGACGTTTATTGTTTCATTTTTCCAGCATATATAGTTTCTGTCTTTTGATCATGTGTTGTGCTCTTTACACAGAGAGGTTACAAGTGGATGTCCATACACTGTTGTGAGCAATACAATTGGCTACATTTAAATGTTTATCCCACCTAGCTAACAAAACATTACTATTTCGGTACACTGCTATCTGTTTCACACCACACACACATCAACATATAAGGACATTGTTTTACTGATCTCAAGGCCTCTGTCCTATTGACACACCTAGAGAGGAATAATTCCACACACCAGTACAGGTTGGGGGCTGACCTGCTGGGAAGTAGCTCTGTAGAGAGATACCTTGGAGTCCTGGTGGACAGCAAGTTGACCCTGAGCCAACAATGTGCCCTTTTGGCCAATAATGCCAATGGTCTCCTGGCGTGCATTAAAAAGAGTGTGGCTAGCTGGTTGAAGCATGTCATCCTCTCCCTCTACTCTGGCCTGGGGAGGCCACAGCTGGAGTACTTTGTGCAGTTCTAGGCTCCCCAGCTCATGAAAGGCAAGGAACTACAATAGAGTCCAGCAGAGGGCTACAAAGAGGATCAAGGGGATGGAGCACCTTTCTTATGAGGAAAGGTTGAGAGACCTGGGTCTGTTTAGCCTGGAGAAGACTGACAGGGGATCTTATCTATGCTTATAAATGTATAAAGGGCGGGTGTCAAGAAGATGGGGTTAGAATCTTCTCAGTGGTGCCCAGTTACAGGGCAAGGGGCAATAGGCACAAGCGGGGACACAGGAAATTCCATCTCAACATGAGGAAAACCTTCTTTCCTTTGATGGTGGCAGGCTGCCCGGAGAGGGTGTGGAGTCTCCTTCTCTGGAGACACTCAAAACCTGCCTGGATACGTTCCTGTCTAGCCTGCTCTGGGTGAACCTGCTTTGTCAGGGGGATTGAACTAGATGATCTCTGAAGGTCCTTTCCAACTCCTACAGTTCTGTGATTCTGTGAATACTGAATTTCCCCTGGAAAATCAGATATTGCTCATATCAAAGCTGGAAATTTTACCAAAACAAAACAAAACAAAACAACAACAAAACCAAGTCCCATGGTGAATATTATGATTTTCTGTGTCACTCGATATCTAGTGATTCAAAAAGAGCCTCATTATTAGTATATAGAGTATCAAGCAAAATTAAAAAGGATTTGATTCTGTTAATCAGGCAAAATAACTGTGGGTCTTGTGTACTCAGGTTACAATAGGCTGACTTTTCAAAGGTTTTGAAAATAAACAAGAACTGCTATAATTATATAGATGGCAGTCAAATACAGACTGTATGGCTTTCCCTGGTACTGCCTGTGAAGGAATTATTGTCTGCCTTCTGCAGGTTACAATCAAATCCAACCTTGATTTATGGATCGAGGGTGCCAGCTAATTTACTGTCTTTACCAGAGAACTCCTCCTTCAAGTGTACATGGAGGACCATGGCTGCACCTGGGGCTTCAGACCAAATGCATATGCAATTGTGCTGAGTTCACAAAGATCATTCTCTGGCATGGACTGTTTTGCATAGCGATTGCAGCTGCCTTGTATCCCCAAACTCCCAAGGGTACTTTCTTGCAAGAAGTAGAGCAGAAAGACACTGAAGGAGGAACAAATATATCTTTATTTCCCTCGTAGTTACAGAAATCCTCCTGAAAGTGAGAAACAGAAAATACTCTCCTGCAACCAGCCCTTACACTAATGCACAGAAAAGCCAATTTCATCATGTTCTAATCCCTCTGGGTGTGGGGAGGTAGAACTCACCCACCTTTCTTTAGCAATCTTTTCAGAGGTTTGAAAATCCTTGTCTTCCCTGGAGTCTTCTCTTTTCTGGTCTTAGCAAACCCGTATCTTGAGGCCTTTTCCCACATGTATAACCTGTCACAGAATGCCCTTTGCTCATCTTCAGTTTATGAAGCTGTCCAGCTCATGTGGCAAGTTAGCCCTGTATCCCTCCTGTTTAGGCACTGACGCTGCATGGGCAGGAGAGTTTACTTCAGTCTTAATTGCACCCTTGGAATCATTACAAAGCACCCTTGGACCAACAATCAGACCAGGACCTAACAATTGCCACTGGGATAGCAGTGGTGTTTCCCACAGGAACAGCTGTACAGATTAGCCCAAAGGACTTGTATGTAGCCCCAGTAGCAGATCCCCCTGTTTGTTCAGTACCAAGAAGTCTGTTTGGAAGACTTCCTGAAACAGAAGCTACATATTTCTGTTTAATAGTCTCTCAAAGATTTTTCTTCCATGAATTTGTCTAGTTGTTATTTGAATCTGGATGAAGGTGGACCTCTCCTGTTCCTGACAGGAATTTCAATAGTGGGATAGCATGATACATTGATAACACCTCCTTTTATTTTGAAGCTGTTTCCTGAGAATTTTCTTCAACCCTCTCCAGATATGTGGTTTTAAGGTCTTATGTGACAGTGAACAACCATTCTGTCCTTGTTTCCACCATGTCTGATGTAATTTCACAGACTTTTATCACAGGCATTATATACTGCCTGAAGAATGATTGTTTAATCATTTCATGCACATAAACTTTTCTGCATTTTTACCTTTCCTGTGGCTTTTCTCTGTACTCTTCTTGTTTGTATCTACCACTGTGTATCAGAAAAAAGGAAAGCCTATTGACAAGACTATTTCTATACATTATCCATTGATTATTTAACAGAAAATATGTTACTGGAACTATCATGTAGTGAATTTTGATTAGTCAGAATTGTATCTGCATTTTATAGACACAAGATCCAGGGAAGAGATGGCTAGTACATAACTGTAATAGAAAAAAATTGAAAAAGCTGTTACCCTGCCTGTACTACAGTATGAAAGTTTCACAAAGGAAAAATTAGACCTGTAAAATGAAGACAAAGCCTTAGGTCCATTTGGGATCTTGTTAAGATCCATATTGACAAAAACTAAGTATGTGTTGTTCTGCTAGCTAACTCTTCCCCAACACTGACAGAAATGAGGAACTTTCAGAAAGTTCCTAATCTCACAAATACTCCACATGAACCTTTACAGAACATGATTTACTATATATCACCTTTATTGTATGATCCATGAAGATTTTAGAAGTAAACTGAGAGAAAGCTGGCACAATTCAGTTATTTTGATGGTGACAAAACGTCTTCTGTATACTTGAAATACCCATGCTGCAATCCCTCCAAATATTATTAGTAACTTTTTATTAAAGGATAAATTTTAGAAAGGATAAAACTGGGTGAAATGATTTTTAAGGAAATTGGCAGAAGAAAACTTCTTTTCATTAACTTTTTTGGTTTTTATATTACTGATTACACCTGATATGGGTGTAACATTCTCTTTGACAGATTGGTTTTTAAGATCTCAATAAAGCCACCTTGGTATTTAACATAAATCCCTTATCCAGGAAGAGCGATAAGCAAGTCCCCAAATGGTGATAATCTCCTAGCAGATACCTGACTGTAATTAGCATACAATTAGTACCAACAGACTTTCCTTTAAAGGCAGCATTTGAACAAGTTTGGTCTATATGTGGTGGTTAATTGAGATAAATGGTATATAACAGACGTCAGTGCACAGCCCAGGACACTGGGGACAGCTGTGAAAACCAATGAACAACATGCACCATGAAGGAAGCCAAGTGTCCTACAAAGAACATAAGGTCTTTTCCCCATTTTGAAGAATGACAGGCTCTAAGTATAAAGGCCCAGAGGTTACAGCCACATTAATGAAATAGCTAAACTGAGGGAAATGTTTCGCAATGTTTCCACATAAATAATTAGAATCTCTTCATGGAAATAATATACAACAGCACAAGGTGGGACTTTGCCTGTCAGCTGTGACACCAGCAGAGCGAAATGGTGACAGCATCCTGATGTGGTAGCAGAGATCAGCTCAGAAGGGACAGCGAGGGCAGAGCCAGGGCACAGTAGCAGCGAGGGAAGGAGGCTGGCGGGAGGAGGAGGGGATGCATGAGTTTGTTGGGAGCATAAAGGCTGCAGCCATGAAGGCAGTACAGAGTGGGTACCACTGAGGCTTGGCTTCCACCTCTGCCAGATTCAGCATCCCTGGATGAAGCAAGACACACTGGACAGCACAGTAGGTCACCTGTGGCACACAAAGTCCCTCACTGGGTGCCTGGACCCAGAAGGAATATTTTGTTCCCCTTGATGTCCCAGGGAAGGCAAAACCCAGCTCAACTTTTAGATAGATTTATTAAGGAAAAGATGCAATGCTAAGTGCCGTTGTACTACATGGCTTCCTTGTCTTGTTGTCATGTTGGATGTTTTCATGCTGCCTTCTAGTTAATTAGGCTCTAAAAGTTTGAATTTTTCTCTCCATTTTAATCTGATGGAATTCAATGTCACTGTTCACAGTGAGGCCTACTTGTTTAGTGTATTTTGGGGGAAGAAGGGAGATGAAGATGACTGATATTTATATCAGGAATGAAGTATTGCTTAGCTTAATTTTTAATGTGATCGTTAGTGTTCAGAGGAGAGCAGCTCCTGGGTTTCTTTATATTCAATTGCATTTTTAACTTTGGCAAAGGTACCTGAAGTTAGACAGGGCATTGCTGGGTTAGAAGTCTGAAAAAAATATCACAGGAGAGACTAAAATATTAATTTCAATGAGCATTTAATGAATCATTGAAAATTAATTAATCAGTCGTTAGTTCATTCATGTGGACCTTGAACTGAATGATCTGAACAGGGGATATGGTGTATGTCTATTAATTCCCACAGGGTGTGTGGTGGAGGATGGGTCACAAGGATCTATGTCCTATTCCTGGTACCTGCTAGCGTGGTGCTCTACCACATCAGATAGCTAAATAGTGTTGCTAGGACTTGTCAGACTAAATGTTATTTACTTACTTATTTTTATCTCTGTGAGCATAGTAGAGATGGTAATGATGCTTTTCTTTTTTTTTTTTTTAATTTGACCCAACAGAAAACAGCTGAATTTTGGAAGAATTATTATTATTAGTTGTAGTCATAGGATTTAATTTTTAAAGTCTGACTTGTGCTTTCAGTGTCCTCGCGGATAAGATGTGTACACAGTACATAAAGATACATTAATTATGCTGAAGATTAAATGAGACCTGGACTGTCCCCTTTTCACCTAATCTGAATGCATATTACTTACACAGTAGACTTGAAAATTTAGTAAGCTGCTATGATATTATGGTATTCATAGAAAATAAATTATAAAAAATCATAGCACTGAGATTTCCCCCCCCTTTTTTTTTTATTTTTAAACCAAGTTTATGAACATTTCAGATTCCCTTAGCAAAGTTGAGATTTAACCTATAAATTAAATTTGCTCATCTGAATCGTTATATATTGACTGTATAACCTGGGCAGGGATATTTGCATTAAAAGATGCAAACTCCAGCACCCTTGCTCTCGCCACCATGCCATTTCTGTCTTTCAGCTCTACCTGTTTATACACGCTTGAATATAGCTGTAAAAATAGACTTGTAAATGCACACTTGTATCTATGCCTACTGGTAGGAAAAAAGGAAAAAAAACGAAAAGGAAAAACCCTATAGCTAAACAGGTAAAAAAAAAGAGTAAAACCAGTGAAACTAAAAAAAAAAACTAAGCAGAATGAGTGTGTGAAGAGAGAAAAACATTTGAACAGTTGCAAGAGGAGTAAACTCACTAGGAAAATGCTGGAAATCTGCTGTCTGGAACAGCTGAGGTGGGAGCTGTAGCTGCTGGAGGTCTACAGAGCAAGTGGATTATAACACAGACCTCTGCAGCAGTGAAGGGAAGGAAGGAAGGGATGGTCAAAATCCTCTCACTTGATAACTATTCCTGTCTGCCTTTCTAAGGCTCTGTCAGAAATGCTTTTTAAAGCCTGGCTCATATTTCTAGCATTTCTGTAGATAAGATGCCCAATAATAAATCCTGATTTATAAGCCAATAACTGAGGAGAAAATTAAGTCAGGTAAAAAAGCCTTAAAAGATGTTCTTTTCTGCCATTATAGTCTGGCAATACACAAAGGTATTCCCAGTAGGCAATGGCAGATAAAAATACAGTTTATGGAACAACATAATTTTTCTTTCCTGCTTACTGTGTTTAAAGACTTTGACTTAAGCAGGTGAGATTTTCCAGGTCATAATGCCAGAACTGAAACTTCTCATTCATGGCCTCACATTTAGGCTGCTGTCTTGCATGGTCATGAGCAAACACCCTGAAGGACTTTGGGATGGTAAAGCTCTTGTCTCCTATTCCTTGCATCCCTCACATAATTCATTGCTTGTTTTCCTTAAGTATGAAATGCTATTGATGCAAACACATTCAGCTTAATTTGCCTTTATATCTGTCACTCTTATTATTCTGGAAATCATTTTCTTCATGGTAACCAAGTTCAGTAAAAGGGTGTAGTCTGTCCCTCATTAATGAGAGCATCCTTCTCTGGACAAAACCCCGGCAGAACTGTCACACCTGATGGCCCCTACTCCCCAGTATGGTCTCTTTGGAAACTGGAATGGATTGTTTCTGTGATGGAAGTGATGGATCTCCATTGTCTACAGGCATAATAAAACTTACAAATTTGAAAAAATTTGTAGCTGATTTTGAGACTGGTAAAGATTTTGCCACCAAAGAACTGGCTTTTAGATGGGAGGAAAACAGCTTTTTAAAATATGGAAAATAATACATTTTTTCTTCTATGCATGATAATAACAATAATTGATATTTTATAGTGATAGTCATTGCAAAAGATTCCAATGAATTGGCTTCATATAAGATATTGAGTATATAGAGTGAAACCATCCATAATAAGAAAACGTCTTCCATCATAGAAAGACACCAGTCTCTGAGATCTTTTGATCTGTTGTATTTTGTTGAGAGTTGCTTACAGTTGACATTTTATTGAAAGAAACAAGTGTTTGATAGAAATCCTTCACAGAAGTTTGTTTTTCGAAAAACTATACTTCTACTAAAAAAAACATTTTTCAAAATAATGTTATTCACAAAACCAGATTTTTTGATGAACAGAAACAGTCAATAAATTTTTGATTATTATTACAATGCTTTCTGGATACTGGGTTTGATTTAAATATTCATTTTTTTTTTTAATGGAAAAATAATAATCTTGAAATCTGCTGGAGAGAAACAATGACTATTTCCATATCTTAGACCTGCTGTTTGCTTGATTGGATTACCAAGAAACTGGCTATATTAGGAAAAAGTAAAAAGTGACTGTTAAGCCTATTGATCCAGGTTGACTATGGAGAAAAAAAGATATCTTAAGCATTTATAAAATACATTTCCTCCTCATCTTAGCATGTGCTCACTGTTTTTCTCCTAGGGAAGATGTTGGGAGCCAATTGAATTATGAATCACGTGCTCAAACATTACTTCAAGGGGGTAGTCCTAATTTCATGTCTCAGAACACCTACTGAAGATTTTATTTCATTTTTACTTATTTTCAAGTTAGTGTTACAGTTTAGTTTAATAAAATTCATTGCTTGCAACAGTATTGGATACAGAACAGAATTATTTTCATGCCAGTGAAACAAGATTTTTCATGCAAGTGAGACGAAAATGTTGACCACTTACTCATGCTGAAACCCATCTCACCTCTATGAATCGTTTTCAGTACGCTTAGGGTATTGTGTCATAAGACATACAGAAGGTGAAATTATAGTAATTGTTTCCCCAAAAGAATTTCACAAAGGTAATCAGCGAGATTATGAAATTTTGAACAACTTTTCCTGTACTAAAGCACAGCAAATGTCACTTCCCATTTCCTTAATGACTATTCTTCAATTTACCATGTTCTTTGCTAACTTTTCTTAACCCATTAAAAATGAAAAAGTTTGTTATCTTTCATACATTTTTACATTGAAACATAGAGCAGCATTTTTAAACTTTACATTTTAAGAGATCACCATCCATACAAAACCAAATTTCTAAATAAACTTTAAAACTCAAATAATTCAACAGTTATTGCAATATGAAGCCCAATTTAACATATCTTACTTCTGTTTTCCACTATAATTCAACCTGTACAACAAATTCCATGGGAGGTTCTCTTTTGATGTCAATATTTTTGGCACCATCATGTCTGCCCCATTTATTAAAATGATACTGAAATACCATAGTTGGCTAAAAGTGTTTATTCTGCATGGGAAATTCTGAGCTTTCCTTTAAAAAAATGGCAAAATAATATGGAAAAAAAAACAATAGAAAAAAGAAAGGATCAACATGCTAAAATGCTGCCAAAGATTTACTGTTTGAAATTTGTAGTGTGGCTGCTTTGCATTCTTTGTTTATTTTTTGATTTTTTTTTTTTCAAATGTGTGTGGGTATAGATCAGTTGCAACCTGGAAAGCAGCCTTTCTGTAGCACCTCCATCTTCAAAAGTTATGATGTGATGATGTGAACCAGTTTGATCTGTCTTGGGAAATATAGTGCAGCAGAAGACTGGCAAGTGCAAGTGAGCACAAAAACCTTTGGAACATAATTTCTGGGAAGTACTGATGAAGCTCTTATGAACAGTCCTATGTAGTGTTAGCTCTGAGACAAGGACAAAACAGTTTCATGAAACATTTTACAGACCTGGAAAGCGAGAGGGGATCATAAATCAGCGCCCCCCAAACCCTACTGTTTTCTCTTGAAGAACTTTCAGTTGAGGGAATTCCAAAGTCTAATTATATCAAAAGCCAGATTATAAAATATTACATCGACAAACACAGACCATAAATAAACATAAAGGAATGTGAAAGAGAGCTAAATTATAGAGAAAGCATTCCCAAACATCTTTGCTGTGTGTCTCCCCTCCCAGGCATTTCTCTCTCTTATCTCTCAGGTACATTTTCCCAGCCATATGCACCAGGTACAAAGTGTGCTCACATCTGTTGTGTCAGTGAACCCTTTTGCCAAACATCTACAAGAGGGCAAAGCTGGCTTTAGGCAGGGAAGAATGAAAGATTTTTTGCTGAGAAAACAAAAAGAAAAGCTCTAAAAATAGCAGGCAGCCAACAGAGCAGTTGGACAAAGTAGCTGGGTCCTCCATTGCTCCAAGGAACTTAGTTGTGTAGTGGCCATGGAGATGAAGCGTTCAGCTTCAGTTTTCAGCTGTAGTCCCTTGATTGTGTTGCTGAAATCTTTTCCACTATGTCTTCCTCTGCTATGCCCTCTATATCTTTTCTTCTCCATATTCATCCCAATTTCAATGATCTCAGAACTACTTGCTTTTAGAAGGTAGGTCCTAGTTATACTTATGCATTAAGGCCTATAATCTTCATGTCCCCTGAAGGACAATAGCAGAGGTACTGAGGAAAACACACACTTTTTATGAAGATGTAAACCTGTATAGACAGACCTATGCAGATACGAGAGCTTTAAGATACCTAAGTTCAAAATGCTGACCTTTGAACTTTCTTTTGAATCCCAACCAAACCAGGATCAAGTACTATCCTCCACTCTGCCACCTGACACAAGCGCTAACACATGTCTTTATTTTTAGGATTTGCTGTTGGGTGCCTTAGAGGAGTTCCTGATAATACCCAGGGTTCTGAGTCCCCTCCCTTGGAGCACTGCAGTGCAAGAATGGACCATTCCCTGTATTGCACCATACTGAGGAATAAAGGCTCCACAAGTGGCTATGCTCAAACCATACTTCAAGCCCAAGTCAATACTGCACCTCTTTTTCTCTGTTAGCTCCCTCCATGACTAAACTTGCAAGGAAACATATGTAAGGAGGCCAGAGAAGGACTGAAGTTCCTTGCAGCTCAGTTCTATGACTGACACGGCATTTGTCAGCTATGTAGGGTCACAAAGTCACCTGCAATACATCTGCACTCTTTCCCTAAAACCATCAATGCATAGGAAAAAACTCATTTCACTGAAACAGTGGATAGAAGCAGTAGGAGGAATCATACTGTGAAGAGAACATCTCTGTTGGTAACTGCCTGTGGAGTATGTTCTGCTTGAAAATAGGAATAAAAAAAGTAGTGGGGGGAAAACGGCATGTCTGGGTTTCAGTGTTGAAGTGCAATATAATTTCTAAAAATTGCCACAGTTATGGGGGGATGCTTGCTATTTGCACATATACAAGGAGGACAGGGAGGAAATGCCAACAGTCTTTTTACAGGAGGGTGACTGCTCATTTAGCTGTAACAAGGTGACTGGAACTCATAAAGCAAAATACATTGAAAGTGAACAATTAAAAAGACTCCACTGTACAAGTAATTGTAAACTGATATTTTAAAGATATTATGCATGTTCCTATGCAGACTATTTCTTGATCTACAGGGCCAAATTTAAGACTATATTTAATTCCTAAAATATACCACAGGTGTTGTAAGCGCAAATCTAAACATAAACTTAAATGGAGTATCACATACTGGTTTTAAATGAGCTACCAGAAATTTCAAGTTTTGAAAGCTCCTCTTGGTAAAGGAAACATTTCTTTATTGCAGCATCAGGGAGGGTTAAATTATTGCTGGATTATGCTACAATGCAGATCACTGTTTAGATCTTGCATTTACGTTTTTGCTTTTTTGATTTTTCACATTGTTACCACTAGAGCTTGCTACAATGCAATCTGATAGACATTAATATATTAATTTCAAATAACTGAGCAATATAGATATCAAATTCCCAACTCTACCTTGTAATCCCCAACTAAAAGAAGGATTTTAACGTGTAGAGAAGGTAAATTTCAAATGGCCATCAGATAATTATATAGGGCTGTTGTTAGGAGTTTCTCAGTATTTTCTTAGAGAATCTTATTAGTCTGGACTTAAGCTGAAAGAGACTTAGACAGAACCATATTCCATCACATTATGTCATTCTGTTGAAAATCAATTATTTAATGATACTAGGTATTTTTGGCTGGGCTTTAATTTTAAAAGAGCAGGGACAAAGTTTCAACAATGTCAAAATAACTCATTTTGACAATTTTGATGAAAGCTTTTCAGTTATTGCTTGGCACAACTGTCTTCATTTTGAAATCCTGTTTTGTTTTATAGCAAGTTTACATGTTGAACACTGAAATAAAATTATTTGAGGTACTAGAGAAACATTTCTTTTTCTTTCCCACCTCTCCTGGACTTTTTTTTTTTCAGAGGTAAATTTGAAACGTTTGGTTTCCCTTCCAACTGGAACTAAGCCATATTTCAAAATCTATAAATTTTTGGCAAACTGAAATCCTCCATCATTCACATAGCTTTTCCTGTGATAAAATTTGTTATGTCATTAAATGAGAGTTGGCAAAAAATGAGATTATTTTCTCACCAACACTCAAGATTTGCTCTTTGAATCTGAATGCAACAGCTTCTGAAGTTACACATCACTTCAGTTTAGAAGGAAAACCACCAGTGAAATCAAAGATAGAAAGAAATTATTATAACAGTCTCCTGTGAATGTAGCTGGTTGTTGAGAGCTCCAACTTCCATTGATTTGTTCACTCTTGTTTTTACTAGTCGAAACTATGGATCATTCAGTCAGATGGTTATTTCAGATCCTAGTACAGCTTAATGACTAAAGCCAGCATAGTTCTCTCTTACGTTCCTCCCTTGTACGATTGAAAGCACACACCGAGCACACAGCCTTTTGAGCAGCTTTTGAAGGAATATTATGTGTAAAGGGAAAGTTAAAATGGAAGCTTGTTCCAAGTGAAAACATGGTAGAATCATTCACTTTTGCTTCTGTTTTGAAGACAGCAGTGTGAAAAGATGTGAAAAGGTAAAAGATATGAAAATGGCAGTGGAACAGGGTGATATTTTTTCTTTGTTGAGTGAACTGTTGCAGTGTTAGAGAAACTGACCTTAAGAGTCAGAACCAGAAGAAAATAAAATTGCAAAAGGTCCACACAGAAAGCAGGACCGTGTCCGGGGTTGTTAGGAAATAGTTGGAGGACTTACTAGAAGGGACTACTTCCTTCTGCTTTCATTGTGAGCTACCATAGTGCTTCAAGCAAGCCCCATGGCCGCAGGGTTTTCCCAAAACAGCCCAGAATTAAATTGATCTTCTTTGCATGTTCCTCCAAAAGTTCTTCCATGCCCTGCTGTCACCAAGAAACTCTTTACCACTGAAATGTTACATCAAAAGTCACTACATATTTTGTCTTACATTCTAGTAGGTCTGGGATGAGTTTCTTTTCAATTAAGAGCTTCTACTCCAAGAAAATTACCTATTTTACCCTTTTAATACTATTAGTTCAGTCTTTCTATATTCTTTTTTTTTACTGCTTCTCTTTCTTCTCTGGTCACTGACCTTTATATGATATTGACCTGAGATTCTAGTGAGGTACAAGTTCTGGGGTTTTTTTTGGTTTGGTTTGGTTTGGTTCTTTTTTTGTTTGGTTGGGTTTTTTTTTGTTTTTTTTTCTCTTCTGATCCTTAGCTGAGAAGATAATGTAAATGAACCAGCTGTCCCATACGCGGTTAAGTGGGGAACACAGTTAAGTATCCTGCAGTCTTTTGGTTAATTTATGAATTTGCTTATAATACTTACACCTTTATTTCAACAGGAATATAATTAATCTCACAGAACATTAGTTGGAAGGATGCATATTTTGATAGGAACAGGCAGGAAAATATCTGTCTCCCAAATCCAGAATCCTTTTGGGCCTCCTAATATTTATGCTTGGATGTCTTTTCCTACTCTAAGCATCTCATTCATGTATATCCTAAAACACTCTGAAAAGTATGACATTAGGCGTATACATCAGCAATGCAGTTATTTTTTTACAGCCATCAGAGCCAAAATGACACAATTTTACTTCCCCCTTTTTTGGGTTTTTTGGGCATCTTCCACATCACTTGCTCAGTGTGGTATTTGTGATCTACCAAAGATGTACAGAAAGACACCAATGAGAGTTGTCAATGAATGTATTTTAACATTACTTAAAAATAGCTGTTTCCTTTGCATGCTCTTATTTATATGATTTACAGGTTTATAAAATGAAATAGGGACAGAAAAATAGGATATATGGGTGAAAGTATCACTTTCCTGATTCAGAAAATGTAGGATGATGAAAATACTGGACTTTATCTAGAAGACTTCTTCACTTACATAATTAGTCCTTATGAATATGCTATCCCAACTCTGTATGTGCAAGGCTGAAAGGCTGAATGGATCCAAATGGAGAACCAAATGGATCAATTCATATGAAATTTTTTTTTAACATACTTGCTGCATGGGATAGAGTATGGCAGTATGCTAGCAAACAAGTTGCAGAAGTTCAGATGGATGTTCTTTACAATGCAGAAACCCATTTTTAGTTATTCCTATGGGAAGAAAAGACCATTTACAGAGGTGGCCATGGGATTTTAGAGCATTGTATATTAAATGAAAGACTCACAAAATGTTTTTTCTGAGTCTGAAACTGCATTAACCCATCAATTTTTCCTTGCATCACTAAAAATCAATGGCACCACTGCTCTGTGTTTTCTGTATACGCATTCTGGCCACATATAATTTTACACATTTAATTAATGCAGATGTTTCTTTTATGAGATGTTTAAATATTTCTGAGAATCAGCTTCTATTTTTTGGTGGGCTTATAATGAATTTTATGCTGTAGAGTGTTAGTGGAAATGGACTACAGCACAATTATGTCAAATGGCAGGATCTTTCCTGTTACCTATGATGTGGTTTCCATTCTCTACTGAAAGACCTTCAGAAAAGAGTTAACACTATGCTCTCTGTCCTTCACAGCCATCTTTCTTTTTCTATTTCATTGTGCCATCTATGGAGTAATTTTGGGTATGCAAGGGTGTTCTGCTAGGAGTATTCTGGACCTCTACTTCATGGTATAGGATGCAATCTTATCTGTAAAACACAGGCTACAGCTGATTCATATAATTTTATTTGCATGTGAAACCAAACTGTTAGGTGGCAGATGAGAGCTATATATAAGTCGTGATATTTCAAGTCTTCTTGAGATTTTTTCCCCCCAGGTTTTTTTTGTTCTAAATCATTCTTGTTTAGAAATATAAAGATAGTAAGAAATGAAAAAAATTTTAAATAAAATAGTTTATTTGATCCACTGTCATTTGTCCAGAATTTTGTTTCATTAATACTTTCAAACCTTTGATTTTTTTGTTCCTGCTCAATGTGAATTCTCTTTGAAATTTCAAAAGCTTTCCTTCAGCTGAAAACTATTTTCATATCAGTTCCAATGTAAAATTTATATTGTGAACAGCGAGTATTCATATTTATTTTCTGGTATTTATTGATGCTTTTATTATTAGAAAATTTAATAATAAAACTATAGTTGCAATAAAAATTTTCCATTATTTCCTCTTGTATTTCATGAATACAAAGTCTTGTTTTTCTAAGGGTCTATGATATTGATAGCTGTTTTAGTCTATCCAGTGGGTATTTCTGCCTATGGGCTCCATCACCTTTTCATGGTACTGAGCCTGCTAGTTACCTCCCCTCCCCTAATAATCCAGATTAAATGTAGAGAGAATTCTTATGTTTTGGGGCAGCCTTCACTTGTCCTGGTTCCCAAAGAGCAGTGATTCATTTTTTCTTACAAATTTGAAAGAAGACAACAAAGCAGTAGGCTAACTTTTCAGTTCGGTATTCAGTATGAATGACATGAAACTGCTCTGTCCTGGAAACCACTACAGCATGGGAGTGTCTTAATTCATCCCACATATTTTCCTTCTGGAAAAGAGTAAGTCAGTGCAGCCTTTTTACAGTGCAGCTCAGTACCTCTTATTAAAGGACTTAGACAACTGACTGTCTGTTTCTTGTCCGTGACATTTTTCTCCCACCCTGGTGAAATAGGATGTTCCTGAAATGGGACTAACAGCTTTAGTTCACACGGAATAAATACAAGGATATCTGCAAACTTTCACAACACTGCCTCATTGTGCTGTCCTCTGTTCTTACAGAATTTCTGTTCTAATTACACTAATTCTGACATAATATTTTGCAGAATTAGGACATAGCGTGACACACATGCATGCTCTGTTGGCTTATTTATGTCCATCTTCAACATTTCCTAACATAATGTCCCTTGGCTGCAGAACAGTCTCTCAGATTCTGAACAAAAAGAACCATCCCAAAGGCTGAGAAGCATTGGTGCAGCAGTATGATTTCCTATGACATTTCTTTGATTTTTCTAGAAATCTATAATCTTTCCTGAGCAATATTACAGAAGTCCAATACCTTGCCATGTAAAATGACTGAACAAATGATGAAGGATAAAAAAATTTGGAGGAAAACAGCCTATGTTGATGCAGGCTATCCTAATACTCTCCTGCACCGCTCTACTCATCTTTTCCCATTTTTGCAGGGTATAGATTATGCAATGAATTCTGGGTTCATGAAGCTAAATATATTCCCACAAATTGTTTTAAAAAACAAAATAATTATTTAAGGGATCTGGAGATAGATAAATAGAAAAATAGGGGTAGGAGTAGGTGAGAAACAATTGACATATGCTTTTCCTTACGATAACTTTTTAGACCCTTATAGTCTGATGAATTTGGAATATTGTTGATAAAAAATACCTGATAAGGTGGTGTTGATTTCTAGACAAAATACCCAAGCTTTTACCATATATTCTGCTATGCTGCTTCAATTTATATCTCAAAAGGGCTGCTGTGCAGCATAATGCTGAGTATAAAGTTCCATTAAAAACCCTCAGTTGTCTGCTTTTGGATGGGTTTTCTTAATTATGCAAAATTTGCATCTTCCTGAAGAGTGATGCAATATTTTACTATGTGCAGTGACATAGGAGCAACTTCTTAATCTGTTGCAACCTCTTTGCTGCCTTCCCAGGGCACCAGCCCTGCAGACGGAGAAGCATCCTTCTTGGTGATGGAACTGCTGTGGTTTGAAGGAGCCGCCCTTCTCCTGCTACCATCTCATGATCCTCTCCCTCCTTCTGCAGCCTGGGGACAGGCTGAGTGTTTTATACTGGGTGTTTGTTAGGCTTGACTATATTTAAGTCCATGTTCTTTTGCTTATCTAACTTTTCTTGTGTCTTTATTTACTTTCTTTAACCTCTGCACGAGACACCCCTTCATCATGTAAACATCATTCACTTCCAGACTGGCCACAGAATAACTTATTTTATTCAAAATTACAAAACTGATCTCTTTGGCTGTACTATCTGGTCTTAGGTTTGCATGTGCTTCCTGGCCATTTGCATTGAATCTGACACTGTTAGACTGTGTGTTGGCTAAAACAGAGCTTTTGTTTCCCTGACTGATTTGAATTGTTGAATTTGAATATGGTGGTTGGAAATCACAGATAGCTTAACTTGGGGAGTTTTTGATACTCTGACTGAAGTTTTAGGTTGTTTCTTTTCTCCTAGAGGTTTTTGTAAAAGCTTGGGGAACAGAATCTTAAGACTGCCCTAACAGTTACACTCAGGATACAGTAATGAGAAGTGCACTGCGAGCCTAGAATCCTAAATCAGAGACTGGGTACAACATTCTTAACCTGAACAATGTGGATAGCTTAATATGACACAGGAGTTATATTTTAAATAAGATTTTTGTGGTAATCTGCTCCCACAAAAGATATTATTTTTTATTCCTACTGGAAAGGAGAAAAATGACAGCATTAGTCAGATTCTACAGACTATTATATTCAAAGCTGCTTTTTCTTTGGAGAAGGCAAAGACTTGTGAATGATTTTTGATTAGCTTCATTTATGTTTTTTTCATTTGATGTCACTGGTGCAAAAGCAGCATCTTTGAACCCTTAGCATGAAACACACATCTTGCAAATCAGAAAATAAGCCAAAACCAGAGAAAAGGAATGTACCAGTGAAAGGGGGAAAGTGTTCCTGCTTATATCACATAGAATAAGAGGATAAACTCACAGAGCCCACATACATTTTTCCATGGCAAAGCAGATCACACACCTTCTGTACAGGAGATGTTATGTCCATATGAAGAAAGGCAAATAACCTTATAAGTCTTGTCTGCCATATCTGCCAGAGATCTGGAAGTGGGATTGCATCTTATCTCATTTTAATTCTAAATCCTCTTTTAATGAACATTTTAAGTGAATGTTAGGCAAAGGTACGTAGGTGTATATTCAGGCAGGAATATGTAGGTTCTGTTTTTATTCCTACTAGTATTTTCCTCATATTTTTGTGTCCAGCAGATCTTTAAGGAGTGCTTGGTAAGTATAAGGTTCTGCTCATTGGAGCCAGAAGGATACCTGCAATGTCATGTTAAACCTAAGTCCTAGAAATAACAGTCATGCCACATGGCATATTTAAAAAGTTCTCAGGAGAAGAATTCTAACAAATTACTAAAAATTTTACTAGATTTAGTAAATTTAGTAGATTTAGTTTACAACACTACTGTGTTGTAGACTTTTAGACTATTAAAAGTTAGTGGTGGTAACTTTCTGAGACTTTCCCTAGAATGCACCAGAAGGATATAACTTAGACAACTTTGATTACTCTGGGGTCTTTTTAAACCAAATGGCATTTTATCAGTGCACAACTTAACTGCACCACAGAGAAAATAGTAACTGGCCAGTGTGTATTTTACATGAAAATAATAGATAAAGATCTGTAGTTAAGATTGACTTGTATTATAAACTCTGTTACAGACTGGGCTGCTCAAGTCAAGCTGCAGTCCATGACAGCTCTCAGTCTCTTTAAACAAGCTTTGTGGTGGCTATAAAGATCAGCCAAACTTTTTCCTAGAAAATATCCTGGATAGCAGCCACTGATTCTAGTTATGAAGGCTGAGCCTATTTCAAACCAACTCTGGTCAGTGCACTGGGTCTCTCAGACATTAAATCTTCAAAGATGTGGGCTGTAGTTCCTGCCCAGTTCCAGTAAAGGGAATAAACCACCAAAGGAAGTGCTGGACTCATGGAATAAGGAGACTTCTGAGCTGTCCTTGGCTGAAATGGCAGCTCAAGGGTTTCGCATGACGTTGGCATACATCAGTTTGCCTTGTGGATTATAATGTACTGTGTGGCTGTTTCAGCAACAGTATGGGGATTGCCTGGCTGCACTGAAAAGTATTGTGGAAACCTTTTTTTTTTTTTTCCCTGATGCAGTTCAGGCCATATCATATGGATTGACCTCAAGCTCTCTGGAGAAAAGCTCTCTGCACTTTACTGTCGTTCCAGCATGGCAGGGAGCACTGTAGCCCACTGATATATTCACTTGAAATGCAGCTGTCTCATTCCTACTGTAGGCAATTAGCTGGGAAAGGTGACATGGAAGGACAAGATGCAATAACTTTAATGAATACTTTCTCAGACAGAAAGGTTCTCAGGCCAGAAGTGATCATTATGGTAATCTATTCTGAACTTCTGTAAAGCACAGGACACAGTGTTTCATTCAGAAAATCCAACAATAAGACCAATACTTAAAAACAGCTTCAGCGAAATGTCAAAACTTAGAATTTCTTAGGGATATTCAACCCTTTAAATTCAGAATAAGCACGTATAAAATTCTCAAAGTGTGCTGGTATATTTTAGTAACAGATTTTCCTTTTATGTTCTAATTGAAGCTGGCATATGCTGCTGGCACTTTGAATAGCATTGCCTTCCATATCATTCAAGCCTTGCATAGAAAAATGCCATTCTCTTCCTTCTCATTTCAGTCAGTTTTTAGATTTTTTTTCTTCAATATATAATAAATAATGTGCATACATTTAATAATAATTATGTCCGTAACAGGTGCAAATAATAGCTAATTAAAACAATCCTTTTGCTGTTTTCAGTAGTCAAGTCACTACTCACCCATGTGAGGTCCAGAAGAAAGTAAAGGTGAACATCTATTTCTGGCAGGGATATCATACCTTGTTATCCTGAAGTCTGGACAAAATAAAAAGATAATACATGTTAACTCCATGCTTTTTATGATGTCAACTTTTAAAAAGGCAGGTTTCACTGATATTTCCTTTGTTTCAGTTCAAGACACTTGTATCATATCTCTCATTTGAGAAGTAAGATTCTTTTTCGTGGTTTGGATCTTTCCATTTCCTGAGTCATGACTGTCTTCAATCTTTGGAAGAATTGTTTCACATTAAAGTTGACACTGAAATAATTTGTCTTTACGAATATAAAAGTCCTTTCTTTCCTCTCACATGAAGTATCTGCCCAGAGAGCATTTGCCATTTGGGTTTTGTGGGTAGGATACAACATATGTGCAATTAATTGGCTGCATTTGTCAAAAGAAGACTATTTAATCATAAAGGCAAAAGGCTTTTGTTCTCTGCAGAGAACAAGTCGTGCTAAATGAAGCTGCCCCTTCCCTTACCACATCAGACACCAGTTTAAGATGTGTCTTTCCTTGTTAATAGAATAGTAATTAAGGTGAGAAACCCTGAGGTTTAGAATTATCCAAGAAAGGATAATGACCTCTGTAATACTTACTGCGTTATACTACATTTGCTCAACATTGTATATATCATTCTCATTCCTATCTGGATTTTTTATGACTCGCTTCTCCCCAGATCTCTCAAATTATGTACTTCTTGAGTTATGTTCTGTTAACCTCTCTGTTCTCCCTACAAGTCTAATACTAAATCTAACCACATAGTAGATATATTCTGTTGACTTGAGGCACTCTGCGCTGCCCTTTCAACCCTTAGCCTTTTGTTTTGGCACTTTTGTTGATCTTAAGCATCTTTCTTCTTCACCTTGACTTTATGTCCTTTTCTTTAAGTGCAACATTATTTTTTTCCTATATTGTAGTTTTAGTTTTGGGTTTCTTCTGGAAACTCAAGGTTCTGTTTTTGTTGGTGAAATTCTTGTAAAACTAATTTTTTATTTTGCACATGATTTTTTTTTTTTGGTGCTAGGCCATTATGTTTACATCATATGATGAACTAGACTCTCAAAACAGCTGCCTAAATGATTACTCCTTAGAAAACCGTGAACTTAAATAGCGCAGTCTCATGTTCAGAATGATAAGTAATCCGCAATTTACCCTGTTCTCAGTGACAATACTGGGCTTCAGATATTGTGCTTTGGTGTTTATATATGGAAGACAAGATTCATCTCACCAACATTCAGCTAAAAGCCATGTATCCAGATTAAGCCAGTTATCTAACCTCCAACTGTGCTCATTGTAGAGAACCTAGACTAAACGGTTACTGAGAGACCTTTGCCTTCTTTCCTCTACCGAGAACAATTGGAAGATATGGCTGTTTAGTTGAAATGAGATTTTTACTTGCTAGTTAACAAAAATAGGTGAAAGAAATCCGTGCTGGTGCAGAAAAAATGGCCAAGCTTCCACTTAATTTAAAGTATTAACTTAAGCTGATTTGCACACTTTGTTTTGTCTTTTTCAGAATTACTTCTAGTCTACTAGGGCCTATATATATGAGGAGGACATATATATTTGAGGAGGAACTTCTTTACTGTGAGAATGATAGAGCACTGGAACAGGCTGCCCAGGGAGGTGGTGGAGTCTCCTTCTCTGGAGACATTCAAAACCCACCTGGACAAGTTCCTGTGCAACAGGTAGACACCCCTCCTCCTGGCGGGGGGTCTGGACTAGATGATCTCCAGAGGTCCCTTCCAACCTCATATGATTCTATGATTCTATGATATCCAAATCAGTATTAATGTCAGTACTTCAACTAGCATATATCACCTTCTCCATGCAAAGAAAATATTCTTAATAAATTAACAGAACTATTTCACAGTGTATATCTTGAAGGTTTTCTTATGCTCCCTGAATCTTATATACAGCAAGTATGCAAGTTTAAGAGCAGATCTTCATAGAAAAAATATCCTTGTCATCCCCTCTGCCTCAAGAGTTCAACAGCATCCTTTTCTATAGCCTGAGCATTCTTGCGTAGTCATATATAAATCCATGATAGACCTTGCCAAGCAGCGTGTATACATGAAAGTGGGTCTAGTTTATTTCAAATAGCTAGCAGAATTATTGAAATCCTGTTTGGCATACATGGTTTTGTCAATTTTTGCAAAGAGAAAAACACTCAGATTTTTCTGTTGTACATTACTGAAGAGTATTTTAAGCACAAACTTTCTGTATTTGTATAGTGAGAGTGAGTATGCAGCTGGTAATTTGAAGATGACTGTCTGCTAGTGAAACCTGATTTTCAAGGGTTAAATTCAGGGGGGCTCTGCATTATTTTGAGGATGATTGAGGACTGAAAAGCTGCAGTCCACTTCATTGACAATGACTGATACTCTGCACACCCTACCATACAATAGGAGCTGAGCAATCCTTGTGTGTTGTGTTTGGTGAAGCTCAAGGGAGCCTAGCAGCTCCTTGTGCTTCATCACTGAATTGAGCTCCCAGGTTGTACAAGGAGGCTGGGATTGGGGTTGTTCCTGGAGAGGCATACTCAGGGGCCAGAGGTGTTGTTGGCAAGATGATGGAAGCCTGTGTTTAACACCTCAGTCTGGCGATATCAAAAACTCTGCATAGAAAGGTAAATAAACACCATTTTACCCAATTCTGTGTGGCTTTACTGATGCAGTTGAAGCAAGTGGGTAAAAAAGGAAGGCTGAAAGACTAGGGCTTTTGTTAAATATATCTAAGACTAAAATGTGACTGGAATGAATAACTCCTCCTGGAGTTGTATACAGAGAAGGAGTTGTATACAGAGAAGGAGTTGTATACAGAGCAGTCATGGGCTGTTTTACCTTGGTCTGAAACAGTAGGACTGGATTTTTGTTTTCCCAACTTTAAGGGACCTGTCTTTGACACAAAATAATTTGGCTAGAGAAATGGTGGATTTGATAACAAATATATATTTGATATATATTATATATCTGATAGCAAAGATACATTCCACTGTGATACTCAATGGAATACCTATTTTGGCCAACTGCGTCAACTTTGAAGATTAAATAATGTTGATCACCTCTCTGGAGTGATTTGACAATTTATCTTAGTTAATTGGGCTTTGGTTAAGGTTGAGAGATTTAGCTTGGCCTATTGCCCATCTAGATCAGAGGATCCAACAAAATATCATTTAAAAATAAATGTACAGACTCCAATTTAGCTTTTGTGGAGGTCACACATGATTTGTTCTGACTTAGCTTTAGGTTCTCATAATTTTGCTCTAAAAAATGATGTAACAATAACATTCAACTTTCACAGAGAAACTTTTAAGAGAGATATCTAGACATTCTCTGTTAGTTTTGGAGGATGACATGAATATTTGAGAATATTTTATATAACTAAAATAGCACTTTCCCCTTTGTTCCTTGTTTTTTAAATTTTACCTACATTAGTATATCCTTGAACATGTGCTTTAATCCAAATCCTCCTTCCTTCCCTCCTTTTTCTATTACTCTTCCCAGTGTCTCACAATGTAAACGATTACAGCAAAAGTGAAAACTACTTTGCTGTACCAGTCTCTCTGTTTCTTTCAATGGTGATGTTTAAAACCTGTGAGCAAATTAAGAAACCCCTATGAAGATAAAGATGTAAACTAGAGCTTTCCCAAGATGATCTGCAGAATCCTATTGATTACAGATGGTTACAACCAAGAGTTTGATGATAAAGATGAACAATGAAGTGTGAGAATTATTGCAAAATTACAGTGGTTATGATTAAGAATTTTGGGAAGGACAGTTTGGAAAAAATATGTGTAACAATGACTGGTCAATCTTCGTCTGTCAATATTGTTTTGCAATGGAAAAAAGGTTTTGGAAATGATCCGAAATTGTCATCACTGCAGGAAATTACAGCTTTGCCTTGTGGGATTTGTATTGTGGCTTTACCTCATCTAGACTCCTCTGCCACACTTCATATCCTCTTCAGGTATTATCAGGTTCCACTTATTGCCAGAGCAGTGCTGCATCAGAGGTATCATGGCCAAAAGAAAAAGCATAATTTCCCAGTCAATGTAAATAACTTAAAATTCAGGATCAGTGTCTCAAACCAGGACACTTTCTGTAATCTGAGACACCTTTGGCCTTCTGCTGAGGAAATATGAGTGGCCATGAATTACAGCATGTCCAGCTGAACCAGTAGGTGCTCAGAAGCTCTGGAAAGAAGAGCTCTTCCAGATATGACCTGTAGAAAAACAGGGGCTGAAGGTTGGTTTTTTAAAGCTAAAAGTACTTAAAATGTTCTTATCATTGACTTTCAAACATTGCATTGACTTTCAAATTCATATTTAGGTACTGAAATTAAAGGTTTGACTTTCAGATCTCTTTCTCTGACTTATACTGCAGCTGCTTATTGCTCAGCTCTTTTGGAAAATGAAGCTTTTTATTTAGATCCTCAAGGTAGGTTAAAGACCCCGGATTATTATCATCTTTTTGGTATCAGCTTAACTCTGTCATTATATTAACTGCCAGGTGTGGGGCTGAAAAGGCATGTCACACCCTTGGAGCAATGGGGGAAGTGCTATTTTCAGGAGGGGTTTAAATAATTTTTAAAGATTTTTGTGAGGGATTATATTGTAAGGTCATGCATTCACTTAGGCAGTTTTCTGGATATCTGTCAGAGGAAGAAGTCAAATATACAGATTGGAAAAAGAAATGTGCTGTCTCTGAGGAGTGCAAAGAGATTTAGAGAGCGCAACATGATGAATCCAGGTTTTCCTGCTGCAGCTGAAATCCTCATCGCTCTTGGCTTCCTAGCAACAGTGCCTTCCTAACTCAAGACTGGATTCTGTACAGACATAAATCAGTGTCATTCGTCATATAATTGGTCAAATTATTGGCACTTCTTATGAAAATTGATCTATATCTTTTAGCAAAGATATACAACAGCAGCAATGAGTACCAATATTGTGCAAACAGTATAAATAATTACACTTTTGGTTAAAATTTGTCTATCCTCTCCTGTCCTCTCTCTCTCTCCTTCCCTCAGAATATCTTGAATGATTCAGAGGCTATGTATATCATATAGCACGTCAAAAAACATCCTCCACCTGAAAGACACCATGCAAAGGGAAAGACCCTCTTTCAGCTCACTGCCACCCTCCTTGTCTTCTTAGGACACTTAATTGTACCACCCCCTACTATTAATGAGGATTTACAAGCTCTCACCCTCACACAGGACCTAGAAACCTGTTTTCCTCCGCCCCTCTAGGTTTTACCAACTAATATACTCTTTCCATTCAAATTGCCCCAAGGAAGAAGCGAGAAATTAATTATGGCTAGATTTCCAGAATAACTGTTCAGGTGCAGATTTACTGGGAGGAAACTGTGTTTGTCCTACACCTGGTTCTGTTTTCCTCTCACTTTGCTGATGCAACACTGAGCATGCCCGTGTCCCCAGATATCTGGGATAGTAGTTTCTGTCTGATTTATGAGTATAAGAAGGTGATTTGAGCTTGTCACCTTCATAACTCTCCACTGTCTCTCTAGTCTGATTAGGGAAATCGAAAATCCAATTAATTTTTAAGGTGCAATTGAATTAGTTCATTGAGATGGATCTTATGAGAAAACAATCTAGTACATTAGACTGATATACTGATGATGAACTTGATCAGAGAGTTGCTTTCCTGAATTGTATGTTTGTACAAGCTTGGGCTGGCCATTGCTATGTCGTTCAGTCCATTTTTTTTAAATGAAAGCAAAAAAACTATTATCATTAAATCCACCTTGCTTTCCACTGATCAAATTCTAAGTCAGCTTAACCTTGCATTCAGTTTTCTTGTCGAACCCTGTCTGCCCTTGAAAGTTCTTACTTTTTATGTGTCTTTTCTTCAGATTGTAAGATCTTCAGGTCAAGGACCTTGTCCACATGTTTTTGAGTCTCTATTCAAAAATATTCATATTTGTATAGAACCTATAGAACCTATTGCCTGTCAGACTTATGCACAATTCAGAAAGCTGCTCCGAACTGTACACAAAAAATAATGATTTGGGGATAAGGCAGCCGTTTTCTTTATTGTGGGTTTTTTTAGCAGTTATCAGCATACAGGTTAGTTAACAAAAGCCTCTCTAACTCTGAGAAGGGTAAATCCCCCTGGCTGATGTTAGGGATAGAGATAAATAGGTCAGTGGTCAAGTGAAGAATAGCATACAGTGTGGCTTGATGTCTTCTTAGGGAACTGGGTTTAGAATATTAATTCTGCAAGTGACTTTACATTCTTTGTTCTCAGTTCCATTCTGATGACCAAGAGTAGTAAGAAGATTTCCACTTTAGGGCATTTAAGCTCCATGTTAATCAATCTCTTTAAGATCTATACATCAGTCTATATAGGTGTGAATCCTATCCATGGTAAAGCTTTTGATAACATATTTGTGTAAGATCAATAACTTTATCTTTGCTTAGCACTGGTATAGAAATTTTTAACTCCCTGCTTTTTGTAGAACTACGTGCAGGATGACTTCACAGCATGAAAAATATGATAATTTCTTATATATATGTAGTGCTCATGCCTCAGTTTCTGTACTTTTAAGTATTTTGTCTTAAGCAGAGGACACGCTTCCACTGCATATGCATAGCTCTTGCAAATAGAGACCTCAATCTAATATCTGTTGGAAAAACCTGTCAACTGTTGGGACGGTTGGGGAAGGTCTGGAAGAAGGGTATTGCCATTTAATCTAGAAAACCCAAAGAAACAGATTTTAATGCTGAATGGCATTTGTGGCTGTCAGACTACAGAGTGCCCCCAGAGTCCATCTTGGAGGGACATACCTGTGAGCTATGCCGTTGATTCATGACATGGCTTAGAATATAGCAACTTGATTGACTGCTTCTATGAGAAATGTTTTTTGTCTTTCATGATATTTTTTCCTGAGACTTTACTACTTAAAAAAGATTCTATTTTTGAATTTTTTTAACTCATGGAAATTAAAAAGTTAACTATGCAAGTAGGATCTTACTGAAGCCATGGGCACCGCCTTCAGTAAGGAGCATTTCCCACCAGAAGTTAACACTCTATGAGTAGTTCCTGAATGAATAGTAATTCCAAAAGCTTAATAAATATCCTGCAGTTTGTGCCTCAGGATTTCTATTCTATTCTGATACTGCCCATGATGTTGCAGCTTTCATGCCAGGATTATAAAGAAAGTTTAAACTTTTTTCTTTAGAGAACAGAACCATATTAGTAGTCCAGTCCTGGATGAAGGGATGGAATGTACCCTCAGTAAGTTTGCTGATGACACAAAACTAGGAGGGGTGGTTGACACCCCAGAAGGCTGTGCCGCCATCCAGTGAGACCTGGACAGGCTGGAGAGATGGGCTGAGAGAAACCTAATGAAATTTAACAAGGACAAGTGTAGGGTGCTGCATCTGGGGAAGAATAACCCCCTGCACCAGTACAAGTTGGGGGCTGACCTGCTGGAGAGCAGCTCTGAGGAAAAAGACCTGGGAGTTCTTGTGGACAACAGGATGACCATGAGCCAGCAATGTGCCCCTGTGGCCAAGAAGGCCAATGGCATCCTGGGGTCCATCAAGAAGAGCATGGCCAGCAGGTCGAAGGAGGTCATCCTACCCCTCTACTCTGCCCTGGTGAGGCCCCATCACCTCCCTTGACCTGCTGCCAATATTTTGTCTAACCCAGCTGAGGATACCATTAGCCTTCTTTGTAGCAAGACCACATTGCCAGCTCATGTTCACCTTGTTGTCCACTAGGACTCTCAGGTTTTTTTCTTCAAAGCTGCTTTCTGTTCAGCTCATCCCCAAGGTGGATTGTTGCCTGGGTTTTTTTCCCTCCTTGGGGTAGGACTTGGCATTTCAAATCATCACCCCCAAGGGAAGGAGTCCATGGCATGCCTGTCCATTACTTTCACAAGTAGCGGTGTTCACAGCCTTGACTGAGTCAGGTTCACTCATTTGATACACAAGACAGTGGGCAGCATGAAAATAATCAACCTTGTTTTAGCTTCCAACAACCTGTTACATGGTATGATCCTTTCTCCTGCATGTACTTGGCTTTGAGGAGTCTAGAGAGCCTGTCACAAGCTGCCAAGGATCACTAAAAGAGATGCTGGTGGGAAGCTCTGCATGGAGGAAGCTTTCCTTTCCTTCCTCCTTCCCTCCCTCCCTCTCTCTCTCCCTTCCTCCCATCGCTTGACAGCTGGAGATATCTGGGCCATGCTACTGCTCATGAGGAATCGCACTTGAGGATGAGAGACGTTTCACTGCCCTGCTCTTTGAAACAAGTCCTTATGATCCAACATTTCACAAAGAAATCCTTCTCACTATAGACTTCTACCTATTGATTTAAATTTGTATGGATGGGTTACAATTCTGTAAGCTATTTTACTGGATTTTTCCAGAAAGGTGGTTAGGTAAGAATTTACCTCGGCCTTCATTTAAGATTCAGCTAAACCCCGTCTTGCTCTGAGAACTGAGGTAACAGACTAAAAATCAGTGCTGAGGTATGTGAGGCTGGCTCAGGAGACAAGAACGTTGATAGAAACTGCCCTCAAGATTTGGAAGTTACACAGTGGGGCTCTTCAGGAGCTCTTTTCAGTTTGTTTGTTTAAAGGAAGAGAATGATTAATTTACAAACATATATTTCTTATCCCTTAAGCCTTTGTCCTGGAGCTCTCTGGGTTCTTCTTACCTTCTGGCTCCCAAGCCCTGGGGCACCCATCCATCCATCCTCAGCCCTCCCTTGGACAGATTCGGTTGTAATTCTGATCTGTAATCTCTATCCTGGTGCTCAACCCTGCAAACTCCAGTTCCCTGCCAGTCCCTGAGAACCTGTTACCTTTCAGTAGCAATTTTCAGTAAATTCAGCCATGGCTGGCTCCCTGCTTATGCTTTTTCCTCTGGAAAGCCAAGCCAGGGAGACTGGCAATTTACCATCACGGAGCTCTTGCCAAATTCATGGTGTTTCTGACTTCGTTAGTGATGATAATAGGAAATTGGATTTGGCAACTCAGGAGGTGCCTTCCAGTGCTACATTCCAGATGAAATGTGCTAGAAAAAATTCAGGAAAAAGTCTGTTCCAAACATCTTCTGGTATTCTCTAAATTGTTCATCTGCGCATATTGAGATTATAACTTCCTTTTGAGTAACTGTTGTGAAATGCTGCCAGTCATTTCAGGAGAGCTTATGGCAGTCACTCAAATGGTTTGCAATTACCTCTAGGTATGCCTATAAATTTGAAAACAATAACAGCCCTATTCTCAAATGCAACATCTTTTCAACTCACTGTAAGGAGGACCTCCGACTGGTTCAACAACATGCACAGAAAGGGGAATGCGTTTTCCAACTGCTGTGGTTTCATAGAACTGATGGCTAACTCACAGCTATAAAGTAAGTTTGTATGATTTTTTTTTTTTTAAAGAAGTAAACTATTAGAATTCCCTTTTTAACTTTTGGCTTTTTTACTTTTCATTTAGCTTCATTAGTCTTTTCTTAGTTAAAAATATTGATTCTAGCTTTGCAAAGAAGGCCAAATAACGGCAGCTTATTTTTATCCTTTGCTCAAATAGAGCGGGACAGAAATGAATCACAAATCATTTAGTCACTCTATTAACACAACTTTGGGATGTAAAATTGCGCATTCCAGTTTGCTGATTCATTTACAAAGATCACTGAAACCGGTTCGTTCCCTATTAAGCTCCAAGTCTGCACAGATGCCCAAGCTAAGGTACCTCATGGCTGGAACACCTTTTTCTTCATCAGTAGAGAGAGAAGAAATGAAGAGCCACCATCTGAACAACTGACTGACCCTCACCCACTGGTCCAGAAGCCCCATTTAAGCCCAAGCCCTGGTGCTTGGTCCTTGCATGAACTACATTGTATGTAGTGTATGGTTTGCCTGGCCTTGTTGACTTGACTTTCTTGCTTGCCCTTGGACATTCCCTTGTGACAAGGATGTGCCTGGTGGCAACCAGGGGCTGAACCAGAGACTGCACCTGGACCTGCTCCCTTTGCCTTGTTTTGGTGCTGGGGGACTGCACTATTGCTGGGGCCCCATTGTCCTGCCCTCTCACCAGTGGCTCCTGTCTTGAATACCCCTTAGGAGCTACTGCTCCCTGACCTCTAGTACCTGGTAATCTTGTCACACACCCGTCAGCTCTTGTACTGTCATCAGGCCTTGTCTATTTAGTTTCTCTTTCTATGGCAATGTAATTATTTTTGTTGTCCTCTGTGTGTCTTTTCTGGATTGGTTGCATCTTCTTAAAGAAGCAGCGGTTACAACCTGTTCATGTCCATATGTCATGGATTTACATGGCAGCAAAATGATGTTTTTAGCTTTTCTCTCGATCCTTCCTAATAATTGATATCATCCAATTTCCCTGTTGAGCAATAAGTCAACGTTTTCCGAGAACTGTCCGAAGTGACTCCAACATCCTCTCCCTAGCTAATAATAGTAATAGCCAGTTTAGAGTTCCTCACTGCTTTTATGCACATATTTTTTTTTCTCCTGTGTCCATTACTCTGCATTAATTGGCACTGCATTTAAATTGCCATTTTATTGCCAGTACCGGATGACCAGTATTGTGAGATCGTTCTGTACGCTTTGTTAGTTTTTGACTATCTTGAAAAAAACTTGCTTCATTTGGAAAGATAGTTCTTTCACTCTTTGTATCCTTTTCATTTATGAGCCTCTAAGAGGAGAGTTCCCAGCACAGATCTTCAAAGGAACTAGGTGTAACTTCTCTCTGTGAAAGCTGACTTTCTAGTTCAGCTTTTGCCTTCCTAACTTCTAAGTGGTTGTGAACCTATGAGAGACATTTCCTCCTATAGCATGTCATTTTAATATACCTAGAAAAAGGGATGCTGTTTGGAGCTTTTTTATAAGCTGAGGATATTCTGTGACTGGGATCACTTGGGCACACTTCTTTCAAGATTTTGCACAGATTTGGGGGGCATGAGGTTTTTTCTACCAAACTTGACACTTTCATTCTATCATATTTGTCCATGTGATCACTAATGCTAATCTTTAGTATTGTTTTTACCTCCTTAGTCTCTGTTCTGGTTTCAGGTGGGAAAGAGTTAATTTTCTTTCTAGTGATTACTATGAAAGGAATGTCAATAATATCTATTGTTTTTAGATGTTGTTAAGTGGTATTTACACTGTTCAAGGACTTTTTTCTCAGCTTTCCATAGAAGAATAGACAGAAAGATGGAATGGCTAACGAAATATTCCATACCATAGACATCATATTCAGTATATAAAGGTTAGCCAGAGAGTGGGAATTCTTGATCACTCCACAGGACAGTGCCTATTCACCAGGCAGTGAGAGTGACCTGTATCATTATTATTTTTATTGTTCTTTTTTCCTTTTCTGTTGTCATTTCTATTAAACTGTCATTATTTCAGCACATGAGTGAAAGGAAATACTAAGTGCTTAGGTCTGCTACCAGTGAAAGCTGGTTCTTCACTTGCATTTTTTCATGCCTATAAACCCCTTGTTATCAGGTTATATACCTATTCAACTTCAGTGGAACACTTGCCTTCACAGCAAACGCTTTGAAATGAGATTCAAATCATCTTCCCTTTCAGTGCAAGGATGTAGCTCACTACCCCGGAGTGATGCTACTTGCCTCTAATTCTGGGAGCTGTTCATTATACAGCTTTGTGCAATGGTCAAACACTGGTAATTATGCAACTGAATAATCAAATCTTTTCCTTCCTAAACCTTTCTCACTCCTGTAGAAATGAGTAAGAAATATGTTAACCCACTGCTGTGAATATCAGCTACCAATATATGAGATGTTCAAACTGGTGCCTGGGGCTCTTGAGGAGCCTGTAGAAATAAACTGCCTCAACAACAAAAAATAGAGAGCTCTTTTTCTGTAAAATTCACTGCTTTTTCCTTGCAGGACATAACTTCTTAGTGTGCTGACTGTCTACTAATTGAGTTATTTAATTGGAGAAATGACTTCTTAATAGCTCCTCTTTAATTATTTAGCTGTTCAACAGAGGTAGCTTGTCTGGTTGTAAAGCTAGTGACAGCAGTATCGATAGCACAAGATACTTAATATCAGCTAAATTCTGACATTATCTCTGGCTTAGGCTCAAAATTCATAGATCACCATCCATTTGAGTTTGTTTATCCATCTGCTGTATTTGTTCTCATTCAAAACTCTCAAATTAAAAAAGCACCTTTACCCACATGGATACTGATATTGCTAGAACTCATTTTTTTTTTCTGGGTTAGCCTGATCTAACTCAAATGCTACACAAATAAGCAGCTTTTGGCTAAACTGCATTTTGTTTGTAGTCTAAGTGCATACTACCAATTGTGTTTGAGTTGTTATAGTACTGTTGTTATTTTTATAATAGGTCAGTAGTAGGTAAGTATGGGGTTAGTTTATCTTTAGATGTTACCCTTGTGATTACATATTAATTTTAAAATTATAATCAAATATTCAATTAATGTCCCTATTAGACTCCAACTAAACAAGTTCCAGCACTCACTGAAATCTGCCAACCAAACTTACACTGGAGAAACTGGCCTTGGAAGCAAGGGTAAGGGGAGAGGAGGCTTTTCCCCTAGTAGACGTGGAGCAGGTCAAGGACCACCTGAC
>JAOTQQ010000012.1:103781203-103805754 GCA_026546715.1 Gallinago undulata
CCACCTAATCATGAGGAGGAACTTCTTTACTGTGAGAGTGGCAGAGCACTGGAACAGGCTGCCCAGAGAGGTGGTGGATTCTCCTACTCTGGAGACATTCAAAACCCACCTGGACAAGTTCCTGTGCAATGTGTTCTAGGTAGACCCACTCCAGCAGGGGGTCTGGACTAGATGATCTCCAGAGTTCCCTTCCAACCCCATATGAATCTATGATTCTATGATCTATGATTCTATGAATGAAAGTCCAGAATCATTCATTACTTTTGCTTTTATTGATTTAGAGAGAGATATATGACCTTGGTTTGTTTTATTGTTTTGTTTTAGTTTGTTTTGTTTTTCTTTTCTGAGTGATAAAACTGTGTATAAAAGAGTAAAGAGTTCAAAATGCCAAAAAAGTGTTCTCAAGCCATCACTCAGAGGAAATCTACAGCAAACTCAATCTGTTACAATGCAACAATGTCAAAACAGAAGTCAGTTCATTCGCAATTTAAATACATTACATGAATTTAGAATTCCAACTAATACCTAAAATAATTGTTGCTTTCATTAAAATAACAGTGCAAAATATCCAAAGATTTAATATCAAGTCTGGATAGCATGTGATGCTCTAGAGAGAAATGAAAACAACCCAACTAGCTGCAAAGATTACTGTCAATTGCAGAGATGACCTCTGAAAAGTCATCTGGGAAAAATCTGAAACCAGATAGAGACAAAAAAGGTCAAAATTTCAAATAATACCTCTTCTGGATCACGAGCAACATTTTGAAGGGTTTTTTAATGCCTTTTAAGCTTTCTGTTTTGTCTTTGATGCTAATATGGTAGCTTCTTGATCAAAGCAGTACTCTAAGATAAATGTAGTAATTGACTGTAATTGTATAGGAGCTGTTTGCAGCTATAACTCTACATTAGTAATGATGTTGTAATCAAATAAGGAAACAGGCTGACCTCCACTCATTCCTTTCTCTTTTTTTTTTCCTTCTTGTCTGAAATTTCTCACGTTTCCAGATATGTTCTTCTTTGGGACTTTTCTTACCTCTACCTTTTCCCCACTGCAAAGCAACTTTACTTTGCCTGGGATAATGATTACAAAGATGATCACAGCTGTGAGATAGGATCTTTACAGGAAACATTTAAATGGAATAGGACTACTATGTCTGAGGGAAGATATTACAAGTTTACACACTTCTCTCAGTTTTTAATGGGCAAGGTGAGACAGGATGATCAAAATAAGCAAGGGAAGGTGACTATCTATCACAGCATATATATTCCAAGTTGTGGAATTCCTTACTAAAACATGTTGTATATGCCAAAAGTTTGCATTAATTTAACGACCACTGGAAGGGAAAAAAAAAAAAAGAAAAGGCAACAACCCCCACAGTGATTAAGGGTTATTTGATACAAAACCAATATCTCTGTCTTAAAGCTTGTGACTTGCAAATTGTTGGAGCCTGAGAGCTTCCTATTCATAAGACATCCATTTGTGACCACTGTCAGAAACAGGTTCAGAACCTTTGATATTATCTGGTACGTCAATCTTGTGGTCCTCTGTGTGTTTGCTCTTTTTGAGCTGTCTGTTTTCCACTTGGCTCTGTGTCTTCCCATTGAAGCCATGTTTATAATCTCTTCCTTCATTACCTTTGACTAGTTAGCTGGGGACAGGTTTGCAGTCATTTCTGCTGCAGAGGTCTGACATTCAACTCATTGAAATTAGAGATTCCCTGAAAAGCTGACAATATTAATTGTTTGATAGGCACCGGAACAGCTAAGAAACTTCTGTGATCCTATATGCTTGCTGGAAGAAGACAGCAGGGATGTATTGCTTGCAGCACAATGTTACTTCAGTTCTTCTTGTCCTTTCCCCTTAAAATTTCAGCACAGAGTTTTACAAGCAAGTCAATTTAGAGCATTTTTTTTTAGGCAAATATGCTATTGAGATAATTCCTGTTACTTTGTCTTCCTAGGAACACTTCATAACCTACTCACTTCAGTGCCAAATTTAATTGCCCTGTAGTAACTTCCAATATCAACTTACATCCTTGGCTCCCAAGTCCACTTGACACACTTGTACTTTTCAGGTCACCAGAACACATTTGACAAGAGCTACCTCAGGTCTGAGAAGAGGTGGTTTTTACCTGCTCCAGCTGAGCTGTCTTGTTTCAGTTCCAAAACAAGATGTTGTTGACAAACGTTTAGGAAATGGGAGCACTGTAATACCAAGGAGGACCTCTGCTCCTGCTGGGTAATCTCTTCCTGCTTAACATGGAAGATAAAGGTAATCCTCTAAATACTCCATGCAGATGTCAACTATAGTTGGCTCCTGCCAACTTCAACAGAGCTGAACTTGAACTTCAAAGGAGCAGATTGTTTTATTCAGGAGCATGGTAGGTATGGTTCTCTGGAAGGCAGCTCTGAAGGGCAAAGCAGTTTAAGAAATCTACCAGGTCTTTAAGGACCCCTTCCCCCAAATGCAATAACAGTCCATCCCCAATGCTCAGGAAAACAGTACAGATATCAGGAAACCAGCTTGAATAAACAGCAAATTCCTGGTGGAGCACCAGTGCAGAAAGTATATAGGATATGGAAGCACAGTGTAGACTGTAAATGAGGAATTTGGAAACACTGGCCAATTATGGAACATTTGGAAACAGAGGAATGATGTTAGAAGAGTCAAAGCTCAGCTCTAGTTAAGGTTTGCAAGGGGACTTGAGGTTGACAAGCAGAGCTTCTACTGACATATTAGTATCAAAAAGCTGAACAAGGTAAACCCATTACTCAATGATTCAGGTAATTTAGTGACTGAAGACAAGATACAGCTGCAGTATGTGACTTAATGCCGTATGTAACTCAGTCTTCACCAGTAAAGTCTCCCAGACCTCTTTGCTTGCAGGCAGGGTTCAAGGAGAGAACTACTAGCAATGGGTGAACTTCAAGTAAGGAATTAGGCTTAGAGGGCAGTGCTTAATGGGTCATGCTCTGTCAGGCAGCAGATAACAAGAGGAGTACCACAACAGACTCGCCCTATTTAGTAATTTCATCAATATCCCGAAGGAGGTGACTTGACATCTTGTCAAGTTTCCAGATGACACCATACTGCCGGTTGATACAGTCAAGGACCAGGACTGACATCCAGGGACACCTAGACAGCAGGAAGGAATTCACTAATAGAAACCTTATGAGATTCACAAGGACAAATGTGAAGTCCTGTATGTAAGAAAGAAGTGCCCCTGGTGATTAGGGAGACTTGGTACTGGGTGTCTAGCAGGAAGGGCCCTGCTGTTTGTGAAGGACAGTGAGCTGGAGAGGAACCCACAGTGTGCCCCAGAATCTTGGCAGGTTAATACAACTTCTTGGGCTTCATTAACAACCAGCAGATCAAAGGCAATGTTTTTACCCTTTACTTGGCACTCACTAAACTTAATTTGGACTATATGTACCCACTTTGGAGCCCCCAAGTACAGGAAAGACATCAGTAAACTGGAGCAAGTTCAGTGGAGAGACACCAGTTCAGCCAGGGCTTGAGCAGTTGTGCTGTGAGGGTTGGCTGTGGAACCAGAGCTGGCTTAAAGAGACAAGATGGCTTCAGGGGAATGCAAAAGCAGTCTCTGGTATCTACAGTGAGGTTGTGGAGAAGATGGAGATGGACTCGTCCCAGTGGTGCATGGTGAGAAGATGAGAGTCAACAGGCACAAGTAGAAATGAGAGAGGTTTCAATTGGATAAACAGACTTAATAGACAACTGGATAAAAGGAATGCCATTTCCAATGGCTATAATAATTCTCATTGGTTCTCTTCTTCCATAATTAAATTTGGACAATTCTTTTAGAAAGGTCAATTGTCACCGGTATTAATAAAGTCAAGACCATCACACCTGTAGTATTGCAGTTAGCTGAATCTGTGCCTCTGGGATGTGGTAGAACTATAGTTCATCCGAGAACTAGGCAGTCTGAAAATCTGAGGGAAAAAAAAAAAAAGAAAAGGGCTAGAGTTATATCATAAATCAAGTGGATTTGGAAAGTACGCTATCTAGATCTGGACTGTTCATCTGACCTGCTGTCTGTAAATCTGCTGCCTGCCTCAAAACGTCTGTTTTAGAAAAAGCACAAGTAAATCATACGTTCTGTGACCACTGAAAACAAGCTAAAAAAACCCCACTCATGTATTTGAAGGTAAGCTTTAATTTAAGATTTTAAAAGGATCAAGTTTAACAGCTGAACTAAAAAGAAAGTGATTAAGTTGGGAGCAATAAAAGCTAAGGTCTAACGTGTCCAGAATTAATTTTATCAGAGTCCTGTTATTTTTTATTTATAAGTCTGCAGTACATACAGTTTTCCAAATAATAACAAACCAGAAAGAAGTCATAATCTGAGAATTAGAAGAATAAAATGCAGTTGTGTGATAGCACACACACCACCCTTCCCCAAAACAGAACAACAAACCCATGAAAAAAATGATAGATTGGGAGAAAGAATTGATGTGCAAAAGTAATATGGAGATTGTCGGAACAAACTGGATTGTTTTTGTAAAAAGCTTTAGATATGGGACCAGGCAGAAGGAACTCAAACTCGTTAATTTAAAGGAATTTAACAGCTATACCATCCTAAGGCAGTGTTAATTCCTAATGTAGGGAATGACATCAGATGTCTTATCACATACTCCACTTTACTGAATCCAAAAGGGAATTTTCAGATCACCACATGGCAGTCTTGGGGTGGACAGGGAATGAAGAAGAGATAGAAGAATTCTCAATTTGGCTCTACTTCTCTGAATTTGACATTTAAGAAAAACTTCCTCAAGCAAACACTTTACTGATACAGTAACATTATGCAAAGACCAGAGTGAACTTTCAGTTGTGCCACTTAGTATCTGCCAGGTTACATTCTTCTGACCATTCCCATTCCCAGAGTTTCTGTCCATCAAAAAAGCTGAACCACTTCCACGGGCACCCTCTTAGCATGGGAGACTTGCAGAAAGTAAAGGATATGGGAAAACTAGTGGCAAAGGTCATGGAGCAAAATTCTACTAACTTGGATAGTCTATGGAAGAATGACATCAGTCACTGTGTTGGACTAGGATCATGCTGGCCAGTGACTTCTACCCAATAATCTTCTCACTGAACTGAGTGAGTAATTTCAGGGAACCCTAGACAGCTTTAGAAGAGAAACAGAGACCACAGATCTTGGAAGTTTTGTCCAGACTTAGGAAAGCAGAGGAGTTTATGCTTAGTCATATTCAGACTCTGTGAAAGATGAATGTGCGTGCTCTGCTTCTGAATCCAGGTCAGCCTGTGAATGATTTTCCTTTACCCTTTCTACTCTACATTGTCCTTCTCCAGGCAGAGTGAAATGACAGTAGATCATCTTTGGCAGATTGTACACAGGGCTTGTAATTAGAAGAAAACTTCTGAACTCAAGATTGCTTCAAACCTCTCAAGCATTTTATGAGGTACTTAAAATGAGATTAAAGTAATCATCATCAATATGCCATTTTAATCTCTAAGAAAAATGGTCATGTTGTCAGTTTGATAACTATTCTAGCTGTTCAAGACTGCTCAGATTTAAATATATCCTTAAGAGCCACAAGATCTTGCACATTTAGATGCAGGTCTTCTTTGCCAGGAAAACATCATTATTGTCACTTATAATAGAGCATTGATGGCCATTTGCAATATGTTTTATCCTCAAGTATCGGAGTAATAACAGCACAATTTTCTTACTGATGAGCAATGGAGAGTTGTACAGAAAATTTTAATTTGATTGAGACTAAAGTTTTGTGGTAGAAACTAATACCCATTAAGTTACAAACTATAAAATGTAAGTAGATACCTAAATTTAGATACCTACATTGTTTCCCACCCCCCTTCATTTAATCTGTATCTTTTCAGATTATTCCCATTAGATATTACTACTGGTAGTGCACAGATGTGCCAGGCAAGAATGGGAGATGATCATGCTAGGGATTATATGAACACACAGAAAAGTTGGTTACTGCCACATAGACATGTTGATACTGAGGTCAAAAGTATCCTAGGAAAAAGCCTGGGTTCAGCAGTCAGTTCTCATATGAGGTTGCATGGCTGTGATTTTGCTGCATGGCAACAACATTTAAGCATCTGCATCTGAATCTGGCTGTTCTGAAGTGGAGACATATCCCTTGAGGACAGACAGTAGACGAGGCCGTGAAACTGATAAATACTAAATATGAGTCCAAGTTGATGGATAAAAAAGGAGAAGGTCTGAGACAAAGATAATACCTCATGAAAAGGCTTAAGCTTAAATAGATCTAGTAGTAAGGCACCACCAGTGGACATTAAGCATTTCAGACAAGATTTCACAGAAAAATTCCTTATAACTCTGAGTAAAGGCTGGTTGAAAAACCAGAATTGCAATTTGATTCCCCACGCCACCTCTGCTGAAGGAATGGGAAGTTCTAAGTTTGCTGTAGTTGACAGGAGTCAGACGTAACTTGCTCTCAGTTGATTTACTAAGTTGATTTATCAGACTTGAAATGAGATGGTGCATCTTGATGTTGTTGGAATCAAACATTGGCAAGCACCTGGTCTATCTCCTCTGCAGCAATCCTGATGGGGTGCCTTAGCTCCAGGGCACTCTTTCCTTTGGCAGAGAATTTCAGACTGTCTTCCTTTACACATTGGAAATGCCAGAAGATATTGAAATCCATCATGATTCTACCAGTCTCTGTCCAATGTTATTTTCTGCATTATGTTCCCTGGCTCTCAGCCAACAAGAGATTTCCGTAGATTGAAAAATCCTGTGCCAGCTGGATTTGCCAGGTCTGTGGCTTCCCTGTAATATTAGAGTTGCACAGCAAGCTGCTAATGCTCATGAGAATCTGGTCTTGAATCTCCAAGCAAAAGAGCAGGAAACTTCTCTGTAGTATTTCTTTTTTAGCAGATGGTGATAAAAGTCAGCACTTGCCTATTGACAATCATTACAATTTATTTTTATCAGAAAGAAGCTTTTGAGGACCATATAATTTCAGAAAAAAACTTATTTCAAAATGACTGTGAAAGTAACTCGGGGTGTCATGGTATCAGAGAAGAAATAGTGACCAAGAATACCAAGCTCTTCTCTTCTTAGCATAGGACTACGCAAAATTGAATCCAGCTATAATCCAGGTGAGTGGCTCTAGGACTGAATGTGCTACCACACCTGCCAATGACAATGGTGTGTGATCTCCTGGGACTCCTGCCAATTCTTTACCTATTCTTGAATTTCCACTGTAGAATGATTTTAAACAAGCACACCAAACACTCCAGTTAACACAGTCTGTCAACAGGCAGGTGTTTTGCAAGCAATTTCCCAGAAGTGTCATTGTCACATTGTGCATTAATGATCCATACAATCACTTGTGTCACAGGACACGTGCCAAATCTCAAATTGAACCTATTTCCATAAGTAGCTTGTAGGATCAGCAGGTCCAAAAAACTAACTGAAGTTCCAAATTCTGGAATATGTGGTTATTTTATCTTTCCCCAGAATTGCTGTTTTGTTCATTCATATACAGTCTGACTAGAACCAAGTGCATACTGAAATTTAATGGGAGAAAAGCTGATTGAACCATATGTGCACCTCCAGGGAAATAAAGAAGAGTCTATCAAGAGGGAGAAAAGGAAAGTCTATTTGCAGCACCATGACTCCAACTCAAGACTGAAATTATTCAAGAGTCATTGGTACCAACACTTTTGGAAAAGTCTTAATCACTAGCCAGGTATTGAAAGCTTAAATAACAAAGAAGAAAGGAAGATACATAGCAGTGGTCTATGGGTTATTTTAAATTACTCTCTGTTCTCCAGGAGGCAACCTAGGTATCCAGCAGGTATTAAACTAAATGGAAAACAGAGAAAGAGGCCCATGAATTGTTGTTTTCTATATACACAGAGTTATCCTGGACACCAAAGCTGCTTGTACAAGCCCAAATTAATCATATTGAGAATGTGCATGAAATCATTCCCATGGTAGGAATTGGCCAAAGACTGTGGTTCTTTTTTGGTCCTACAAGAAAGTAGGAAAGTTGTTTAGCCAGAATAGTTGTACCAAGCCAAATTCCATTCATGCCTCTTTTCTCTGTCCATCATTGGGTGATGTTAATGTCTAAAGGGACACAGGAGCTGGGGAACCCATATGGTGTTTTTTGCCTGGGATTACTTTCACAGTGTTCAGTGACTTATGTCTCAAAGACTTGAGCTAGAGGTAAACTCTTTGTGTCCAAGGTAGGGGTAATGCCTCTTCTGTCCTGCACCCTCGGTAAGTGTATTATTACATACATACTGCCTCTGTGTCCTAAACATAAGCTTTGAGGTTGTTTAGTATTCTGAAAAAATACAAAATTAGGCTAAATTTAGAATTTTTCCTCACTTTTCATAACTGAAGGTTGAAGTGGTGGCTGTCCCCCAAAGAGTCTACTTTGTGAATGGAACAGTCTGTTTCTGGGAGAAAAAAAACCATCATGCACTGAAAGTCTCCAGTATGCTGTATTCACCTGGGGATGGGATGAGGGGTGGAGACTTGTAGCAGATCTGAAGGAGCATTCTGGCATTTTCTATTTCTGTCCTTGCCTTTCAACACAACAAAATGTTCATTCAATGTCATTACTACATGGAGAATGATGGGACTAGATGAGGTGTAGAGACCTATATCATATTTGAAGAAGCATTCTGGCTTTTTCTTTTCCTGTCCTTACTTTTCAACACTGCACAATGTTCTTTTAATGTTATTCCACTGTGGAGGACATGATCAAACCTTGCTGGAGGATCCCTTTAATCAATTTTCACTATTCCATTGAGCTCACTGTGGTGCGAGTAATGCTGTGCTGCTTCCCTTGCTCTACAAGAACACAGGCTCTTATTTTTACTGTTGATGGACTTTTCAACTATAATTGGTTTTTTTTGCCCAAACATGGACATGTTGCTTTACACTGCTAGTGCCCTCAATAATTTTTGTCAATAACTTGCTCTTTATTACTTTTTCTTTTCCTCTGTTTTCCTTAATTCTGTTTGTATAATGAGCTGCTCTATGGGCTAGTTCATCACTGGACGCTGATTTAAACCAGCAGTTTAAATCATGCAGCAGACCTTGCAATAGAGCTTAAAATACAGCTAAACCAGGTTTCTACCAATGTAGAGCCTCTGCTACATCAGATTTTTCCTAGGCTTTCTGGTCAAGTTCATGAGAAAGGAAAAGTTTTATCATGATTTTAAGTGACAAGTTTTTAAAAGTTCAGGTTTTTTACTAAGTCACGGTTTACAAAGTTAATGTTCAATGACTATCACTATTTCATCAAAAACTCACATAACATAAAAAATATTCAGTTGAAAACTTAGAATACAAACCTGATTGGCTTCCAATGAGTTATCCCAAATAGATGGAAGCAAAGAAAATTACACTTTTTTTCTTATATCTACTGATGTTTATCCAACAGCTATAAAGCAAGACTGAAATGATAAAGCTTATAATATATATTTTGGAAGGATTCTTGTGCACCTTGGCACAGAACTCCAACATAAAAAAAGACTGATGTAATTTTCGTTATTGAATCCAACACCAGGTGTTCTCATATAATTGAGTGGGAAATATTGCAACACTTGCAGCATATTCTGTCTTAAATCTTGCTGTTTCAAACTTCGCCTTGTTAAACCTGTTTTCAGAACTTATTAATGTCATCCAAAATTAATGAGCATGTTGAATTTATGTTATAAAATGTGAATAAAACAGAAATAGTCAGGAGTTCTAATACCAATGCAACTCCTTTGTCATCAGATACATTGCCCATGTTGTCTTTTCATATGGGATATAGAAGTGATAAAGCAATACAATAACCAATGAAGAAGAACTGTACATCTTAGGTACCACTGATCCTCCTTGTTTTATACAGCCATCATCTCTAAATTCTGCAATACAATGCAAGTACTCTCTTGTGCAAAAGTGTTTACAGAACAACCATAATAAAGGTGTGTAGACATGGAAACTAACGAAAATACTTATTAGACTGTTTCTCAAAATGATATTCAGATATTAGTTATTTCTTCATGTAATTTTACAGTATAGCTCTGAGACATCAGAAAACTAAATTGAGCAATATCATCCCTGACAGGAAACAAGGAGACAAGCAGACTTCATTTACAGAAGCATATGCAAAAGAGAAGTTCAGAATAAGTGAACAAATTCATCTTTGATCTCAAAAGTCATGTAAGGTCAATTGACCTATAGCAGGAATAGATCCCAACTAATAAGGACTGTAACAATGCATATTTACCTATTAGAATGGAATATTCTTCCACTCTGTAAAAAGAACAGGGAAGAATAACATATTATATGGAAGCTGAATCAGTTTATTGTGATCTATTGAAAAATTACAGGGGAAGGATGGAATTAATGCTCAAATGTGTGAAGTGTAAAAAATTAGCAGAATTTAGAGCAGTTTCTCACAAGCATGCATCAGCCTTGATGACAGGATCTTCTTATCTTCTGCTCTTGTCTGGCTCCAGTCTGGCCACCAGCATGGCCAGAGGCAAGACAGATCCCACAGTGATCCCAAGCCAAGGGGAAATTTCCTCAGCATACTAGCCATTTCCACAACAGCCCAGCTGCTTTCCTGTCCAGTCTCTTTATCTTGCACAAGTGGAGCCCAAGGGTGAATAAGGAAAAAGGGAAAATAATGAAGTCTGCAATGGGGACTCCAGCATTAACACCTTTATTCTTCTCTCCACTGCAAAGCATTAGCTGTTAATTTTACAAAGTTGCTCTAATGCAGAGGCATGGGTGAGCATGCCAGGCTGACCACTATGTCTGCATCATTGGTATGTATTACTTTAATTTCATTATGTTTTTCGCTTTTCCCTGGGGTTGATTCTTTGCTTAGTCATTTACAGTTGTATTCTTTTCTTCTTCTTTTTTTTTTCTGTTTCTCCCTTCTTCTAGCATTACTTTTTCAGATTTCAGTTATCTCCCCTATATTCCTTACTCTTTTTACTCATTTCTGCTCCTTTTCCACTCTTTAGCATCCCCTGCTTTGAAAGTGTCCTCCTTCTGTTAGGACATTCACTCACTCTCCAGCCTCTTTAATAGTTCATTCCAACTGCTACCACTTTCTACCTTATCTAAAAGGGAAATAACACCACAACCACCACAGGCTTTGAAGAGAAATTATCAAAATGCACTGTACTTAGACAAACTCACATTTGATCTAACAGTAACTTTATAGGTAATTCAGCAACTGACTTACAATGGCATGACTCAGAAGAGAAAATCATGCAGTAAAACATTACATTGAATGGAAAATGATTCAGTGAAAACATTATTCAGAGTAGGCAATTACTGAGTGAAGATATTATCCACAGCCGACAATTACTCAGTAAAAATATTATACAGTGCAGGCAAATATTCAAGCAAACATTTGACAAGGACAGCAATTATTCAATAAACAATCATAATTGCACCCAATGGAGCACACTTGCCATAAACAGTACAAATAATTAGCAGACTCAGATGATGTTACTGTGACTGCCCGAGCTTTAGCTAATTTACACGGCAGCTAAGCTCTACAGGACAATCAGAATCTGTCAGTGAGGGACAACTTGTTTTTCCTTTTGTCTCTTCAATTCTAGGAAGTAATATCACAGTTCTATCAATTTTAATAAAGAAGCAAGTGTAGCTTCATCAGTTTTCTGGAGTTAGTCAGTTATCCTTTTCCAGGAATGAGAGTTACTCACATGATTCCTTTCTTCAATTGCTTCTTCTGTCATACTTTCAATCCTTTGCATTCCATCTCACTTTCTCAACAGCTCTCAGATCTTGCATTTTTTTCTTGTCTTTTTTTTTTCTTTATTTACTTTCCTGCAGTTGGTTTATTTTTCAAATTTCTGCAGGTTTCTGTTTTCAAAGCACAAATTAATTTTTCTTCATGCATAAAGAATTTTCACATATTATATTTCTATTTGTAGTAAAGCTCCCACTCATGCTCTTTCAGAGTATCCCAGCAGAAGGAGGCAGGTCTCATTCTCCTTTAGTCCAGAACTCACTTCTCCTTTTGCTTCACTAGCTAGATAAGTTATTATTCTCATGCCGTTCATCTTATGCACCTCTGTTTCCTCTTTCAGACTTTCTCAAACTCTAATCTCAATGATTTTCTTTTGATTTAATCCAGGCATTCATTAATTAATTTCGCCAGCATCCATTGCAGCTTCACAAAATAAATTTTTAGTTTGAAAATCTTACATTTTTTTGATTGCCTGTGTGAATGTGTATTTTTGTCTCTTGTTTCAGTGCTTAATTAAAGGTTTTTAAGCAATCTATCTGATCAAACTATATATTATTCTGTTGCTGAGTTGTTTTTGTCCATGAAGATGTTAATTCCTTTCAGCACAGTTTGATTTCCTAAGCACCTATATTTAGACATACCAAAAATGACTTGTACAATAAAAGAAGTAACAAGAGAGTTGTTGAGATCCTGCAACTGGAGAAGCCACATTAGTAGAATCACACTGTCTTCTGTGTTGCAGACTAGAACAAGAGATACCAGAATCAGGGTTTCCCAATTTAACTGTATCACCAAACAAGTAATTTGGTCTTATTTTTAAGGAGAAATTGGCAGCAGTATTCCAAAGGTATTATTGCATTGGAACAGCAAGGTCAGCAGACTTCCGGTACAATTTAGTAAAGTAAAAAACTATAGTGAAAAGGGCACTTGTATTTGTGCGTAGGGATATACATCACCATAGCTACGTGATATACTTTTCCTGCTAGAGTTCTGCTGGCCAATTTCATTATGAAGACAGTCTTTAACTGATGTAACATTAGAAGTGTCATGGGAGCAGTCTTCAAAGTGATAAAAATTCTTCCCTCATTAAAATTTGAAACTATTAAAGTCTCAGGGAAATCTGTGCATTGGAACTGGACATTTTTCATTTGAATACACCAAGTATTTTCTACTTGTCTCTCTCTCAGCTTGAAGTCACCAAAGCTCAGCCAAGCAAGGGCAGAAAATTCTTTGGCGTGTCTCTTGATTATAATTAAAAAAACCTATTTGTTTTTATTCAAGTAAAAGGAATAATTTGCCATTTTATGGATTACTTTGCATACATTTCCAGTCTTAAACGGACAGAAATTGAGAACAACCAAAGTCATCCTACATCTCCCTTACTCCTTCTATCATCCCTCTTTCCACCCAGCTTTCCCAAACATTTGTTGAATTGTATTACCAAAGAACCTTCAAAAAGGTGGGAGGATTTTGGGGTGTGATTTCTTCTTATACGTTTGTAAATCAGGACCAAATTAATGTAAGGGAAAGAAAATATTTAACAAAAATGATGAGATAACTTAAATGAAAAGAAAGTAAAACACAAAATCAGCATTTTGTTTGCTCTACACCAGCCACAAACACAGGCTTCAATAAATTACCTGACTGAAATTCTCCCTCTTTTTTTAAATGTTTTTATATTTTCTTGGAACTGCTCATACTTGTCTAGGATCTTTGTGAGCTAATTTCTTACAGGACTTTACTCAGGTAACTCAATTGACTTTAATTCCTTTACACTGCTGTAAAGTTAGAATCAATCCTAAAAGTTATTTTCAGAAGCTACTTCTGAACTGATGATTTTCTGACTTTTTTCTAGCTGTGAGGAACAAAGAAAAATTTAAGAAACTTCACTAGTTTTAGTGTCAAGTAAACCAGAAGCCTGTTCTGAGTCACTTCTTCCAATGAGCATCATTCACACCCCATTAGACAGCTACTAGTTGCATTGGTTGAATCTGACCCCTGATTCACACGTCCCATTCATTTGGTGTCTCTTTTTTTTTTTTCCTTTGGGAAAGGGACATAATTTTAAACCTTCAGGTGACTGGAATCCTGTGGAAATGATAATAAAATATAGTTGTTCAGTGTTATATTGCCTCTCAGCTGATGACTCACAATAAAATATCTCAAAATGTAAGCCAGAAGAGGAATGGCTTGTCCTGTGTACAAGCTAATGTTCCACTAAACTGCTTACAAATAAGTGCTGATCTCACTCAGAAAGTATAGATTATAGACAGTATGAGACTGTTCTTCACAGTTAAAACACTTACTGCTTGTGTGATTGCATTCACACTCATTTTTTGTGCCCATGGGTTAACACAAGTACCTGTGGGTACTTCTTGGGGAGGATGAGATCATAACAGTACATTTGGGGTAAAACTGCCTGTCTAAAGTACTAGACTGGGACCTGAGAGACAGCTGTGACACCCACAGTTTAATCAAATTTTTCCCTCTCATCTTGAACTGATCACATAGGAGTAAAGCACTCAGTTTTGTAACAGGGATCCAACAAAGCCCTTAATCTGATGGCCATTCTTGTTCAGAAAAGAATGGGAATAGGAAAGACCCTCAGGGTGAATAAGGTCAGTTTTATGCGAAAACACTAAAAAGAGATTGGCTTGTTTTGCTAGCTAAAGGAAAGACAATGTGAGATCTTTACCTGTGTATACACAGGTATACACCAAGCTGGGGGTGAGGGGAGGGAGAAAGAAATTAGGAAGGAAAGAAAGCAAGCTATTAATGCTAAAGGACAAATTTAGTGCAAGACCAATGGGTCTGAAGTAATAATGTCTACAATTAAGCCAGCAGCAGATGACAAACTCTCATAGGAGCAAGTTCGATTTCTGTTAGGAGTTGTGTATGGAAAAATCCCAAAGACATGATAAAATTGTGGTTATTTATTTCTGGCAGCCCAGACCAGGACCTGATTGTTCAGGGTGTCCTCTATGTTAGTTTGTTTAAATATAAATAAACAGACATACATAAATGTTATACTATCCTCTTTCACAGTATTGTTTTTGTCTGAACTAAAGGAGAACAGCAAGAATCTGCCAGCGTTCTTATTTATCATTTTCTGTTACTGCCTCAAAGTCCCCCTGATTTCTCACTACCCTGCCAATCTTTCCTGCTTTTTCTTTGCTCATGTTTGCATGGGTGACAATTACCATCTACACCTGTTATTGTCCTTTCAGTGTGTCTACCCTATCCTTGTGATTGTTTGACTTTTTCTCTGTCTCTGTTTCTGTCATGTTCTGATTTGCATTATTTCCCCTTAAATGGCAAATGCCTGCAGTGCTCAAATTGCATCACTGACCTTCCCTCCTGTTACAAAAACTTGTTATTTAAGAAATCTAAGAACTTATTCAACAGAGAAAAGGAGAATACGGAGTAAGGATGTGTGCTGACATTTAAACTCCTCTGAGCTTTCCTGGAAACTCACAGTGACAATAAACACCTGCAGTTCTCCAGCAGGCTGATCTTTTTCTTCTCTTCGTTGGCAGCTGGGGAATGCCAGTGACACCCTCAGCAATCTAGATCTAACTTTGCTGTCTTCAGTGAAGCCCTGTTACAGCAGCCACCAACTCACACCAGTGCCTTAAAACTATGGCCAGAACCTAAGAGATGGGCAAGAAAATATTCAAATTGGCTTTAAAGACAATTCTCCTGCAGAGCAGCTTCTGGACCACAGGGGACCTAGGGAGGGAGTAAGATGCCACTTACAATCAGTGTGGAGAGATTTGACCCACAAAACTGTTGACTCCCCTTTAAATCACAATTCTGCTTTCCATTCAGAGCTAATATTTATGCCATTGTCAAAACAAAAGCATAACTGACCATAGAAGACTGGAAACAGAAAACACGCAAATTATTTTTCCTAGTAATTTCACTTGCAAATACACTTGAGGTAGACACTGGGTCCCAGTTTCTGCTTCAAACTAACTCTTTTATTTAACCTGTTATCTAATTACTTCTGAGACACCCTTCAGAATGTCCTCTTGTTATCTGGGATAAACATTAGCTCCTCCCACATAATGAAAGTGATTTGCAGGCACAGCCTTAGTTTAAATCCCTTTCTTTGTGAAAAAGAACAAAGTTCTTTTTAGTTCTCTTCCAATACACTGTCTCTTATTAAAGCAAAACCCACATGAGGATGCAGCATGCTTACTTCTGCTGTTTCCTGATTATAATTACACTGGCCTTTTCATACTTTGGATGGCATTGAAAACTCCACAAGTTTCAAAAGTCCTTTTTGAGATTGTCTAAATGATATAAATATTATTATGATCTGCTATTGTCAAAGAGTGTTGTCCTGGTTTGAGGTAAAACAGAACTAATTTTCTTTTCAGTAATTTTACTTTTCAGTAAATTAACCGAGTATTTATCAGGCAGTTTTGGCTTCTAGCAGATAAGGTCTGATGTTCACAGTGAATACCAAGGAAGGGTATGCAGAAAGACTCCTGCTTATACTTATGGCTATAAGAACCAAGGTCAGCTCACTTTGTTAAATGCTCCATTGGAAGGTCAGAAATGGAGAACTGTAGAGTGGTCGCACCTGAGGAGAGGAGCAGACAGGACAGGTGACCCAAAACTAACCAACAGAGTATTTCATCCCATCTGCCCCATGCTCAGTATAGAAGTTGAGACATCAAAGGGGTCAGCTTCTCTCTTCAATAGCTGGTGTCCAAGGAGGACTCCGTCTGTTTGTCTGCCTGTGATCCTGATCTATGCATTCCTGAATCCAGAGTTCCAGAGTCCAGTGTTGATGATTCCAGTCCAGGACTTTCCCAGTGCCATTATTATACAATAATATACATTATTGTATATAATGTATATATTTCATTATTTTATTAATAGTATTATATTATATTTTTATTATTTTATTCTTAATATTTAATTAGAGTAGTTTAGTTTCTTTTCAATTCATAAGTCTCCCTCTCTCTCTCATTATCTCTACTCTCCTCTGAAGGGAGATGCTTTCACTTCTCTGAAGGAGAGAAAGGTTAAAGAGAGCATCTGTCTTTCATTTCAGTGACCAGCCCAGTCAAACTACAAGTGTTTAGTTTTAATAGCTGCAGATTCTATTTCAGACCTGATCAATACTTTACGGATCTAAAAACTTTTCCATTTTTTCTGAGTCTGTTGTTGAGTTTAATAAAAAATATTAACTCTAGATCTTAAAAATTACAATCTTGCCTTTATTTTCTTTTACATTGGAGGCATAGCACTTTTGAAGGTCATGTTTAAGTTTTGTTAATCTATTTAAATTCTCAAATTTTATTTGAGCAAGGAAGTAAATTATCTAAATTTCTTTAATTTTTCAAAACTTTACATCTGCAAATTGTGTACCTCAAGCTAGGAGAGACAATGTAGGAATTAATATAAACTACTGTATTTGGGAAGAGCTCTTTTCACCTAGTAAATTCTCTTAGTTGTTGCTGCAAAAGCTGTACTACATAGAAGCAAACTGGAGTAATCCCATGATCCTCAACAGCAGTCTTACAAGCACAGTAATATATTGGTATGTCCTGCAACTTATGTTCTACTTTACTCTTTTGAGCCTGCATGGAGCGTCAGAAGAGGTCTCTGTCCCCAGGATTGGAGCCCTAGCAATTCCCTCTCCAATAATGTGTATTATACTACATAGTAAAATTCAATAACCTATTGTTCATGTTATATAACTGGGAGGCTAAAAGAGAAACATCACATGCCAGCAGCTCAAGATCTATTTCCTTTCTAATTTTCCCTATAAGATCCAAATATTTTACTGTAGGAAAACCACTTCAGGGTACACTTAGGTTGCTGGTGAAACCACTTCAGGTTGCTGGTCAAAATTGCCAGCTTGCCTTCCTTAAAAAAAGAGAGACAAATCAATAAAGTGTGGCATTTCATTTTATCCAGGATAATGGAAAAATGAATTAGTCAATAACGGGATCTTGGAGGTAAGTCATTCTAACTCTGTTTCACACAACATTTTGGGATAAATATGCTTAATATCTTTATGTAGAATGCCTCTACTTTATTATAATTTTATACTTCTTCCTCTCTAGGGCAATAGAATCTTGGCAATGCTTGGGAAATGGGATCAGAAGAGAGGCTTGAAGGTTTAAAAATATTTTTCATAGTAAAGCAGTGTAAATCTGTGACCAGACTAAATAGCTTTAATGGAATTTCTCTAGACTTTCACAGTTATAAATGAAATGTACAGCTCAATGAATGAGAGGCTAGGATTTGACTTTCTGTGGGTAATCTATAATCTTACAGAAATTGGCAAATGTGAACTGTTATCAGTAAGCAAATGTTTTCACAATTGAGAAGATGCATGTGTCATAGGAGATATTTCTTCTCAAGAACAAGAAGACTTTTATTGCTCATTTCCATCTTATTTGCACAAAATGTTTCCAAAACATCTTGCTAGAAAATGGAAATATGTAAAAAAACAGAGTTTAAATATTGTCAGTTAATTTTGTCTTAACTATAGTTTTTGGTGAGCCATTTCTTGGTAGCAGAGTTGATAATGTGTATATTAATTTAAAAAAAAAAACAAACACAAATATGAAGTGGTAAACATCCCTGTAAGTGTTTGTGATAATGCAAACAAGACTCATAATATTTAATATGACAATTTGTGCAAGCGGAGTTGAGTCACGTAGAGTTCTGTACAGCTGAAGGGCATACTCCCACCTCACTTGAACAAAAAAGCTTAGAGGTTCAAAGGACAGTTTCACTTGGTGAGTTATTCAATTCAAAAAAGATAAAAACCCATAACAAATTTATTGCAAGACATCATTTTAGTCTCCTGTACATTAATAAACCAAATTTAACATTGTCAAAAACCCTCTTGCAGAAACTATTACTTAGCCCTTTCAATAGCTATGCCGATTAACACAAAAAAGCTACAGTGATGGTGGAACTATAGAGTATTCCAACAAAAGATGGACTACAACAATTAATTTTTACTTTTAACATTGATTTTCCCAAGGACTTGTTGTACGTCAACACCCGACACTTGGTGATTTATTTCTTTTCATTGTGACAGTGAAGTCAGTCATACGCCTAGAAGTTAGTGTAATGACCCTTAAGATTGGCTTTGCTGCTGAAAAGTCAATGTTGTGAGAGGCTGAGGAAATATCACTTAGTAAGAATGGCTTCACAAGAAAACTTACTTGTGCTGAAAATAGTTACTTGCAGCTGTAAATCTTAGTCTGACAAACTTAGCATGACAAACACTGCATTCCTCTGTAGCACTCCGTCTGGTACCACCCTCACCTTTTTTTCTGTTTGATTCTCTAAGATCTCTACAGATCTTCTGTAAGATTTAGTAGGGATGAGACTCATATTCCCATCTATTTTTTCCAGTTTACTATCCTACTAGTATTGATGTACAGAATTTTATTTTCATAGTTGGGAGCATGAATCAAATTTACACGGTTGAGGATGAAGCGAATAAGTAAGAATATTTATGACATCAAGAATACATTGAATGATCTATCTTAATTATATTGCCAGCTCTTTGGGAGAAACTGGTCTCACCTTTGTTCTATGATGAACAGCTTGATTATGTGTTACTGCACAGACAGACTATAATGGATTGTGAATGCTGACTTCACCAAGATCCTGACCATATTGGAGAAATCTAAGAAACGTGTCAGATATCTCCATGACTATCCATTGAGCAAGGAGAATAACCCAGTGTTTAAAGCCTAAATTAATTTAAATTCCCAAATACAAACTCTTAACAATACTCTACAGGGTTGTGTTGCTAGTCACTAATAATGGACTGTGCACAGCTTCAGCAGACAAGAATTATTTGACTCTTACTTCAGAAAGGAAAATTCTTGGGTTTCAGCCCAAGGTAGTTATGGTCCATTGGTGCGGCAACAAAGGGCACAGCCTCCGCAAAGTGGTGAAATGAAGACAAAGACGTTTAATGTTTTATTTTTGCAGCATATATAGTTTCTATTTTTGATCACATGCTGTTGTGAGCAATAAAACTGGCTACATATAAGTGTCCACAAGCCTAGGCTAACCAATCATTACTATCTGCTGTTTTCTACCTTGCTATCTGTTTTCACACTGCCTCGCTAGATTTCACACCACACAAATAATACTATATAAAGACATTGTTTTACTGTTCTCACAGCTTCCTTCCCACCAGTGCAAGAACATCTGCCGAACTCTCACAGAGTAAGGCCTTTCCACTGTCCTCATTCCCACACATTGGGTCATCAAAAAACTCTTACCTTTTTTTTTAATGAAAAAATCAGCAAAGCTGTGTAATTGTTTAACTCACGGATTTGATTCACGGATTTGACAGAGTTGAAAGGGAACTTTAGAGATTACCTAGTCCAACTTCCTTGCTAAGCAGGATTGCCCAGAGCACGTCACTCAGGACTGCATCCAGGAGTGTCTTGAAAATCTCCAAAGAAGGGAACTCCACAACCCCTTTGGGCAGCCTGTTCCAGGGCTCTGTCACCCTCACTGTAAAGTTTTTCCTCATATTTGAGTGGAACCTCCTATGTTCCAGCTTATGCCCGTTGCCCCTTGTCCTAACACTGGAAACCACTGAAAAGAGTCCGGCTCCATCATCCTTCAACCCACCCTTTAGGAACTTGTAAACATAAATAAGGTCTCCCCTCAGTCTTTTCTTCTTGAGGCTAAACAGACACAGCTCTTTGAGCCTTTCCTTGCAAAGGAGGTGTTCTAATCCCTTAGTCATCTTGGTTGCCCTACGTTGGACTGTCTTCAGTAGTTCCCTCTCCCTCTTGAAGTGGGGGGCCCAGAACTGAATGCAGTATTCCAGTTGTGGCCTCACCAGTGCAGAGTAGAGGGGGAGAATGGCCTCCCTCGACCTGCTAGCCACAATTCTCCCTATGCAGCCCAGGATTCCATTGGCCCTCTTGACAATAAGGGCACATTGCTGGCGCATGGAGAGCCTGCCATCCACCAGAACTCCCAGATCCTTTTCCTCAGAAGTACTTCCCAGAAGATCCACCCCTAACCTGTAATGGTGCCTGAGGTTCTTCCTCCCCAACTCCAGTAGAAGGTCTACAGGATATATTACATGATGTGAATTGTAAATCATTGGACATTTCATTCTGTTAAGTGCAGTCACTGATTAAGACTTACTTTAAATCCAGAGGCTGAATATGTTTGCTTTCCTGATTTCTGCTAGCATCCCAGGATTTAGTTATTTTTCTATGAGACTATTTTGGAGTGAGTCTAGGTGTGTACTGTGAATTAGAGAAAGCTAGAATAGGGTAACATATTGTCTCAAATAAAATAAAATTCCAAACATTCTCTTAAAACAATTTTACATATATTTACATATATTCAAAATAAAGGTTAGGTTCAAAACCTGTTCAAAATCATGTAATTAGTTGTTTGAAGTCTTGTACTGAGACATGGTTGACATTTCTGTTTTTAGCAGGTACCATTTAATTTATCCCCAGTTTTCATCTACTAGTATTAAAAGATAACTCAGTCTCCAAAACTCTGTTTTCATGAGCACCAGAGTAAAACGACAAGTTGTGCGTGGAATCCTTTTTCTTCAGGTGTGTTTTAGAGTTTAGGGCTGAAAACCTTGGAAACTAAAACCTTGCATAGAGGTACAGGTCAGAGATCCTTGTGTTGTGTGATTGCTATCTTGGACCCACTACTCTATAAGTAAGGGGATTGTTTGTCATTCCCTTATCACTCACTCTTAAATCAAAGTTAATTTTTGTATACTGTTTTTGATGAAATAGCCACTAGTTGAATGTTGGTTTGTAGTTTTGTTGACATTCAATTGTAAAAGTCACCTGAGACTTTGTAGCACAACGGTAAAATACCCAGCTACTTGATTTGAGAAAAGTAATTACGATGCTGGTTCACAAATTTCATTTTTAGAAGTAGTTTCAGGAGTAATTCATAATGGAAGGCTAATAGGTGAAAAGACACATGCTTAAATAGGAATAGGAGATTAGGATTTAATTACTAATATACCTTGTTAAGACCAGCTGCTTAAACTTTCAGTTAATATACAAATGCTAGATACAGTTTGTTTCTAAGGCACAAAAAAATTTAAAAATCTCCCCATAGCAAACAAATTGTTTACAATAAGTTTTTTTCTTTTTTTTTTTTTCAAAACAGTTTACAATCAGAATCACCCTTCAACATTACCTAGGAAAGCTGGTGCTATTCACAGCTGTACTCCACATAACATTCCAAATAAATTTTCATTTTATTTTGTTAGATAGCTGCCACAGTCTGTATACTTGCTGAAAAATGAAACACAAATTGTTTTGACTGAATCTGATTAATCATAGCCTTAGGATAAATATAATTTTATTGAAAAGAATATCTAGAATAATACATATTCTGTTCTCAAAATTCCTACAGTGACAATTAGACCAATGTAATGATTCAGTTCAAATGTAGAATAAAGTTGCTCTATTGTTATTATTTTCAATAAAATTCAAAGTTTTTTATTTCTAAGAAAAATGCTAAGTTGAAATCTATGTGATTGTAGTAAAATTAGTAGGTTGAGCAAAATATTTGTTCAATTTTTCTTTAATTTCCACATAAAGTTACCATGAAGAAATTTCCTGAGATGATCTAAGTGATCTTGTTGTAAAACATTATTTCAAACCTTATCAGCTGCCTCTACAATAATTTACATGATGAAAAACTCCTAGGAAGCTTCTACTGAGATACACATTAGAACTTCTTCAAATTAGCCCAGCTTGTCAGCTGTTATCCACAAAAAGAGCATTCTCATTAAGCAAAGTAGAATATTAGTTTTAGGGAAATAAATTGGCTTCTGACACAGAATGATAAAGATACATCTCAATTTATATCAACATGGACTTTCATCAAAACATAATAAATAGCTCATGTTATTCAAAACATTTATATCTATTAGATGTTTCATGTTAAGGATCAAAGATTCCCTTTTATTTTCTTCTTTAATATCTTTAGTTTTCCACTATCTCCCCTGGCTCAGAGGTGCAGAGATATTCAGAAGGTTTTCCCTCCCCAAAACACGAAGGAGTTTAAAGGCTCTCAGTGTGATTAGCCTTGCAACGTCTCTGTGTACTGATCTTTAGCACTGCTATAAGGATTCTGTACTTTCTATCAGAAAGACATCAGATATACAGACTTTTATTCATATGAGTTCTGGAATACAGACTGAAACTTAAAATAAAAAGAAAACAATCAATCAAGGATTCTTGTTGCATGGCATTGTAGCAAACTTCATGGAAGAGTAAAATAAATAAATAAAAAAGAAAAAAAAGGTGCTTTTTTAGTGTTATGAAGAAGGCGTGTGCAATGTTGGCATATCAGGCCCTTCTACCACATCCAAGACAAGAGAGCCTAAGAAGAGTGGGAGGCATTGAGGGAAAACACCAACCAAATAGGTAGTGATTGATGATAAAGTGAACATGAATGGAATTTTGTTTATTTCTAGCACCAAGTACTTAGTACAGTTTAAGAAAGCATAAAACTGTGTAAAACAGCAGGGTATCCAGTCCTCCTCTGTCAGAGACCAACATGTCTAAGAGCAGGCTCTTCTATAACTCTTTGCAGCAAGACCTAGCAACCTATGGGGACAGCAAAACCATACAGAGAATCTATACACCCAGACTATTGTTATAACTGTGTGAAATACAAATTTTCAACCTTGCTTCCAAAACTTTCTCCTCAAGTTAGAGCCAAACTACAGGGGAAAAACTCCCCCTCTCTTGCCTCCATTAGCTTGAGTCTCTTCAGAAAACACTCCTCCTCTCCTCTTCCCTCTATTCACAAACTGAACCTAGTGCTTCCTTCACCTTCTCCAAGCACATCCTTGTAAGAACTAGGGAGCTAACTAATTCAGCACACCTGAATCTAGACGCACTTTCTTCACAAATAGATTTCCTTCTAGTCATTACCCTGAGCTCTTTCTTTTTCTGAATCTTGGAGGGGAGAGTTTAACACCCACTCGTCGATATCTTGATGGATTTATCATAAATTATTGCAAAGCTGGAATACACTATGTCTGAAGAATGAAAATCAGATGGCATGAAGGACTTTCATCATACAAATGATGCTGGACTTAGATGATAGATTACTTAATCTAAGAAAAGATGCAATCTCATTAAAGCTGTCACAGGTGGGGAAATCTCTTGTGAGAGATACTGAATATGATGTTATTGTGCAATTGCTTTATAAAAGACTTGGCAAAATGTCAGCAGCAGAATCTTATAACGAGCATGAAAAAACAGTATTGAGCAATACCTGTAGATTTTAAAAGTATACTTACTGAACTGAAAATGGATAAAATGGGACCCATATGAGAAGTAATGTTTCAGGTTGCATCAGCAGTGCTCTTAAGATAATTAGAAGCTGGGATCAAGCTTTATTCACATATCATATTCAGGTTTCCTTTAAATTCCAAAACTCTGTGGCATTTTGGGGTGGCCTGAATTTTGTGTGCAAACTATCTTTTTTGAGATGCTGCATTGGTGACATTCTTCTGATGTTGAAAGCATTCATTTCCAGCCAGAAATGGACGTTCTTTCCCGGAGAGAAGACGAGAGCTTGCCCAATGTTAAAAACTAGCCAAACAGAATACCTTACCTTCCCACCCTGAAATGAGCACTGTTTTCCATTGTAATATAGACTAACTCTTTTGTGCAATGGGACAGTGTACTGGGTCTGGTGGAGAAAAAGGTTAATTTCTTCCCAGGACCTAGCAGGGACACAGGTATTCCATCCCATGT
>JAOTQQ010000012.1:103812021-103844849 GCA_026546715.1 Gallinago undulata
TGTTGGAGCTTGAAGCCATTCCCTCTGGTTCTGTCACTAATTACCTGCGAGAAGAGACCAGCACCAACCTCTCTACACTGTCCTTTCAAGTAGTTGCAGAGAGTGATGAGGTGTCCCCTCAGCCTCCTCTTCCTCAAACTAGACAGCCCCAGCTCCTTCAACCTCTCTTCATAAGATTTATGCTCCATAGTCTTCATCAGTCTCACAGTGCAAAAGACATTAGTCACAACACCCCTGTAAAATGCTTATAAAAACAACACCCTCAGTTTGGATGGATTAGTTAGTGCAAATAGTTTTGAAGAATGTTTGTTCTTGTGGAAGAGAAACGTCCTTAATTTCCGACGCTATTCTTATGGGATGTTTAGTAGCTTTTAATTTCAGTTATATTAAACCGCAGCTGATTTTCCCTTTGTAGAGACCAATCACTGAATAAAATCAATTGTTCACTGAAAGGAGTTTTGGTGCACTTTTATGCACTACAGGCATGAATGTCCTCCATCAGTGTCATACCAATACATTGGTTCACACACTGCTCTGAAGGCAACATATTTTTTGACTACAGAAACTGTAAATAATGCAGAAGATATACTCTATACCAAAGACAATATGAGATTATAAAAATGGAGGCATATAAGTACAAAATGTTAATAAGAACTTACAGATCCATCTCAAATATTTTTGCTATTTAATGGCTTAAAGAGCAAGGAGGAAGTATTAGAGTGTCTTCTAGATTTTAGTGGCTGCTCAATGCACTCAGATGGAGATTTGCAGAGAGCTGCGGATGATACGTTTTGCAGAGGGCTCTTTGTGAACCCTTGGTCATCTCACACACCTGGTGCCTGAGACTCTTCCCAGTTTGAACATGGGCAGTCCTGTAGCATATCGTGCATGTAATGAGGAAGAAGCTGGCTGCTGGTGGATTCAATTTGTCTCCATTAATCTTGTTATAGTGCCTGTCATATAGATGTTTCCTCACCAGAATAAGCAAATGGTGTCTGGTGTCTCTCACCTATGAGACCAAACTGGACTTCCAGGAAAATAGTGTGGGCACCAGTGGAGGTCTGAGAATGCAGTACCTTCTTCGGAGTACAGAATTATCATCACTTCTCAGAAACCAAAATTTTTTCTGATGGGAACAAGCAGGCCTTTACAGTTACAAAGCAGTTGTTTATTTGATAATGAATTTTTAAAAGCTGCGTTTTTTTCCACACCAACTCTAAGAATTGCCACCTGCCACCATTGGTGCCCTTGCTGAAGGCCACTAGGAAGTGGCATTAATTAGTGATCAAAGTAGATCATCAGCCTGCTTTTAAGAATATTCCCTTCAATGGTTCAACATATGGAGAAACTGTACAATTCACAATGACTCTGTGTGAAGATATTGTTACACTGAAATGGCACCTGATATTTTAAATATGGAATGACAACATCTTGTTTGCTACAGTGAATTGAAAAAAACTTGTCTTTAGTCAATGATAAATTGATCAATCTTACACACAGGGGGACAATTTCACATTTTAAACTAAGTTATAGTGAACATATGGCAAATCTACGAGTTCAGTACAATGCCAAGGATTTATGTAGAAAGTTTCACCATTTTCTAATCAGGTTTTCTCTATTTTGTGCCTTTTAAAAATCTAGACTGACACACTGAATACTATAGGGCAGCAGAATCCAATAAACTATTCAATCTTTTTTTACTACAATTCTATGAGTCTGGGAAAAAATGCCTCAGAAGTTTAATCGAAATTGTCACTTGTTTTATTAAAGAGCAAAACTTTCTGGTTTTCTACAGTCTAATAATGGCTTGCATGACTCTGTATTTGCAATAAAGTGTGGTCTGCAGAGAAGAATTCAGATGAGGATCTGAGGAATACTGGAGTCAAAACTTTAACTACATGTTTGTAATTCACCAGGCAAAACGTCTTTTGCATTTAAACTGATGAAAACAGGTTTTTTTCCAGTTTTTCCCTTTTTCAAAACTTCAATTTGGTTACTCACTGATAGAACTTCTTTAGCTTTGTTCTAACATACTCTGTCGGTGTTGCAAAGTAGCTCTACTTTTTTTGCTTCAGGTTTCTGGTACCTGTATATGATACTCATATGATCTCTAATCAGTTTCAACTGCAAGATTACTTTCTTTGGAAAGGATGTGCAATGTATTACTAGCAAATCTTAATTGTCATTAGGCTGTTGTATTTCAAGGGTTGTATTTATGTTTTAAAAAGGATAAAGGAATGGAGACATTTCATAGCATTTGCTAGGGGTCAGGATGACTGGAGTAAACCCACGCTATTCACCAAGCTGAGATGTGAGTCGATGTGAGTGTGTGTGTGGACAAAACTTTGTAAAATGTTTAACTGTAAACTCCAGAGAAATCCCTGCTCCTTGGAGGGAGGATGAATGGGGCCCTCTGTCACAGTGCTTGACCTGATGGTATCTTGCCATTTTTCAGGGATTATGTGAAGGTGAAGATGGAGATTCCTGGGGTGTTGGGAAACCAATACAGGAAGGGTTTAACATGTATGAGGGGAATTGGGAAATAAACATTGCTTTAAAGTGAAGTTGTGCCTTTGTATACTAGGTTTTGGTGGAAGAAGTATGGAAACTGGAGGAAGAGAAAGATGTTCTGGAAAACAAAGCAAGCACATTAGAGCACAGCAATAGGCAGGCAAGAGAAGCCCTGATAAGTGCCCAGGAGGACAGAGATATAGTACAGCAAAACGCAGAGCAAAGCAGCAGTGGATTTAGATTGTCAAAATGCAGGACAGCTGTGCTGATGATCAAAAGGGTTGAGATCTCAATCTCTAAAATCATGGTAGCAAGTGCTCCCTGCTGGGATCTGGAGCACAGAAACAAGTGACATCTAGTCTTCCTCCAGAAGCCTTTTTTTGGGATGGCAGGATTCTGGTGGGTGCAAGTTTTCAGGTGTACCTAGCTTCTGGAACCACTGTGACCTATGCACAAAATCAAGGTTGCCAGCGCGCACAAATAGCTGTAAGTCTTTCAACAAATGAAACAAGTTGCAGCATAGCAGTGACTCTGATGTATCTGAGCTGCTGGTAGAGTACAATGTATCCTGCACATCTTCTCAGGTGGAGTCTCCCAGAGTGTGTGGCGAAAGGACCCTGATGAAATCTGAGGCCAATCACTGGGCTTTTGAAGTCACAGGTACAGGGGAAGAGAAGCTGGCCACACAGCTCTAGAGGAAGAGATCTGCAACACCTGTGCTGGAGTCCAGAAGCATCTGAAATACGAGTAACAAAATAACCACTTGAGTTAGTGCCCCAGTTTCCAGTGCTGCACTGGATGCCCATATCAGCTCCTGGATGGCAGCCAGTATTGTGTGGGGATGGGTGAAACAATGTAAAAAATGCAGATGGAAATATTTGGGTAACCCATCTGGGCCATCAAGGTCAAAAAAGACATCATGACATACCAAATCTGTTTAGTTGTGCTTAGAGGACTGCTATGTGCTACATCTAGTACCAGCATATGCCATCCACCCACAAACACTTCTGCTACCAAGACTCTCACAACAGACTGCTGGAAAATGAGTAGCTGGGGAGACTGCAGTAGGGCAGGAGTGCAACAATACATGTCTAACAACCTACGGGCAAGGCACTAGATGGCAAGCAGTGACTTCCACAACAGACCAAATCTTGAGTTTAGTACATATCAGCACCAATAATGATAAGCATGTTACAGGTAACTGAACAATTAGATATGTGAATAATGCCACATATGTAGTGAGTAATTTTACTTGGACAAATATTCATATTAGTGGCATTAACAATTAGTTTGCATATTAAGATCTGGAGAATGTCCCAATGTGTATATGTAATCTCACAAATGGCAATATATGGAACCATTCTGTATGGAAATTTACAGGAATGCCTATATGATAAGGGGTGGGCTGTGTAGCAGTTAACATAAGTTAGGTTTAGTTGGCAATAGTAGTAACATATGGACTTCAGTTAACTCCATGGGTTAAGGGAGCATCTTAGTCAACTTAGTTTTAAGAACAGAGTAATGCCAGCGTAACTTAATGCTTGATACATAATTTTTGAGACAAGCAGATCGTGAGCACCAAGCAATGGTGACAGACAGTCATTGGGCACTGCATGAATTTCAATGAGACAACCAAGAATCTGATTTTCTCTACCAAATCTAATAACTGATGATGCCAGGTTATCATCAGGTGAGGACCCAAAGACCCCCAAGCCCTGAATAATGTCTATGTATGCATGGCATGGCTAGAATCTAACCTAAGTCAACCAAATTCTCTTCTGGACAATGTTGTTCCACCTACAGAGCAGACAAATCCAATAGTTTTTAAAATTGCATTTATCTGTAATTAAACTGTTTTGATATCCAATTCCAGTTAGAAACTGAGTTATCCATAAAAACTGAGTTAAACCATAAAAAGAGGCCCCACATTTTCCAGTCCATGGTTACACCTGCTTAGCAAGCCATCCAACATTAAATCTCTTACCTCAGTCTTGTCAGGGTTATGCTTGTAACTCTTCAAAGAAAACTATGATCCTTTTATATTATGGTTTTGGTAACAGTTGTCATCATATATATAAGGAGAGCTAATAAAACTGGCTAGCAGGCAAAACACAGACTCTTCAGGTGGTTCCCTGTTAGAGCTTTCTCATCCTGCCTTTCTTTCTTTTTTTGGACTTACCCTGACAAGAAATCTTTCACTCAGTGCCAAATCCCTTCCCTTCTAAGCCCTCAGTTATCCTTGAGGGCTCAGCCTCTCAAACTCCAAAGCCCACTCCTGGACTCCTTCCAAGCCCTCACCAAAACTCCATGTTATTCTGATTTTACCGGCTCAGCGATGTCAGAACTTCAAGTTCTCCACATTTCTTCAGTCCTTCAGTCCCAATCCTCATTCATTCCACTGTGGCCCTGCTTTGGCATGGCCCATATCTGGTTATTCTTGTTCATCGTACCCTAAAATCCCTGCTGCCAGTCTCCCCTGTTCTCTCAGGCTGACTACAACTCTTTCACTTGGCTTCTGCAGTTTACTGAAACTCTCCATTCTTCTGACTCTTCCCACAGGCTTTAACAATGGATCCAGAGCTGACTGGTGTTTAAGACAGTACATACAGGAACCATTAATCCAAATATACATCCATTCTATTGGCTGGAAAAGATGACTTTTCTGAAGAATAATTAAAAAAAATGGAAAAATTAAAAAAGGAAAGGCAAGTCAAAGAAGATAAGACAGTAGCCTTATATTTTCACATTACCTACTGAAACATTCCTTTCTCTTCTGTCTTTAGAAGAAACACAGTGCTTACGAAATTATTGTAATATGTCTGCTTTGGAGGAAAAGAGGACAAGAACAGGCCTATGCCCACACAAAGGCTGCAGCTTGCACAAAACAAGGCTGTATTTTAATAGATAGCACTGAGGAATGGTACGAGTTCTTTTTGTTCAATGTGAATGCTTCAAGTTTCCAGTTTGTATGTGCTCAAACTGCGGTAACAAAGATCATTAAGAGTGTCTCTTTGGGCCCTTTTCCCTCAAAGAATAAAGGAAAGAAAAGAACAAAATGAAAAGCTAGTCTTTGAAACAGCTGTATTGCTTTCAGAACTAGAAACTTTTGACCTGTTTGTTAATCTGACCTACCAGTCATAGGTGCTCTGGAATATGGACAATTGATCTTTTAACTCAAAGTCTTTTTAAAGAGGAGACTTGAATATGGAGAATGCTAATTAAGCCCCATAGGACTGTTTTTATTAACTATAACTAATAATTTCATTTGGGGATTTGGCAGGAAAAGCCTGCTTTAAGAATGAATATCACTTACTCAGTGACACTCAGAAGTAGATTTATCAAAGCTGTATTTTATTCCAGGACAATTGAGTCATCTACCACATAGCCAATATATTTTCTAAGAATTACGCAAGTGGCCTTGGAAAAAAATGGAATATCTTGGTCTTATGCATCTCAATGAAGGAAGCAGATTGTCATAACAACTTTGAAAATACCATTCTTTCAGTCACAATTAATTTCAGCCCAGCCCAGGCACTTCACAGGACTGAAAATCACAAATTCAACAATAAAACGGAAGGCAATTGCTAAAGGGTTCAGGTTAGAGAGTCCTTCTACCTCTAAGCTTGTGAATGTATACTGCAACAGTCCTCACTCTGGGCATAAAAAAACAAAAGCCAGGGAAGACAGGAAAATGAAGGCCATGAAAAAATCTTATTCATTGTACGCTGTGGTAAATTTGAATAGTATTTCTTCAAAGGTAAGCTGTCAGTGTTACAAGGAGAGTCTCAGCTAATTAACAACAATTAATGGTTTTAAAGCACACACATTGCTGAATTAAAGCCTAAATGGCAATAATACAATAATCCTGTATATGAATTTCTCACTTCTTTTTCAGCAAACAGCTTCTTCAGTATCATTCAGAGAATTCATTTTTATCACAGTAAATATTGCTTAGGATGCGTGTGACTCAGCTAGGGCAGAGAGAGACCAGTCTGTGACCTAAAGACTTTACAGACTTCCTCCACATTTAAAAATGGACAAGCATGGACAAGAACTTTTCTGGTAAAGTGCAGATCAGTATTAGTTTTACATTTGCCCAGAAAGTTAATTTAGTGTATATGTATTATTTACAAGGCAGACAATCTGCAAAATTACAAATACATAAGTAATACTGAAATCTCTTTGGAATTTTTTATTATTTTTTTTTGCTTCACCTCTTATCATCTACTGTTTCATCTATATCATCTCAGCCTATATCTCAGCCTATAGCCCTGTAATGTGCCTTAAGGGGAAATAAGAGATTCTGCTAGGAATTTCTCTATGTAAAATCCCCTCTCCATATTGTCAAGACTCTCAGCAATCAGTTTTTCTCAGTTGGAGTGTTATCTGCTATGGCTGAGAAGTGAGTTTTCAAAAAAACAAGGTGTGAAAAAATGCCACTCTTTCTTTCGTCCAGGCTGGTGTCATCTGTCATACGTACTGCTGCTGTGTATTTAGTTGGAGTGAGTAGCACTAGCTTTGACTTTTCACTCTGCTTTCTCAGGAGTCCTTTTGCCTTCCCTCTTCATCTTGCTTCTTCCTGTGTGAATGGCCTTTCAGCATCTGTGGATACCATGGTCTACCCTGTTTTCTGTTTTGATTCTTACAAGCTTAAAAAGGCAAGATAAAACAAGGGAAAGGAGAAACACTCTCTGCTCCTGACTTGCAGAGAGGCATGTCTTGAAAGATTTTTTTCATTTTCAAGAATATTTCTAGATTGAAAGAATATTATTCTGAGTAGTAGAATATATTTCATAAGAAGATCACAAAATACCTTTCGAACCAAATTAACATCATTACCTTATTTTCATGAAATCCTTATTATTGGAGGGGATTTGTCTACAGTGACTCAGCAGGTCTGAAGAACTGTTACTCAGACTGAGATATTTCTGAAAGAGTCTGACCACCATAGCTAAGAATATTAATTCTTTAAAAGATGTTTCAGATGTTTTTCTCTTTTGGAAAATTGTTCTCGGTTTTACCAATTTCCTTATCATCACTGAAACATCTTCACAGTCAGAGGGAAAAGTTTTATCATAACATGGACAAGCCCACCATGGACTAGAGCAAATATAGTCTCTGTGTCAAGATGTTGGTGTTTATAGTAAAGAAAGTGTGGACAATATTTCCATTGCTATATATGGTTTAGTCATACTGATCCTTAAATGGATTTTCTGTCTCTGTGGCGTGGTCTCACAACGATCTGTAGTCCTTCCTGTATCACAGATGGACTTCAGGGGTGTTTGCCACCACTCTTCTGTGTGTTTTCTGCACTTACATCACAAGTGGTTCTAGCTGAATTGTTCCTGCATGATAACAGTTAACAGTTAACAGATAACAGTTAACTGTTAAAATACATTTTCTGTCATGAAAATAACAATATCAAGTCTTTGCTCATAATTTCTACTCAAGTTGATGCAAGTTACATGTTTTAGGCTAGTTATAGAAGGAAATGTTAAGTAACTCAGAAAATAAGCAACAAATGGGGATAGTTGATCATCTAATAATTTGCTCCCATTTGCACCTGTATCAACTAATTAACTGTACTGACAACTAATTTCACAGGTAAATAGTGTTTTTCATAGGTAAACAGGCATACTTGTCATATAGTTTTCCTGTAGCAGGGCAATTAATAGTTGTATGACAGGTATTTTGCATGGGTAGACATTAATATCTGTCTTCATATTTGCAACATGAAATTTAGGACCCTAAGTCCTTTGATGTAGCAAGTGGAACTTAAGTGACTTAGATTTGTTGATCATGAGACCGTGAAACAGAGCAAGTAAAAGATGACAGACCTTTACCCGGTTATACTCACTTAAAGCACAAGTTTAGTTCAACGAATGAATATGTGATTTTTCTGCTAAGAGGTAGTTGAAGACAATCAGGTAGTTGAAGACAATCAGGCTGTGGCTAGGTTGCCCTGGACTCTGATTCTTAAGGTGTGTCATTGTAAGCTTCTCTCAGTTACAGCAAGAACTCCAGGACAGAACTAATGCTGAAACTTTTTCTTTTTTTCTAGTATGGAATTTTCCTCCTTCTATTTTGTGGCAAATGAAACAGTTGCTGTCCCACTACTGAAATGCAGTGCTCTCAGACTCACAAGATGATTACCAAATAAGATGTGCTGTTGTCTTCAAAATTACTTCCTTGGAACTAAGATATGAAGTGTCTCTCCAAGGTATTATTTTGCAGTACAAGGCTTTATTCCATCCACGGAATAAAGTTGTTTTATCTTAATGCTGAATGTCTGTGGAAACTATTCTTCCAGCTGTGGTGTATTGAAAAGCCTGTGTCTTGGAGTCTTGTTCTGAGACCTCTATCAATCAGCAACATCTTGCACATGCATACACTATATATATGTGTGTGTGTGTGTCCATTAGTATGCATATACTTATATACTAAAAAAGTACCGACTACAGTTGCCATTGTTTTGTAGGTAATAATAAACATGATTGACTCCTGCAAAATGTAACCCTAAACGAATTGGATTGAAGTCTCCTGTCTGTCTGGATATAATATCAGAGTTTTGGGGTTTGGTTTTCTTGGAAAGAAACCTGTCAATCCTTTAGAGTATAAAAATCTTGAATGAAATATGTTTGCTGCATTAGTTATAACCACAATGGACTTATTAAAAATGTATTTAATGTTGATTCCTTTGTAATGATTTCAAAAGCTATAAAATTTAAAAGTGGAAAATACGTCGGGAATGTATTACTGAATTTCAAGTACAACTTTATGTATGGAGTAGAATTGCTGCAGTCTGCCTTGTTTAATGAGGATTTCCCAAATCTCATGAAATATTTCATTCTCCTCTCTATGCTAAAACAACAATAAGACAGTGATCAGTTCAAACTGCACAGGTAAAAGATGGGGAAAAGTCTAGGAATCTTAATGCACAAAGTGTGTTCCCATACGCCACTCTCTTAAATCAGTGAAATCGAGCAAAGGGAAACATTGCAGATTCTTCCTAGTTCCATAGCAACAGAAGACCAGACATGCTGAGCTCTACCATTAACCATATATTCAATTTCATGTCAGTCACTAAAAACTCTTTCTTTAATGAGTTAACTTCTTTAAGAAACTTTTAAGCTAACTTCCTTGAGAAAGACAGGGTTGGATGGTCTCAAAGGCTTAAAAATTCTTACCATGAAGAAGACATTATTCCTGTTCCCTGTTGGAATTTGTGGCCATAAAATAAATGAGATTTCATCTCATAGCTATAGCAGTTTGAAAAATGCTGCTGGAATGGGGTGAGATCCAATCTCTTCTGCTACATGTGGGTAACTGATATTGACTTTTTTTTGCATGCAGATAGAGGGGAAAATAAACAAAGGACATGTAACCAGCATCACACAGCAAGCAAAAGAGGTATTGATATCAAGCTGGAAGTTCAAAGGGATATTTCTATAGAGGTATGAACAATTTACATTCCCACAGAGCTGAAATGAGAAAAATTCCTTACTTAACTCTTATACCCAACTTGGAAGGAGGAATAGATCTTTTCTTGGAGAAATATAGTTGAAGTTCAAGGTTATTTCCCTATAGTAAGAATGCATTCATATTGCATAGCTAATATGCTTAGAAATACTTCAGAAATGCTTGAAGCACATCAAATACATCAAAGCACTGGTTACTGTGAGATGGTAGTTCTGTACAGGGATATGAACCACTCTGCATTTTGTGCTACCGTGCAAGGAAGAAATAACTGAAAGCCTCTACTCTGAACAAAATACTTTACACTGTGGTCACTCTGATTTCTTTTACCTTGATAAAAATCCCAGTGTGTGTGTATATGAAACATAGTAACAAAAGCACACAGAGTTGAAAAGCTAATAGAAAGAGAGCATGAACTCAGTCAGCTGCCAAACTTGAAACGATGGGTCTATTCTAAATCACATCCATGAAATATCAAAGAGAAGGAAGAAACCTCAGGCGTCCTTACAACAGCACTTTCTTAACTTCCTTTAGCTAGTGTATTATTCACATGCAGAAGAGGGCTTGTTCTTGACTCCTATTCCACAGACTTTAAATACACACACAAAAGAAAGAACAAACATAAAGAATAACATATTTGAAAATGAAATGTTTTCAAACATCTCTTAGAACTTAGTAGCATTAAAACCTTTCAGGGGCATCAGAGCTTCTAGAGTCTCTGGAATCTCAGCATGTCTAGTGACAACCTAGAGTTTTAGATTTATTTCATATATGCCAGAGGTATGTTCTCCATATACGAAATGAAAGCTTTTGCTTTTCTATTCCCTTTTATTCTTCCTCTTGTCCATATGCAAATTTGTTTTTCAGTTGCAAAGCCTCAGGACTTCTTAGGTTCTGCCTTCGATGATCTGGATAGAATTTTTTGATAACTCAGAAATGACTCAGTTCTGTGTGACAGAACTCAGAGGGTTGTCATTAATGGAGCAGGGTCAAGTTGGAGGCCCGTAACCAGCGGTGACCCCCAGGGGTCAATACTCGGCCCAGTCCTGTCCAACTTATTCATCAATGACCTGGACAAGGTGACAGAGTGTATCCTCAACGAGTTCACTGATGATACCAAACTGGGAGGACTGGCCGTCACTCCAGAACGCTGTGCCACCATCCAGCAGGACTTGAACAGGCTGGAGAGCTGGACAGAGAAGAACCTAATGAGGTTCAACAAGAGCAAATGCACGGTCCTGCACCTGGGGAGAAAGGCCTCCAGGAACCAATATAGGTTAGGGGTGGATCTTCTGGGAATTACTACTGACAAAAAGGATCTGGGAATCCTGATGGATGGCACGCTCTCCATGAGCCAGCAATGTGCCCTGGTTGCCAAATAGGGAGAAGTGTGGCCAGCAGGTCAAGGGAGGTCAAGACCCGGGACTCTCTAGCCTTGAGAAGAGAAGACCGAGGGGAGACCTCATCTACGTTTACAAGTTCCTAAAGGGTGGGTTGATAGATGATAGAGCCAGACTCTTTTCAATAGTTTCCAGGGATAGGATGAGGGGCAATGGGCATAAGCTGGAACATGGGAAATTCCACTCAAATATGAGGAAGAACTTCTTTATGGTGAGGGTGCCAGAGCCCTGGAACAAGCTGCCCAGAAAGGTTGTGGAGTCCCCTTCTCTGGAGATTTTCAAGACCCACCTGGATGCAGCCCTGAGTGATGTGCTCTAGGCATTCCTGCTTTAGCAGGGGAGTTGGACTAGATGATCTCTAGAGGTCCTTTCCAACTCTGTCAAAGCTGTGAATCCATGAGTCCGTGACATTTCTACGTGGAGTGGTAAAATCGGCAAATAAAACATTGCTGGTGCACCCTATAGAGCAATGGTGCCACAAGAGACTTTCCTAAGTCAGTATCAGCATTCACCACTTGCCTCTCATTCCCCTTTTGCTTAAGTACCAAAGTGATTATAGTGTTACCATGATCCTGACCAAACCAAATCATTCTTTTGGGAACAGGGAGGGGAAATAAACTAGTCTTGACTCTATTCAGACCAACTGGCTGAACATGCTTTATTCCTAAAAAAAAAATTAAATCATTCTTCACCCTTTCTCTAAGTTGTATGGTTGGAGGAGTTTACACCCTCCTCCTATAAGACTTCCCAATATTCACATGTATTAAACAATTCTCTGCCTTTGCACAAAATTTCCCATGTTGCAGTCTCTACAACCAATGCATGTATTATGTGTCTCTATAAAAGTCTTATCCCAGATCATTTTAAGGTATTTGGGCACAGTACTTCTGGACTTGCAAACACTCTTGGTATCATCTGATCTGGGAGGATCTCCTCAAGGTTTAGTACCACACATACTTACAATCAGCTCCTTTAATCATGGTAACAGAATCTTCTGTTAAGTCTGGTTTCTTCTAGACAGAGCTTAAATGATTTCCAAAGTTTCTTTTCATAAATGACAGCAATTTTTAAAAAAGGTAATTTGAACCCTTTAAAAGTATGTACACTTCAATGGATAGATCTGCCATTGTCTTTCAGTTTAGACTTACATTATTTTATCAAAATAGTGAGATTGCAGAAATAGTGTAACTGCCAGCCAAAACGGTGTGAAAAAAGCCATTGATGATTATAAAATTCACAGTCTTGGAGGAGAGATTATTTTACTATTCCAAAGAAAGAAACTGTAACTACAAAGTGTCATGATAATATGTGTTTTTAATTATACCAGTAATGCTGATAGATTAACAGATAATGAACAAAGATATCAGAGACATCAATATTACTTCAAACACAGGCTAAATATTTAATGTATATGTTGAAAAATCAATGTAAAAGTAAAATTCCCTAAGCTAAAGACAAGCAAAGTGTGTTAAATAGATCTGAATGACAGAGATTGGTTAACTCCCTAATTGGAAGAACACACAAGTGAAACTAACCACATAAGTCAAAGAATAAATGAAGGAAAGGCTGTCACAGAGATTAAAGATTTATACAGCTGTTTCATCCATCTGGTGTTTAACCAAGCAAAAGCTGGTGGTGAGCATATGACTCAGATGCCTGTATTCCAGGATAACTGACTGATTAAATGAATTTGTACATCCATCAAAGATCAGAAGACTTAAAATTAGACTTACCAAAAAAAGCCACACAAAATGTTTCGAGTGCACAGAGAATTTGTAGAAGAGTAGGTACCAATTTCCAAGGCAGTTTTGGAAGGCCACAAAACAAGAGATACCAGGACCGATATGGGAGCTGCAAGAGGTGTTAAATTCCTAATTGTTGAAATCTAGAAGTTCTAATGTATTGCCTGAAAATATTGTATGTAAAGAAAATGTATGACTTTTGAAATGTAAAATTGAAGCATGTAATGGTGACTTATCTACAAATATAAAGCCACAGAGAAAATTTCTTTCCTCACTGAATTAAAGTTTATGTAGAAAAGTTCCTATTAATTTTATTCAAATGAAGAAAAAAAACCCTAATTGTCATTGGTCAAATCAGCTTTTCAAGTGTTAAAGTGCAGCTTCTTAACTGTGCACGTTAAATATTAAGAAAAACTTTTGACTTAATTTAGATTATTTTCATATGCTTAAAGACCCTAACATGCTGGTAACTGAGAAGAAGATATTAGTTTTTAACTTCTAAACTTTTCACTGAAAAGCTCTGGTGACATGTGCTGAGTAGATCAGCAACCAGTATACAATACCTTGAGCATGCAAAATCTGAAATCATAAATATTCAGTTCAGCTTCACACACTAGTGGAAATGTTTTCAGTTAGCTAAAACATCACGCACATAAATGAACTTCAGATATTTATCTGCTGCATTTTTCTCCCATGCCTGTACTAATGAGGAACTTTGCACACTGAAACATCATCATGACTCAGTGGCAGAAACAGGCAGAACAATCCTAATGAGAGTGATGAAAGGCAGAGATGTAGGAGGATCAAGGTTAGCATGTTGGATATCCTCATAACAGAACTGTCTAGATTTGCCATGAGAAAAGATGTAGTAAAACATTAAAAATCTTTGCAAGTTTTCTGTCAATCCTCTGTAAAGTTTTCCCCTGTATGTCACCCACAGGTATATTGCCCCAAAAAACACCCCACACAATATCCAGTCAAGCAATCTAAGAGAACACTGTAGCTTGGGTTGTTCCCAGGTTCTTTCTCTTTGCTTCTTCCTAATAACCATTGCCGTGAATTTGTCACAACTTTTAACATTACATAGCATCATGAGGAACAGCTTAGAAATTTTTATTTGCATTACTTCGCTGTTTACTTTTTTCAACTATCCTGCTTGTACAAAAACAGAAAACAATATGTACCATTGGTATCATCCACTTCAGAAACCTGTGGAAAAGTAAAAAAAATATTTTTTTTTCGGACAGGTGTATTATATAGGATAGCACCCTCCCTGCAGAATATATCCAAACCTCTCTATACAGTGCACTTACAGATAAAGAAAACAGAAAAAGATAAGAGCAGAGGGCACAAAGAATACATTTGTGAACACACATACATATAAAAATAAGATAATTATTGACTTTTCAAAAAAGTGAAGGGAACCTGCTCTACAGAGATGCTGTTTTTGTAATAAGTAGAGGTAAACCATAAGAGACGTGGTTTAATTTAGGTTAAATTTAATTTAATTTAACCAGCTTTCAGAGTGAATGAGGTGCAAATGAAATGATGAGGGTGATGGTCACCCTTTGGTTCTTCTTTGTGGCTGATAAGAAGGCAGTAAGTCACACTTCAAATAACCTGGATTTTAGAATTTCATGAAGTGGGAGTGTTGACAAAATTATGGTAGAAATGGTCAGTTCAAGGAAAGTGCAAACTGTAGTAGGAGAGCATGTGGAGGGTATTGCAGGGTTAGTTCTAAGCAGATATGACATTCTCTCCTGTAGAAATCTTTGGGACACAATACTTTTTGCATTACTCCCTTAGTATTTTCAAGGACGTGTTACTATTATCAAAACTGTCAGCATGATCAAGTGCTATCAAGGGAACGATTTTATGGCACTGATGACCAGTCCCAGCAGAGACCAAAATCTCACACAAAACACCTGCCAGTTTCATTCTGAAAAAAATGCCCAACTATTATCAGTGTGGCTTTGCTCCCAGGGAAAGAATGCAAAATAAGGGCATCTGGGAAAACTGGCTTATTCGTTATATCCTGTTTAAAAGTTAGAATTAATCAAGGAAGGAAATTCTTAAATGTGTTCTTTCTCTTTCCCATTGGATTCAGACAGTGAGAAGAAAATTAAACTAAAGGAGGAAGATGATGAATCAGCCTCAGAATATGAATAATTTGGGGACCAAGGAGCTCCAGACAAAAGAAAATATGATTTTCATTTTCACAGTTCATGCTTTATTTTCGAATACCCATCATCATCTACTGCCAAGATGCCAAGATTAAAATCTGTTTCTCCATTTGTTTTCTCGTGTTTCAAGTGAGTTCAAAGGGATCATTGGTCCCAGACTGCAGGTGCGTTACTCTCAGAGCACACAATGCAACATGAGAGTTTGCAGGGAAGATCAGCATGAAGGCACTTATGAAATCATGATTTTTCTGACAGTAAAGGGCAAGGAAGGAGAGAAAAGGTATCCTTTCCTCAGGGTCCCTCAAAGTATCTTCCTCCTGGTTTATTTATTCTGGAATTCTTGTTTCTTTCTCAGTTTCATCTCTTTCTCTCTTTTTGCGTCATAAATAAAATAAAATAAAAAAAGTATTCTGACTGCAAAGGGCAAGGAAGGATTGCTGGCTTGACATTAAACAGCACTGGGGTAGTCAGAATCTAGTTCCTGCTTCTGCCACATTTCATGTATGACCTCTCAAGGTCCCATAGGCCACCTATGCCTGGATGCACACTTATCATAAGAGTTGTCTTCTCTACTGAGTTTGCAAACTCTCTATAGCCAAGACCAACCTCTCACTTTGTATTGTTGGGGTGTAGACACATCCTCCTGCAACACTTCGGTTCTCTAGACTTGGGCATCTAGAGATTTCTGTATTCTTTGCTGTAACAATGGTACCAATTCCAGAAGATCTCAGGAAATCTTGACCTCACATATAATATCTACATAGAGAAACTCTTTATATCATGGGTTTGATGACTTAAATATCAGTGACCTGGCATCATGAGAAGCAGAGGCTTTTGCACCCAAGTGGCATAGAAAAGCATCAGCACAAAGCTACACAAATCTATTCCACATGGACTGGTCAGAGGCACTGAAGCAGAAGAGCAAAGGTGAGCAGAGCAGTGTTGGCTGGCAGGATGGGGGATGTTCCATCAGTACTTGCACAATTCCAGTGTGAGGAGCCAGAGGAATTGGGAAAATAAGAGATACCCCCAGTTTCTTTGGCCTGCTCTACCAACCTCATCTCTGGTGTCTCTTTCCCTCGCAAGTGGACAATTGATTCTAACATCCCTCATTCCTAGTGTTGAACCATTTTGGACAGATGAATCCAGGCCTCTGGAGTTTTCCCATTCAGTCGTGAAATACGGGATCTCCCTGTCTAGATCCCCCTCGCCCTAACCCGCCCCCAAATGCATGGATCTGAGAGCATGTCCCATCAACCCAACTGAGGTTGTCAGTGTGAAGCTGCATTTATCGCTACCAGACGATAGATGACAATGTACAGACTTTCATAACAAATACCGAATATATGCCCTGAAATGGCAAAAGCCTTGGCATTAGCAGATTCCTGCCCAGCAGTGAGGCTTTATAAAAAAAGGTATGTGCATTTAAAACTACATTAAAAGCTACATTTTGCTTATCGTCTTTTTACTATCATTAAGAGTCAAATAAGGCTTTATTTTTTTGCATCTTGGTTGGAGGTATCATTACATAAATATACTTGTGTGTATGCAGGGTGGATTTTAAGTATAAATGTGCAAGTATAAATGCATAAGTATAAACGTAGGTGGGCATGTAAATTAATTTTATCCTAGATACTGCAAATGCACGTGCATGTTCCCATATGCATATTTATGTACACAATACAAAGTAGACTAAAGCTTCATATCTACTCAAATAATAATACCTAACTATTGATATATATAGTCACAACAGAAATACCTACAACAAAGTAAAAAATCCAATAGCTTTCAGATGAATGGGATGGTTGCTAGAAATGCTTATAATCCTGTAATATTACTTTTGATATATTATACTTCTATACCTGTACAAAAGAAAAGAAAAAGGGTGAATTTTATTAAATGTAACAAATGTGAGCCTATAAACACCACAACTTTCCTGTAATTCTGTGGGTATGAAAAATGCCAGTATTTTATTTTTATTTAAAAATATACCAATTGTTATTACGTAAAATACATTAAACAAAGAACAGCCATTTCCCTTTATTTATTTTGTTTTTCTTTACAAAGCTTCTTTCCAGCCTGGAAAGCATTTTAACAATAAAAGTATGAATAAAATACAAATTATTTCAAAATGGGCTGGGGCTCTGGGGAACAGAAAAAGAATGTGTATAATTAAAGACTACATCATAAAGCCTACGAAAAGATCTGATTGAAACATTTTTCATATGATTTCATGGTGTTGAGGCCAAAACATTTCATGGAACTACAAGAGTTGAAAAGAATGTTTTTAACAGGAATTTTTTTTAATCCAGATTCTTTATTCAGAAAGGAACAGCATGAGCGAAGTAGCTCACATTTTTAGAGCTAGAAGCATTGCAAGTTGAGGCTTTTACTTCACTTTGTCCATTTCAGAGAGAACTGCAAGGAGATGCTTAGCACTGAAGGAAGGAGTCAAGGGGTCCCAGCCAGGGTCATGACAATTTAGTTGACAACCTAATCACTTTGAAAACTCCCAAGACAAAAGGGTTTGAAGTTTCATAATCTTTTTCAAAATATTTTTGAAGTACAGCTTTGGATCCCAGGGTAGTCTAACACAATCCTGCCTCCATAAAAGCACTACAGAACTTCAACAAAGGAATGAAAGGATCTTGGAAAATCAAATATTGTCATGAAATGGAACTGTTACATTCTTTAAGCAATTAAACTAAGCAGTTCTCATCTCTTAAATTTTCAAGACAATTTGAAACTCCAACTTTCTTGTGGTGAAGATATTCTTTCCCTCTCTCCACACATTTACATATCAATAAATATTATGCCGAAATCTGTATCTTCATTCCTGAGTTTTAACATAACTTGCTGACTTTCCCTGAAATTCAATGTCATGATTTTTGGAACGTTTTCCTATATATTATATGGAAGGAAAAAATCAGGAATTCCTGATGCATGTAAGGAATATGTCCTATGCTTCTGAGGTATTTAATCAGCATCATCTAGGAAACATTGCAACTCTGCTCTTTGAAGGTGTCACAGAGCACCTCGGATATATTCTTAATGAGAGAATCAGAGCTATGCATTCAAATTTGAACCCTCCCCGCATCCTTCCTGGTAAACCAGCCTGTCTAACTCTGTGATATAACACCATGCAGAGACCTTAGTGGCATCCCATGCACTGTACAGCCCTGGTTGAGTGACAACAGTGCCTATGGCTTACTGGGTCTCAGCAGAGATTAGGCTAAGTGCGGTGATGACATGGCTCTTTTGCCTTCTGGACTAGAGATAGATGAGTTAGAAGTAGGTTTATACATGGTCAGTGCTCATTTTTTGCCTCATAACATCTTTATTGAAGAGCAGGAGCTCCAAATGTGCATGGTTGGATTGTTCATACTAGAAAACAGGCAAGGAAAAAAAAGCCCCTGACTTGCAGCCAAGAAACCCAATGGGATTCCTCAGGGCAGGAAAGGCATCTCAAAGCAATCTGGGGACCTCTAGAAGCAAACAGCCATGACATGCCAAGACAGCTACTGCACCATAATTAAGAAGAACTTGCATTTGTGAGCAACCTAAGCTAGAGTTAGAGACTGTTACAAAAACAAATGAATAAACGGCCCACAGAACTGACAATGTAAATGAATAGCAGAAGGAAAACCCTTTCTTTTTGTTATCTGACCATAAGCCACATACAAAATAAAAGCTCTTGGAGGAATAACTAAATGCACAGAGACCAACTTCAAGCCCCTGACATAAACCTAAGAACAAAACACATCTCCTATTTGTCTCAGTCAAAAACTCCAGAGTCTGTAACAGCTGTAGTGAAGAAACTATCCTACATTTAAAAAGTGGAATTTACACACAAAAAATAAGCATTTTCTCTTAGGTTTAGAGCCCATACAGGGCTTTGTGACAAAACGGAAGACTGTCCCACACAGTGCAGAGGTAGGAATGAGCTTTGTGGGCTCATTTACCAAAACATTTCAGACACATCTTTGCTTACAGGAGAAATTTTGCAAACACATATACCTGGGGAAAGACAACTGAATTATAGAGTGGCAGGAAGAGATACATGACCTAGAAATGTACTAAGGGCAAGGAACTTTTGCTGAAAATTATGAGTCCATGGTGTAGCATGGACTCATTGTTAAGACTAAGAAAAAGTTATTCAAGATAGGATCACCTGTGCACTAATGCTCACCAGCTTCAATCCAGCATGCAGCTTAGGAAGCAAGGCAGTAATAACATCCACCCTGGACAAGTCGTTACTGCTTTGTGTTCAGCTGCAGCATTAGAAAAAGATGGAATATCTTGAGCACAGCAAGTGGACAGGCTAATGCCCCTAGAGATCACAAAGCCAAATCACATTTCAGCTGATATTGATCTGAGGGAGATGACCCTGTTAGAAGAGGACCATCAGTGGAAATTAAAGAAATTGCTTTGCAGACGAACTTGACAGGTAGCCCAATTTTTAGGATTAAATGTTGGGTTATTACTAGTGATTCATCAAAGACTGTTCCAAGGTAGCAGGACTACTTTTCATATTAACTGTCATAATATCACAGAAAGAGAGGACGGAGGTCAGAAGTGCATACACCAGCCATTTCTCTGGACATGGAGTGCCAAGAAGCTTCCAGAGAGCAAAAAAGCTGAGATCTGGAAATCAGACTGGGACACACATGTAGACAACAACAAAGTCCACAAACAGAACAAAAATATAAATGCTTATGTTTTCCACAGCTTCCAGTAGAAAAAAAAAAAGTGGATCCCATCTGGGACTGCTGGCTTTTAGCAGGTAGAAGCAGAGACTGAAGGAGAAAGATTGCATTGCCTTGCACCACACCATGTTCAAAGAAGGAGCTGACTCAAGAGCAATCGTTGCTGGAGCAGTGGAGAGGATGGGCCAGAAGCAGAAGCCAAACTGGTCATTCAGAAGAGCAAGGTTAATCAAGACATCAGCTCATTTGCCAGGAGAGAGCAGAGCATATCCTCATGTCCAGAGGTCCTACTATGCATTTTGTTTGCACTTTACCGAAGATTGTCTGGCACAGTTAAATAATGGCAAATATATGTTGCTTTGCGGCTCAGGTACATGTTTTATTTTCTCGTCTAATGAATTTAGGCATATACAATCCATCAGATCATCTTGGTAGTGGATACATGCTAAAGGTAGTACAATACTGAATAAAGGGACTTCAAACTCATTTAATGATTTCTCCCTCTGTGTCCTTTCTCTCTCTCCTTTTTTCCACTGCCATTTTTTCTCCTCTTTCCTCATTTTTTTTTTCGCTCATTGAAGTGCCATTTTATTACTGCAAAGGCATTTGCAAATATATGGCCACTAAGTAGTCACCTGAAAACAGGAATGTTAGAAGACTCTTGCAAGAACAGGGGGTCTTCAGTCTCAAAAAGCTGTTCCCTCTGTGCTTCAGCTTGGTCTCATGAGACATCTCCCCTTGGCTCTGTCAGTGTCATTATCTCTTTGGAGCAGTTTCTCTCTGACAGATCTTAGGCAAGGGCCAGGATTTTTAATTGCATTCTGAAATGAAGGATGCAGACCTCCACTGTATCTGTCTCTTTGTTTAACAGGCCGTCAGCTATATGCTGGATTTTCTGTGTGGTTCTCGTGCCCTTGCAGACCTTTCCTGCATAAAAACTTAACAGCAGATTTCACTTGATCTTGAGGGTTCACAGACACTGTTGTTGCAGATTTTATACTATTTGTAGTTGCCTTATTTGTTTTGGAAAACATGAATTAAATGCCTATATTAATTACTGTAAGACAGCCGCAGCAGCTGATTTGTCAAACCTATGCACATAAAAATTATGCTTTGAAATTAAATTTGCAAATACTGCAGCCTGATAAAAATGAAATGTGTCTGAAAGCCATTTAATTTTGGGAGACAAAGAGATATAAAATTTTAAATTATTTCCTTTTAACCATTAATGTCAATCATGTTGGTATTAGAGACCTTCAAATCATTCTTTAGAAGGGGAGAGAGTATTTTTAATGTATTTCTTTAACTTCCTAATAAATTGAAGGGCTTTCTGCAAGATTTCGCCACACAGTATGCTGGCTGCACCACTAATTAAAAGCTGGTAGTTTCTAAATTAACTTGTGAGTACCTACAGTGATGGAAATTGCCTCCTTAACAGTATTATTTACTGACAAAGCAGGTGATGACCTGCTTGTATCTCCAGAACAAGTTCATTAGTTTGGCCTAATGGCTACTGCAGATAAACACTCTGATATTTCATTATCATACTGCCTACAGAAGAATGAGCTAATTTAAGAAAAAAAAAAAAAAAGAGAGAGAGAAAATAAGAAAAACATCCCCAGCTTTCCAGCTAACTGGGGCTTCTAGTACGGCCAGTGTGACTCATTCTTGGTCAATAGATGCATACCTGACAGCTGCCATTAATAACTATTAGAGCACTGTTTGAGCTCCAGGGTGAGACATGCTTCAATGTTCTAAAAATAAGATATTATCATTCTGCAAAAGTAATAGCTTAGGCAGCAGTGGTTTCAACCCTCTTGGTCTGACTCTTCAAACTGACATCATTTAATCTAAATGTTCTGTCCTGCCAGGTCTCCTTTTGGGTATGCAGTATGATGAAAGAGCTCAGAAGTCATTAATACAAATGTTTCTATAGAAAGTATTGGTCAGGTACATCTAGAAGTGACTGTCTCATACATTACCTGCTAGGAAGACAAACATAAATCCTAAGCCAGCAAACTCATCAACACATCTCATGCTACCAAAAGACTGGATGACAACACTAGTACACTGGAAAGCTTCACCACTAAACTGAAAGGAGATGAATTTGCCTCTTTCTGAATGCTGCTGCATCCTCTGGTAAACAGAAATTACTTCAGAGACATTTCGAAACCATTTTTGAGAATCCTCTTCAACTTTGTTTTTTGTTTTACTGGAATTTACAAATATAGATTGATGACTGAGAGTCTCTAAGAGACCTTCACATATTCTGTCCTTGGTTTGGTTTACATAAGCTGATGCTGGGTTCTACTTTTTTATAACAGGTACAACTTTAGGGACAGCCAAACTTACACTCTCCCACCAATTGCAATAGTGTGTGGTCCATTCATATGTACAAAGAATTTGGCTTAGAACCTTCCTGGTCTAATGTATTTAGGAGACATTGTTTTTGCCAAATGATATTGACTCTTTCCATGATTCTGTTAACAAGCAAGACTTTGTACCAGATAGGAAGAAGATTAAGAGGATTCTCAATGTTCCTCTCTTTCATTAATATCATAATCTTTCCCAGACATCGGGTTCTTAACTATTTCTGGAGAGGGATTTTTTGTGCCAATCACCATGTTAAAACATTTGATCAATGAGCAGTGAATAGTGTAGGGAATTAAGACAGTACATTCTACTTCCACTCATGATCAAAAGCATTTCCTCCTGACTTAAAATGAGGGAAGACAACAGGAAGTATTTTGTATAAAGTACCTTCATCAATCACTCCTCTGCTGACATTTTGAAGGGTTGACTAACAAAACCATTCTCAAAGCCATGAACCTAAGTAATTTAAATTGCTGCTGATTTCTTAACTGGAAAAACCTTATGACTTCTTGGCATAATAATACCTCAGACTCCAAATTAACCCCCTTCATTTAGCTTGCTTCTGTGTTCTGTTATTTCCAGTTTGGTGCTTAAGATTTTCCTACATAGCACTCTGCAATAATGTGTTATCATACCTGAAAAGGGTCAACTCTGCACGCACAGGATTCTCCAGGGTCTTGTGAATTGCTTCTAAACCATTGGAAAGAGGATCTTTGGAGGATCTTCTTGGAAAGAAAAAAATCTGAGGAATTTTAACTTCTTCCCCTTCCTTCTGTTTAATGTCTTGTAGTTGGTAGATCATTGCAGCCTTTTCAGTAGTCTCCAGACTACAAGTTAAGAAACTCTGGGGCCTGAAGTCTTAGGATACATCTAAATCAAAATGCATGCAGCCGTACTTTGACATGCTCTATGGAGATTCAGCAACCCAGGTTCTAGATCAGGGAGTTGGACTCAGAGTGTCAAAGCTTCTTTCTAACTTTTTTGCTGGGCTCTTAATCCTATGACTCAGAGCACGCAGGGATACTGTAAGCCACGCACTAGGATCTGATCTCAACCTAGCTAGACCCAATGCACGTATCTGAATGTAGGGGGTTAGAATAACTCTTGAGACACCTCAGTCATGATCTAAATTGTTCTGTTTCTTCTTATCATGGTTTCTTCATGACAGTAGAATGAAAAAGGAAGTTTACACATTGTGCAGTAAAAATGACCATAGTGAAAATATCGGACTGCCAGTCTGTCAAATGTTCTCATTCACAATTTAGAAATCTACATCTTTAAAAACTTTCAGTAGGTTGGTTGGGGTTTTGGTTTATTTGCTTTGCTTGTCCTGTGTTTCATTTTGGTTTTTTGTTTTGTTTTGTTTTAATTTTGTTTTAGCCATGCGTTCTTTCTGCTGGCTGAAATAAATGTGACTTCCTTCCAAGACAAACTGTTTGGACAGTGAAGCGTTTACACTCCACAGCCAGAGAGACCTGTGGAGAAGCTATGGAAAATGAGAATCCCCAGCATTTCTCCATATACAGTACTGTTCACAAGGGAATTATGTAAGTTATGGGTTTATTATTTTCTGTGGTTTAGCATGACATGAGACCAAAGGTGGACTGTTCTTCTTGTCCCGTGTGTGCAGCATGGTATTGCTGTCTTTATTACTTTGGAACTTCAGGGATTAAAGCTATTTGGAATATAAGAAGAAGCAACAAGTGACTTTAATTAATCCCTGGTTATCACAACAGCTGATAGAAATGGAAAGAACATTATGTTCTCACACAGAAAAAATAATAATAAAACAAACCAGAAAATATTTTAGCCTCATCATTTCCTGCTTACCTTGGAGACTAAATAAGAGTTACAACCACTGTGAAATGACTACAATGAAAGAAAGCTCTGATTGTCTTCAATGCTGATTTACAGCCTTTTCAAGACTCTAATCAAGAATGAAATTAACAGTGCAAAAATAAGACAATGTTCTTTGTATTTTTTTAACTAATCTCTTTATAAACCTACTGAAAGGTTCCTATGGCCTGCTCGCTAGGGTGTATGTTATCTACAAGCACAAAATGGACAGAAAACACTGCTCAGCTACTTAAGCCACGCACTCAGAGCAGACAATAGTTCAATAAGCTCTAATTAGAGGTTATCTCATCATTTCCACCTTTGTCTTTCCAAAATCAGAACTACTAAGGAACTACACTGAAGAAATAGCTTTGGTTCTGGATATGGGTTTATAGTACATCATATTAAAATTTTGAGAGAAAAATAATGACTGACATATCTGAGGCATATGAGAAGGTTAAAGGATGTATGGTCTGAATTAGATGTGGGTACACTCCTTTTAATCTAATTTATTTCTATTTAGATTGCTCATTTGTAGGCTTTTTCTTTTACTTATAGGGCTACCTGAGGCTTGTGTTTAATTCTAAAAAACATCAACTTCATTGTATGGAAGGAAATTAAACAAGGGCTGTAAAACATAGTTCTCCTTATATATGTAATCCTCTCTGTCTCACCAAATAACTCATCAATAGCAAAACATATTATACCATGCTTCCAAGCTCTGCTTGTCAGTGAAGGTGACAAGGTGACAATGACAGAGCTTAGAGAGCTGCAAATGAGCAGAAGGAAGAGAGGAATTCATTTGCAGGATAGTGCTCTAAGACAGATCAGACAAGGAGACAGGAGTATCCCAAGCTTTCGTAAGTCTAACAAGCTCAGCTTTCAGTTGTGTCCAGGAGAAATATGTGCAAGCATTTTTCTCCAGCTAAAAAAACCAAAGAAAGCATTTTAAAAGTGGAAACATTTTATTGGAAAATGTTAATACATAAATATATTTTCAAAGTCTCAGTCCTGCTATATTCATAATCCAATGATGAAGCTAGCTTCTCCATAAAAACAAGAAAAAAACTCTCTGTTCTTGCAGAGTTGAAAAGAAAATTTTGATGGATACTAAGAAAAGTTAAAGTTATAATCAGAAGTAGAGAGGATCTTTCTGAAGGCCACTATGAGAATAGGCAAATGTAGTGGGGGATAGAAGTATCTCTGTTGATGCTAACTTTATGAACTTTGTTTAATAAAAGAATCCCTAGAGAGGCTTGAAGAGGTATATCTAGAGTTCCATCTGTAATTGACTATATCATGTTCCATTGCAGGACAGTGTTGGGTAAATAGCACAAAGAAAAGAGAAGCCATTTAAAATTGATTTTTTTAATCAACTGAAAACGCAGGCTTGTGAGGACACTATCTCTAATTCTATCATCAGAAAAGGTAGTTTAACAGACGGTTGCTTCCAGAATGAGAGTGTCCCACCAGGGAACAGAACAGTGATATGCAGTTCCTTTCCGATATTTTTTTATGGTGAGGGGCTCATTTGGATGAATCTGGAAATTCAGATCTGTTGTAAGCCTTTTCCCCACGCATTACTGTAATTTCACCACAGAGGCTTCAGAATAAAAACCATCAAAATTCAGAAAAAAAAATTAACTCAAAAAATCCTTAAGTAAAATAACTGTCTTCTTTAATTTAAAACTTTTATTTACTTAAAGATGTTTAAAAAAAATCAAGTTAAAAAAGATCTCTCTGCAAAACAAACAAACACTTCATTTAATGTAAAACTTTTTCACAATACTTTTTAAAAAATCACACTTGAGCACAACCAGACTTTTTTTCCCCTTCAAAACAAGCAAAGTACCAGGGTTTTCTTGCTGTCTTATCCCACTTCTACTTCCCTTGCCCTGGTTTTACTTCAGTCATTTCTTAAATTGCCTCCTATAGATACATGCCTTCTACAAAATAGCGGTTCCTGTATAACTATGTCTGTCAGTCTGTCTGGCTTCTACCTTTGCCCCGTGTGTTTCCAACCCTTTAGCTCTCTTCAGCCCTATTTGACAGAATGAAAGAAGTAGAGAAGACAACTACCTCACTGAAGTAAGGTGATCTGAGGCCTTTGTGAGCTCTCTGATATGCAGACATTATAGAATCTTTAGGCACCAACAACCCACATGAAATCCATGTGTCCTGAATGTTGACAAAGGTTTTGTGTAAGGCTTGTGAACTTCCAGGTTAAGGCTGTGAAGACAGGCTGTCTCTACACTGTAGCATATGGGAGCACAGGTGATTTGCAAAGTTCTAAGCTACGTTCTGGCTGGAGTGAGAAGTGATGGACATGCCAATGTCTGCTGTGCTTTAAGCTTGTAGGTGGACATAATTAGAGATGAGGCACAGATATGTAATTGTGCTGCCTGGGAAAGATTCACCTCTCCAAGACTTGTGGGCAGTGTGGATTGCTTCTTGAGACATATCCTTCGCTTCCATTCTCTTTTTCAGATTTTTTAGTACAGTAGCTTCTCTGTAGACCAAAATGGGCTGGATGGCTTCCAGAGACAAGGGTAATATCCTTCCCTTTTATTAACTGCTTGGGAGGTATGTCACGCTCAGAAAACACCAAGTAATATTTGAATCACATGTCTATTAACCCTTCATCATTAGTGGGAATTTAGATCACTTATTACCATGATGTCCATACTTGCATGGTTCTTCAGTCCTGGTGTCTTGAGTAAGTCAGGCAAGTCTGGATACTTAGTAAACTATTGACCACTTTTCCTGGCAGGAAAGGGTATGACTTTTCAGGCACTCTACCATCCACCAGCCAAGCCACCCAGATCCTGTTAGTGGAGGTGGAAGTAAATCTGTTGAATGGTATCAGGGGGGTGCCTCAGGTATGTCCAACTGCAGCAGCAACCGGTTTGACACTTGTTTCTTTTGTGCTAACACAGAAATGAAGCAAGCATTGCTGCATATAAGGTACATGCAACCTTTTCTTGTTCTTGAACTTTCCAAATTAAGTAGAAAAGCTTCAAGTTGGCATGAAGACTGAGTCATACTGCATGCAAACAGGAAACAACAGGAGGCTGGTCCCTAAGAAACTGTCTCAAAATATCAGTTCAAATAAACAGCTAGACTAGACAGTGGTGTCTAAAATTTTCATTATGTAATCCTATTTTTCAACAATTTTAAACAACAAACATATGGACTAAACAGTAGGTCATTACCTTAGTGAAAATTTAACTTCTGATGTTTGTTAAATCTGGAGCCTGAAAAATGTTCACTTTGCTGGTCCCAGAATGTTTTAGAAAAATTCTAAAAATAACTTGACATTTACTTTTGTGTACGCATCTGACAGAGATTGGATTTTGAAATCAGTTACAGTAAGAATCATATTGAGAGGTACATATCTACCAAAAAATCTTGGTTTTCAGTTTGGTCTTTTGTTTCAGATCCCACGTAGATGATAATGCAGTATAAAAAGCTGGAAGACTTCATTTTCAGCTATGTTACTAAAAAATATTTACATTAATGTATATTTCCAGTAGCTGAACTCTGGCATGAACATCACTAACTGGGTGCTACTCCAACCCAAACAATTCATAGTACTTGCTCATAACTTGCCTCCTTTCACTTCTCAACAAGAAAGTGGCAGACTTCATCAGAGAGTACATAACAGTGAAGTTGTAATGGAGACACACAAGACCTAGAAAATGTATGCTAGCTCATACAGAACATTTGTCTAATACAAAAATACAGTGCATGAAAATCTGTAAATGAACAATTAAGGGACAGAGTAATTTTATTCATGTCATATTTTTCTTCTCCCATGGCAAGCAAATTACCATGAGATTATTGGCAAAGTATCCTTTGAATAAGAAATTGATTTTATAGTCTTCTAATTTGTTATCTTGACCTTTACATGTATTTTTGCAAATTTTATTGGTGGCAACATTAAGGTTCAGTAGTTTATGTAAATTATATTGGGTTAATGAGGCATGAAGGATTATATGGCAGTGAAGGGTTGGCTGGATCCTTTAGTGGTTCATCTCTAGACTTTTTATTGTTTGCAATAAAGAGCCACACATTTCAGGGGATGCTTAAAGAAATTTAATCAAGATTCTGATGTTAACTGCATATTATTCAACATGTATTCAGCCTTTTTAAAAACTTGTCCTTTAGATGAATAGTAAAATTTATTTGTAATAAGAAAAAATAATCAATTGATGTAAATAAGTCTTTCTCAGCTGATCCGAGACCAGAAAGGTTTTCTTTGTTCTCTTATATCCTTTCTCACATATGTCATGGATTTCCTGTGCTGTTATTTCAGTAGCTTTATGCAAACTCAACTTTCTGTCCACTTGCACGCTAACGCATGCACAGATGCAACCTGCTGCTGAGCTCTGAAGCACCCTCACAGGAAAGCATAAACACACCTGGCAAATCAACATAAGGCCAATGCCAGACAACGAGATCTGTCCAGGGTTGAGATCTCTGCAAGTCAATGCTCAGATGATGTAGGTTGGGCTCCTTGGAGATACTGTCTGGATATTTTGGCTCTGAGCTACGGAATACTTGAAGAAAAACTATAGAGCATGGTATTTATCAGGAGAAAATGAATGCTTGGGCCCATATTTCAGCTAACACAAGAGACTTTGCCAACAGGATAGGCACAGGTATTTACCATAATGAACACATAAGCGGCCACTAGTAACAAATTTGGTGCACTGATTAGCCTGGAGAACGTATGAGAGCAGTGGCTTAATGTGGAATTCCAACAGTAGAGGCACTAGTTTTGAATTGGTCACTGAGACTGATGGCCATTGTGAATATGGGATCAACCAAAGTTTTGCTTTAAAGAATGTTAGATCATTCCTTTGAAAGCATATGCGATCCCTGGTTTTCCAGATAAATTAACAGGTGTAGCAAGTCAAGGCAGAAGAAAATTATTTGAAAAAGGTTATCTGGACTTTACAGCAGTTTCAATAATGTGTCTCACTGGGTGCTACTGGAGAAATGAAATGCTCATGTGGTGACAGGCAAAGTTCTGTCCAGAGAGGAAACTGAGAAGATGGTAGGCAAAGATATCTGGCTTTCTATGCATCAGTGAGTGACACTGCAATAGACATAGCATTGCCCAGGAAAATTCGTTAGCCAGTGGCAACTTTTCTTGGTAAAGATAAGCTATTTACAGCCAAAATCATTAGGATGTTGAAAAAGTGTGAAATGACCCAACAAAGCTGGATAATTTGCTAAACATAACAGTAGATTAGATTGACAGGATAAAAGCCCCATACCAGCAGTAAAAGCACGAGGACTAGTATTTTGCGGTACTCATATCTGTCAATAGTGCCTAAATTAACTGTGACTATACAGGACAAAGACTTAGGCACGACTATGGACAGCTTAGTGAAATCATCTGCTACAGATTAAAGGATCTCTTGGCCTTTTTTCAGGGAAAGGCGCAAGATTGCATGAGCTCTTAATGAAAGAGTTACTTCGGTCTACTGTGTGCATTGGGGCATTTCTGGTTTAATCATCTCAGATTATCATCTGACACATGGTGTAGGCGTCTGAGGAAATGTGTGGAGGGAGAGGGTGTTTGGGGTATAGCTGTCTGCAGTAAGATTTGCAGTCACTCCTGGCTCTTACCAACTTGTTTCTTCCCAATGGCAGTTCTAGATCCCACGGCTGGACCAAGTCTTTCCCAGTATCATTGTGGTGATAATGTGCGTGAGAATTTGTGACCTTATTGAAACAATCATGCTAGCTTCCCATTGTAGAAAATCTTGAACTCTGGGTGAAATATTGGTAGATAAAGACAGAGGCATATCTACAACAACATCTGTAAGAAATGATGAGTAACAATTCACTTGCAATATTACCAGTATAACATGAAATAATAAAAAACAGTAGTATTCTTGCTATCTGACACTCAAACTAGGTTCCTTAACACCTTCTGGCTAGTTTCTGCAAACAAATTGCTTTTCCAGTATTAGGAGATACTTGTATGAAGACCTAAGGACCAAATCTGCTATATTTCAGTGTTTACTCACATCGTCTTTCTCCAATTTCCCCTTTGTGACACACACCGGTGCAGTGGTGCAGACATTTTCAAGAACCTGTTATCATTTTGGGAACTCACTATCACAACGCATCATGGAATCATAAAAATGGAAGACAATAGTGCATTTTTCAGAAGATTTACTTGTACCCAGCAGACAATGAGACAGTCTCCTGATGCTGCTCTGATCTGTGCGAGTAAAACTCAAAGTGGGACAGCCTTTAAGTATGTTGAGATAGGACTGCAAGAGTCTCATTAGCCAGCAAACCAAATTTTGATATCTTTTACCAGCACCTTCATAACCAGTGACTCTTCCAGAGAGGATGAGAACAGAGGAGGTGCAATCGCTCTTCTGCCAACTTTAGGCTACTCTGAGCTTCTGAGCTTCACAGGGAGAATTCTCTGTGTGTTCACAGAAGTTTGGTTGAAGTTCATTAAATCAGAACAAGCACTTGCTTTGGCTGTGAAAAGTCTCAGCAGTGTAAAACAAACTAGAACATTTCAGTAACTGCTGTGTTGCTTCCTACCTTCCTTCTTCTCAGTTATTCCACGCAGGTAACTTTTTATTTAGGATAGCTATAAATTTTTTTACTTATTAGGATGTACTTGAATCACTTCTCATTTCTTCAAACTGCAAAACAAGAAGATCTAATTATAATAATAACTTAGTAAAATGATTCTACTTTATCATTTTCCAGTTGTATCAATTCATAGAACTTCATCAGGCACTCCCTACAGGTTATTCATTGGGAGGCTGTAAGAAAAAAAAACACCCCAAGCAATTCATACAAATGGAATGGAAATAAATAGCTTTGCAATCGTTCTCCCCACTTCCATTTCTCCAGTTTTACAGAAGAGCATAATGAAAAGAAATGTTCAGAATTATCTGCACTTGTTAAAATTGACCTTCCAGATAGCTAAGTCATTTGGACTATTTTTAGAAAAATATGTCTACCCCCACAAAACTTGATTTTCTTTAACAAAATAAAGTTTGTCTACTAGTTAATATAAAAATATATGTATATAAATGTTAGATGTACCAACCAGGAATGAGGCACTGCTGGACTTGCTTCTCACAAACCATGAAAACTTGCTTTGTAATATCTCAGTTAGCTTATCTTTGGCTGCAGTGATCACAATATTGTGAAGTCTAGGATCCTACTGAGCATGCTGAAGTTTAGTAGTAGAACAAAGGTTTTAGACTTTAGAAAAGCAAACTTCAGTTCCCTCATAGGTCCATTGGAACAGATTCTTTGAGAAGCTTCCATAGAAGATCAAGGAGCTAGTGAGTTTTGGGAGTTTGTCAAGAATGCTCTCCTAGCAGAACAAAACAAGTTCATTCTTTTTAAAGGTAAGGGAAGTAGGTGCAGTAAGAGACTCTCTTGGTTCTGTGAGCTTCTGAGTCTGCTCAAAACTGGAAAAGAATCATATCAGAGATGAAAAAGAGGATGAATACCAGTTGAAAACTACAAGGGCATCGCTAGAATATGCAGAGATGCCATTAGAAAAGCAAAAGTTCAGCTTGAATTAAAATTGTCCAGAAATGTCAAAAAATACCATTGTTCAACTGTTTTTCAGATTCATAACTCATAAGCCGTTAAAAAGAAATTATTTTCCTTGAAAATGGTGCAACACTGACCTCCTGCTATAAGCTAAATATCTGTAGTGGAAGACACTTTTAAATCACTGTGCTGATGCCAGATATTTTTGTTTCTAATTACTGGCACATTCAAGACACAGGAAGATCTAGAAAAAGAGGAACTGATGGGACTTTGTCAAAATCACAATGGGTTTGGTTCTATCTGATTATGATTAGGAACTGAAATTAATATTCATACTGTATTTTCTCCTCCACCTTTTCACTTCTAATGCATTTAAAATCAGCTATGCTGGCATCTTCTGTGTGAAATCATTGCATAAATGGCCAGGATTCTCCTGCTGGCTTAGTCATGCAAAGGTCATAGTCTCTTTGGAGAGGTGCTGAACAATGTTTTTCTCTTCCATTGGCAGAGCAAGGTTCTCCATCTCTTCTGGGATATGAATGTGACTTGTATTGGAAAATGGCAGTTAATTTTAAACTGTCTCATTTTAAAAATCAAAGGTCTTGAGACATCCTCAGATCTTTTGCATCACTCAGCTTACAAGAAGCACATTGCTAATGACATATATTTAAAAAATAAAGTGCTTGAGACAACTTGTCAGAACTTTTAACACAAGGTGAAGGTAAGGCATACATTAATGTAAAACACTTTCTGAAATTACAGAATCATTCTGGTTGGAAGGGAAATCTTGAGATTATCTGGTGCAACCTCCCTGCTCAAACAGAGCCAGAGCAGGTTGCCCAGGACTATGTCCCAATGGCTTGCTAATGTCTCCAAAGATGGAAACTCCACAACCTCTCTAGACTACCACTTTTATTGTTGACCCCCCTTTCACAGTAGAAAAAAAAGAAGTGCCTTCTCGTGTTCAGACGGACCTTTCCTTTCCTTTCCTTTCCTTTCCTTTCCTTTCCTTTCCTTTCCTTTCCTTTCCTTTCCTTTCCTTTCCTTTCC
>JAOTQQ010000012.1:103846971-103919112 GCA_026546715.1 Gallinago undulata
AAAGAAAGAAAGAAAGAAAGAAAGAAAGAAAGAAAGAAAGAAAGAAAGAAAGAAAGAAAGAAAGAAAGAAAGAAAGATTATAAATATGGACCCTATGGGGCTCCATCTAGACTTCATTGAGGGAGAGAGTGCATTGGCTGCACTTCACCTGAAATAGTCTGTGATACCCTAATGTAACAGACACTACAGGTGCTTCAGCCACAGAGTAGACCTACCAGTCATATCTACTAATTCACTTTAGAAAAAAAATCTTCCAGCCAGGAAGCATTAGCATAAGTCATTACTTTCAGACAATGTGTTATTGTTCAAGTTCACTGGTCAGTCTGCTTTTAACTCAGCAACGTGATGTATTGCACTACTGTGAGTAGGGACTATGCAAGTGTGTGCAATATTCCCCAAAGTAGCTTTGCTCTAAAATCAGTAGTCTTCAATGTGAATCAGAGAACAGCAATCAAGAGTTTTCTCCACAGTCATAAGAGGTAAATCTGGAGACACTAAAATACTTTGTACTGTGATATCTGACTTCAGCATCCACAGATTAATTGTTCCCAGAATACTCTCTGACTCCTAATATAACATCCCTGGTTAGTAAGGTAATTGAGAACATTCAGCATACAGTATTTATGGTTATGATGTCTCCTACTAAAACTATTATGACAGCAGACTTCTTCAGAAAACAAATCAATGCAACAGCTAAATAACATGACACTGAAAAGAAAAAAAGTCCTTTTTTGTGCCTGCTTTCTTTGTCTTCCTAATGATGAGTATATAATATTATGAGTAAAGATGATCAAGCATAGGACAACTCTTACGCAACTACAGATTCACAGTGAACAGCCTGATGCAGTACATATCATTTTCACCCTGCTTTCTTTCTTCTTTTATTCCTTCCATTCTTTGTTCTGAGTCCTGTGGAAGTGTGTCCCATCCTGTGAAATCTTAGATCCTCTCATTTGGTTTGGCTCATATATAGAAACTTCAAGTTAGTAAAACATAGAGGCTTGGCTTCCCTCCTCTCTGCCTCTATGGAGACAGAAAGATAGATAAACTCAGAAGACACCTTTCTGTGGCTCAATTCGTAGGATTAGATTAAATGCTTAGCTTCTGTCATCACTCAGATGTCACGACAAGGTGTGATGGTACCTGACTCCTCTCTGTTCATTTCCTGCTATTAAAGGAAAAGCAGGCTCTAACATTTATTTCTTTCACATAGGACTGAAATAGCACAAGGGACCAGTAACAGCCCATCTGATAGATAACCATTCCCTTTAGCATTCAGCCACGTGAATAATCCTTACATGTTCACAGTCATAGATTAGGTGAACTGAAAACTTTGGTGTCGTAGGCTTCAGTATCTTTCTTGCTGGACTGGATGACAGTGATGCTACTCTGAGTGGTCAGTGCTCTGAGCAGGCTGTCATCCAGAAAGAGTAGAGGAATTTGGTGTGAAGCTTGTCCCAATATATGGTGGACTTTAAATAGCTGATGCAATGAATAACTGTTAACCTGCTACAAAGAAACACAGACGAAGAGCCAGGAGATTCTTCTTTTTTAATAAGCCAATCCACAGCAAATGATCCCACCAGAGGTGTCTACCGTGGTGTGACAATGATCCCTAAACTAGCTCCGAATAAGCTGGTGCAACTATATGGAGAAAGTAGCATTGTGCAGAGATACTGGCTTGGACCTACAATAGAAGAGTTGTGGTAGTGTGGCATAGAGACATCTGTCTCATCTAATGTTAGCTTAGGCATTTTAATACACAGGACAGTGTTTGTTTATCCTTCAGGGACTTTCTCCTCTGCTGGGGGCAAGTATATGAGTCATTCCTTTCTATTCAGTGAAACTGGGCTGGCAAGAAGCCAGAGAAAACTGCAAGTAAGGGTTTCATAATCAGGTTCAACAATATTATTTTCAAAATATTTTCCCTAAGGCACAGAGCCCTATATTGCCTGCTGAGGCCTTATCCTTGGTCCCTGAGTATTTGGCTGAAATGCCATGGCTTCAGTCTGATGCCCACTTGCAAGGCAAGCATAAATAAGACTTTAATGAGCACTTTGACATGCACTTAGATCAAAGCCCTACTAAAGAAAAGGTGGGGTTTTCTTTTCATTTGACTGGCTTTGGATCAAGCCTTTAGCATTGTCAAATCTGTGAGATGTTTCACTTGAAAAAATGTTTTGAAAATATGTTAGACACAATCAATAAATCTACTGATGATGCAATAATTAAAAATTGGCTGGTATAAAACAATACTGGGATTCAAACAGCTAAACTTTATGAAAACAATATAATTGTGAGTAAATCTCCACCTACAAGTGCAATTTTAGGAAGCAGAAATGATTATAGCTTTGATTTCATCTCAAAAGAACGGATATCACCAGAGATCTCCATTATCACTACTTACTTTTATATCATAAATTACCTTTAAAATGGTATGCCATCCTATATTAATAATTCTGAAAGTCAACAGATTATACATTGAGCAAGGTATCACTCCCTGGGAGCATGTACGGTAGAAGCTGGCTGTCCCGAGTTCTGGTTTGTTCTTTCTCTATTAGTTGAATAGTTAATTTGTTTTCTCTCATGGGAAGAATAAATTCTATCAGAAAGAAGAAGAATATCCTCAGAAACACTTGTGAGAAAGAGCCAGCCAAAAAATTGCTATATATTTTTAGCTGCTATTACTTTGAAAATATATTGTCTGTGGACTGTTGTCACCTCCCACTCAGAAACCAGGTAGGGTGCCTCAGATTCGTAAATCCCCATTGGTGCAGACTAAGATGAGACAAATCTCAAGGTTCATATACAAACATTTATTAGGTTAGTAACCAGGTCCTAACTAGGTCTACAATAATTAGTTACATGTATTACAATTATGGCAAGTGGGAAGATATGCATTGTGTTAATTAGCAACAGGTACACAACAAATTATGGCAAGTGGTAATTAGTAGCAGGTATATGATGAATTATAGCAAGAAGTACAGTATGCTTTGGGTTACTTCTTTGAAAGGAAAGAGAAAAAAAAGGAAGAAAGAAAAAAACAAAAGAAGGAAAGAAATAAAGGGAGATAAAGAGATCACCAGTCCTGTTTCCAGTGTTACTCTGGTCAGCGTGGGTCACAGAAGTGCTCTTCAGGGTCTCTTCAGGGAAAAATCTTACCAGGTCACAACTCTTCTTTCCTCAGGGAAAATCTTCCCCCTTTGATGTTCACCCACTCCTAGGGGCAGTTTCCAAGTGACGTGCAATGTCATTTGGGTGGGGAGCATACGCAGGGCTGTGAACTTTAATATGTATTTCACAGATAATGAGGCAAGGGTCAACACTAGGCATAACGTCTTTTTTGGAGAATAAGCTTATTCTTCACAGGAGAGAAAACAGGGATGTTTTGTTTCTTTAAGAATGGTTGTCAAGATACTAGTGTCTCTTTTTCCCATAGTAGCACAAGAGATAACCAGGTGTTAGTCTTACCGGTTCTTTGAGCAGAAGGCCTGGTACTGTGAGTGTTTGAGACATTAGAAGTCTCTTCAGGCTGTTTTGTTTAGGAGAAAATACTAGTGGTCCTATACAACTATGACTTGGACAGAGTGTGCGTTCATGATGCTAAAGGGAAGCAGAAATTCTCACACCTCCTTTGTGGCCATCTGGATATGAACAGGATGTTAAAGGGGAAGCAGATTTTATAGATCTCATAAATAAACTCCATACACCCCAAAACTCACAAAACAGCAGGCTGGAGGAATGCTGGTGGAGAGGGGGGATGATCTTGGGCTTTGCCCCTCACAAATGCACTGTCCAAGGCAGCTGGGCTAGTTCAGGGGGTTTGCAATTTTCTTTTGGGATAGACTAGTCAAACTGCTATATTCTGAGAAGAATAGACAAGAAAAGATTGCTGCAAAGGTTCTAGCTGGAGCGTGTTGCACTCCATCCCATGATCAGGGCTTAGCCTGTACAAACGCATACACAGAAATTACTGGAGTCACTATTAGCCATTTTGTATCACTGCAACACCATTGATTTTCACTGGAAGTGAACTGGCTATACATCAGCTGCAAATCCAGTTTATTTGCTGAGGCCATAACTATTTATGGACAGGCTTCAAGAGAACAAATGTGCAGAAGCAACATATAAGTGGAATTTGATAAGGGCTTTATCAGCTCCTGAGACTGAAAGACATCACTTACAAAGGCCAATGCTGTCCAAAAAGCATACTGTTCTTCTGAACATGAGGTAATAAACTCCTCTTTTCTTTTTTAAATTTATAAACTGGAAACCTCTCCTATTATATGCTTGAAAACAATGTGATTCTAATGGAGCAGAAATAACAAATGTTAAGCCCCTAAAAGAGTTAAGAGATTTGGAAAAAAATTTTACATATCTCAGGCTACCCCAGAAGAATCTGTTGGACTACAGCAATTACCAGCAGCAAAAATCTACTCGGCGTAGATGCATGTATCGTACAGGAACTTCTAGGAGGCACTTTTATTGTACAAAAGAACTACTGATACAAAAACAACCCTCTAAAACATGTTCCTACTTTGCTGTTAATGCTGCTTGCACTGGGACAGAGTCCAATTTTATCAAGATAAATGGGAAGGATCCCACTGATCTTGGTGCCCTTTGAATCAGATCTACTAAGCCTGGCTTCAGTCCAATTGCTATTTTTTTCTCCATTATGTTCATAAAGTTTTACTCCAGCAAACACAGTGACTCCTTGAGCACTTCAGTCCTTACCTCTGAGTACTGTGTTCACCCCCTCCAACAGTGTGCCTTTTTAATATGAGCTTTTTTCAGGTTCAGTTTTCTCTTGAGTGCTGCAGATGGAGCAGGGTACCACAGCTAGATGACGTATAGAGTCCCTGTTGATTCCAGATTGCTTACAGATTTCTGCTAGGTCCTGTGGTTTACTTCATGAATCATGCCTGTCTAATCTCCGGTACTATGAAAGAGCTCTGTGCCCCAGTGACAGCTTATGAATAAAAGCAAAAGCAAGACCTAGTGAGCAGGCTGGATATGGCAGAAGAGTATGGTGTGCAGAAAAGGCAAAACGTAGATATAATGCAGAATCAATTAGCTGTAAGAAAGGATTTCCATTGGTTTCAGTGAATGCTGAATTATATCCCTATCTAACTTTAATAGAGACTTTAATATAGTTTCCTGCAAGCATACTGAAATTTATTTGCAAAGTGAAAATTCCCTAAGACCTATGAAAATTCAGCTGGAACTGGTAGGGAAACAGTCAGGCGAAGCATGCTATTCTTGGGTTTTCTACTCACAGCAGTGTATTGTGGGATGACATTGTCCTGATTTGCCAAGGTGGATTTTTCTGAAGCAAAGATGAAATAGAAGATGATAGGGAAGCAACAGGAAAGCATACCTAAATATAAGAGTGCTGGCCTTAGGTCAGCCTTAGACTAGTCTAGACCAGAGACTTGTATGGGAGGAATACAAGAATAGTAAGCATGTAATTTTGCTTTTCTTTGTATAACTCTGTCAGCTTCTGGTATTAGTTGGCTGGGATGCCTCCAGAGTCCGAGCTTGTTTTTATATCTTTGCATTCAATGGAAAAAAAGAAAGAAGGTGGCATGGAGAGTGATAGAATAGCAAAGGTATTGCAGGAATAATAGCCTGACATTCTGATGATGCTCAGGAAACGACGTTATGATGTCCTTATTTTCCCATTCTCATCTAACCTAATCAGAACACTTTTTAGAGCTGAAAAATTAAAGTAACAGTAGTGGTAGATGTTTTGAACATGCAGAAACTTCCCCTTAGTTTATAAATGGTGCCCTTCTGCACTTCTTTTTATGCCTCTCCTCCCTTCCCCACCCTTAACTCAGGCCCTTTGATAAGGTAGGGGGGAATTTGGATGTCATTTACTTTCACTTTGGTGTTCTTTAAAGAACATTCATTTGGGATGCTGCCTTGCAATGTAACCCTGTATAAACTAAGGCCAGTGATATTCAGGTACCATATAATGTTTGATGTAAAAAAAAGGGCTTTGCATAATAAAGTCCACTCATTATTCTGTTAGGACTATTTACTAAATGTTTATACACACAGTACTGTCATTGTTACCAAACAGTCATGCTGCTGATTCTCAATGCAGGAATATTCAGTTCTGAAAGACTGATTTTTCATTGTTCTCAGAATTAAACCAGAATTTAAGTGATCAAGCCACAATTAGAGTGAAAACATGTAAGCTGGTTTTAATACAAACACATTCAAATGACTGGAAACATTTGTAAATCTGTGTATGTAATAGTTTATAAAATACAAGTGATGTTATAAAGCGATGTCTTATATATATTATTTCCATGAACAAAATCTATCTGCAACTGGTAATGAGATAAGTTATGAGAGAAGACTGAGATTTTTCAGAGGAGTTAAATGGGAAAAATGAGTCCTAGTTATTTCTTCCAATGAGTTGTTAAACTGGTAAGAAATTATAAATTTGCATGGATTTTGTTTGGAAGCCTTGGCAGTTATGTATATGTATGTGTGCATATTTATGACAGAGATATATATACACAGTATATATGTCTAACCCATTAAGCTAGGCTAATTTCTATAAGTAAATAATTTATCATTTTCTTTCTATTTCCCTCTTCCTCTTTTAGAATCTAGTAAACTAATTTCATACATTTTTCTGGGAATTAGATTTTGAAAACTATGCAGAAGGAATCAGCCAGTATCTCTTTGTTCACAGCATGGTCCAAGGAGATCCTAAATCACCTTAGACCATGTGTTTCAACACCACTGTTGTCAGAACAGGTGAAAGGTGAAGGTTTTACTGCTAACACCAAAGACAGTTTTGAGTTTGAATTTTCCATTTTAGAGTCAGATTACACATACTCAAACGATCCAGAATTGAATTACGGGGTGATAAAACCTAGTAAAATCTGTCTTTCATTTTAGTATAACAGTGGTGAAACGTTCAATCAGCATCTTAACTATTTCTCTATTAAACATTTCCGTATTTTCTTCCATTCTATTTGTCGTATATGGGAAAATTACCTTAAAAATATGTCATACCTTACATTATCTACTTGTAAATCCTTTCTTAAATTGACCATTGAAAAGATACCACTCTTACCTTATAGTGCTTAGGCAAGTCATGCATTGGGGACCACAAATGTAAAACTTGTTTCCATATTGCTTTTTAATAGCAACATGTATTATTTTCCAGAATAGGGTATGTGGTGTTAAAGGCTCTCTCTCTGTACAGTTTTGTTGTCTTGCCATAGAGCCACTTTCACTTGCTTTCCCAAAATGTTGGTGGTCTTCATTCATGGCAGAGATATAATTATTTTTTCACATTTTCACATTGGGAACAGATCTGATTAAAAATCAGAAATTGTTAATATGAGCTTACTAGTGCAATTCCATTATTCCTTACAGCATGTTTAATTTTCAACATATGCTGATGATAGAGGAAGTATATTATCTACACAGGAGGAAGATAACATATTACAATTTTAAAACAAAGATATATGTATTGAGTCACAGGCTGCAGAAGAAGCAATCACATGCTTACAAGTAGTTGAAGGCAAGTATAACACAAAAATACTAATTACCAAGCCATAGGGAGTAAAGGCAATGACATAATTCTCTGCAGGACCATGTGTGGTGAGCTGACTTCGCTAGCAGCCAGACACCCTCCCAGCCACTCACTCCTCTCTCCTCAGGAGGAAGTGGGGAGACACAAGGATGAAAAAGCTCATGGTCAAGATAAAGCTGGGGAGATCACTTACCAATTGCCATCATGGGCAAAACAGACTCAGCTTGGGGAAAATTAATTTAATATTGTTGATTGAAATAGATTTAGGTAATGAGAAACAAAGACAAAAATTAAAGCAACTCCTTCCCCCCTCACTGTCTCTTCAGGTGTTTCTTCAGGAAATATCCACCTGCTCCAGGATGGGGTGCTTCATGAGCGGCAGGGCGTCAGCTTGCTCTGCCGTGGTCCTCTCCACGAGCTGCAGGTGAATCTCTGCTCAGGCATGGAGCACCTCCTCCCCCTCCTTCTTCTCTCACCTTCTTCTCTCAGAAAATACTGCTGATTTTCACTCTTTTCCCCCTCCTCTTCTGTTTGTGCAGCATTTTTCTCTTTCTTGAATATGTTTTCCCAGAAGTACCACTAGCCTGGCTGAGACGGTCAGCTGTGTCCTGAGCTCTCAGAGGCCACTTGTAGTCTCCTACTGCCAATGTCTTGCCACCTACACCCAACACAACATGTGTCATCCCTGTATCATTAAATATTTTTATTATTTTTCTGTATAACTTATATCTCTATATACATCTATATTGAAGACACGAGGGCAAACAGCACAGAGAAGGGCTTTGTGGTTATGCTGTCTTAGCTTCCCCTCAACTTACACCTCAAGCCCAGAGGGATGCAATAGGACCTCAGCCATGGGACTTCACATTACTTCTGAAGGTGGTAGTGTCTTCTCTGGGGGGTGTTCTGACTACATGATGCACCTGCAGGAAGTGAAACATACTGAGGCAATCCTATAGCTAGGTAAGGGAAAATGACAACCCTACAGGGAGCTGTGTGCTTTGGTCTGCACTATGGAATAGCTTGGGCCTGAACTTTCTGCCCTATGGGGTTCCTGAAGCTCATCCAGATCATAACTTAACCTCAGCATATACAGTGGACATGTGGCAGCTTCCACCACAAGCAGAAATGATGCCTTGCATTTGCCCAGGTGCAGAACAGATAGGGCACACGGGGACACACACTGTACAAGAGTGTGGTCACAAGCTTTTGCACAGGGTGGATTTTCCCTAGTGCGTCTATTACAGCATTAAGCCTGTACTTTGTTATGTTCTACGTAAAGACTGAATTTCATCTTAACTGTGCTAAAATTACATTTTAAATATGAAGTTACATACTTTAAAGGTTCATTAAAATGCATGCTAATATGCTTTCTCTAAAGGAACAACACAGTTCTCCTCCAAAACATGAAGCAGGATTTCCCTTCAGTCAGATTTACACAAAGAAACTGGTTATTTTCCTGCCATTTTTCTCCTTAAAAAATCTCATTTGCTAAGGAAAGTACTGTGAAACCCTCATTCCTATCAAAAAGGTAGTCAATTCTCTTATTTCCAGGCAGGCAACACTATCTGTGAATCATCAAGTAATCAGCAGCTTACAGCTTGTTTTGGAATTTGATACAAATGAGAAAACCCCCATATTATATAAAAAAAGACAGAATAAAATAGCTTTTAATAACTGCATATTATTGTGAACAGAACTTTAAATTCCTTCTATGACATTTGTACATTTAAAAAAAAAACCACAACAGGAAAACAGTGCATTTTTATGTATTTATATGATAATTTGCAGAACGCAGATCAAGCTATGAAAGCCGTGATATGAGTGTGGATTGAAAGGAAGTAGCACAGAAGGGTGACATTTATTAATTTACAGATGGTATTACTCTAGCTGCCTGAAACCATAGTGATCTGGTAACAGACATGGAACTCCAAACGCCTGAAGCAACCCCAGATGTCACCGCATACACTCCAGGGAATATAATTTAATAATAATTTATATGGCAAGTATAACACTTGTGAAATATGCCAGTCAGCACCATCACTGTGCACATTCCCTGGTGAGTAATTTAAGAACATATAATATTTCAGAGTTTTGAATCAGGAAAGAGATGATAATTAGATTCCCACTTTAAATCAGGTATATGAAGGGGAAAGTTAATCAACTCAAAAAGATAATTTAGCAGATTTGGATTCTCTAATGACACATCTAATTAGAATTAGGGCATAATTTGGGACACATATAAAGTTGCTAATTATCATGAAAATATTTTCAAACATGCTGCAGGCTCAAAGGTGAAAAAAGTTCATGCAAATCTTGACAATAAAACCTGTCAGATGCTCCATAGCTCGGTATAAATATCTGTTCTGTGCAGATATGGGGTTACCCTTAAAAATTGTGATTGCAAAATTTTCCTTTGGGGCACCTGGCTCCTGAACTGAAGAGCTCCGTTTACTGGAGGACTTTGGTATTTTCTGAGAAGGGATCTATTGCCTTTCTAATTTTGCCCTTCTGGTTACGGTGCCTATAGTTTGGCAATCATCAGGATTCACAGCCCTTTCCTTAGCAGTAAGACTGAGCCTCAAAATTAAAAAATGTCTTCTGTTCCTAGCACTGTTTCATGTACTCCATGTCAGTGGGTTAATTAACATTCAGCCTCCACAGGAAAGAACTTTATGACTGCAGCAAAGCTTAGAAAGCACTTTGAAACTCATCCAGGAGAAAAGCAGATACGTTTAAGATAACTCTTAAAGGAGGAGAATATTTTCAAAGTGAATATTCTAACACTAGATTAAAGCATGCACCCTACAGTGCATGTCTTAACTTCTTCCTTCTCCCAAGGAAGTAGGTTTGTTTGGTGAGTAATAATAAACTGAGGAATATGCCTCAACACTGAGAAAAAGGGTTTGATATACACCTGAGAAAGAGAAGACTGAGGTGTGCCCAAGTTAATCCTGAATATTGCTGCTCACTGTAAAAAGTAGTGAGATAAATCATATTAACTTTTTTCTTGACTGGCCTGGTCCCATTAACCAGGGTCATGGGAGTGGTTTTACATTGTGCTTCCATCTCCTGGAGGGCTTTCAGGCTACCAGATTCCTCATTTAGACAGTATGGCATTAAAAACTTGTGTATTTGTTAAAACACATGAAGGGCCTGCTCCTGCTGACTAAAATGCTTTGGATATCACTGACCTTAGATCTGTCTTGCTTTAGTCATCTAAAAGTTAGATCAGCTAAGCTATCTCTTAGGCTTCTTCTGAAGTCAATGGAGAGTGCTGAGGATCTTCAGGGGACAATTTATCCTACTTTTCTAGACACTTAGGACAAAATGAGTCACACTTTAAAGGTGCCTGCCTTTCACCATCAACTACAAAGAAAGTCAAGATGTTTAACTTTTAGTCAGTTAGTGAGATAAATTCCGCCCACAGAGTCTACATTAGGCATTTTGATTTAAAAAACCCTTATACCTTTACATAGTCTTCCTTAAAGTATAGGAGAGGAAAGGTTTTTACCATACATCATTAAATTTCATCTGTAGATTCTTCTTTTGTATCTAAGAAAAAAAAAAAAAGGTATTTAACAAAGCAGTAAGCCAAAATGTGCACCTTCGCCAAATACACAGCAGTAGTTTTTCAAGGGCATTGTTATAAAATGAACCATCATTCAGTGGTGCACTTGTGACAAAACTCAATGCCATCCTTTTCCCATGAGTTTTATATTAATGAATCAATGTTCAAGTTAAGGGTCAAGGTGGTCTCCTTGCTCTTTGAGAAGTTACATTACTGACAAGAACCAGAAGAGTGTCCCATTATATAGAGAGCGCACTACAGAGAGAAGCTAGGATTGTATTCATTCCAAGGAAGTTTCATACACAGACTTTCTTGAGATAATGTCCAATACACTGAACTGAGTAACTATCAGCAAGATAAGCTTCCAGTGAAACAGAAAACTCAGCTAGACAAAGAGCCAGATCCAAATATCCAGGAACATAAAGCTACTTTATGTAGGTCCCTCTTCAATAAAAAATTTGTTATCTTATCCTTGATCGTGTAGAAATGCCAGCGTACCATCCTTGTGCTTATGCAAAGTACCAGAATGATTATTGCAAAATTGGTTTTATAGTTTGCTTCATATATACTAGGCCTTCAGACTATGTGTCCTTTGATAAACACATTAGTTTACAAGCACTTATTCCCTGTTGTGCTATAGCTTAGCTTTGTTCTTTTACTCAGCTTGTGGATCCAGAGCCTGTCCCTCCCATGTCTGCAGTTGTTTTTGAGAAAACAGGTGCAGGTGCAGTCTTTCAAAGGATCCCCCCTTGTGTGCAAGGCTGCTGTTATAAAATGAGACATAGCTTGGCCAAGGCTGTTGTCCTCCTGATGTGCCCTTATGCAGACAAAAGAAACAGACAAATAACTCAGGAATATTCTGTATACCAGGAAAATCTCTGCTGGAAATGTAAACCAATTTGGTTTCTGCTAAGTGCAAATAATGTGCATCTGAGCAGTGAATGAATACCTAAACCTAAAGTTTTGCCACACAACTATTTTAATGATTAGATTAGGTGGGGGAGATGCAAGCAGTAAAACAGAGCTTACATCAATGTCATTAGTGAAATATATTGACACATGGGAAAATAGGACCATCTCTGTGAGGTTCTGGAGATAGATCCCTTACAGAGGAGTGGACAAGTCTAGACTAAGCTATTTAGTCTTTTAATTTGGATATTGTAAGGACATTTTATACTTACTGTGGTTTGCCTCATAATGGTATCCCACTTTGCCATTAGGGTTATGTTTTCTATGAGCCAAACTGTCGGATACCTTAATATTTTCTAAAGATGGGAGCCCGTTTCTAGTTCCCAGAATTTAGTTCTGTGCTTTCTTTGCGTCTGAGAGCTGAAGACAATGTCTGAGAGAGAGAAACCACAGGGATAATTATATGAGTGGAAAATAGTCAAAAATAAAAATCTTTAGTATTTAGTTTGTCAACTTTAGAGTTTTAATACTGTTTACTTCTCTTAGTAATGATAAATTAATAGAATAATGTATTCTGTTAGAATAACTAGCTTTTGTCACATCTTTTTTAACTTTTTGTGTGTTAAAGCTTCAAATCCTAATAACATACATAGATTTCATCATATCCAATTAACTACCCAACAGCAGAGAGTTTTAAAGATAACTTCTTAATGATTATTTAGAGAATCATTACAAAAATGAACATAAAGTTGGTTTCAAATATTAATTTTGTAAGTCAAACCACAAAGCAGAAATTTTGTTGAGACGAAAAATAACTAATATTTCTTTTTATGAAATTGAGTCACCATTAGGCTCCTCAAGATGGCTTGTTAATGTTTCCTTACAATTTCAAGTCTCTGTTATGAAAAATAATTCATTCCTCAAATGTTTGATGCTTTTAGCTGAAATGCAGGCTCATTCTGTTTTCAGGCATAAGCAGTTATTTTGAAGAATCAGAATCAGAATCAGAACCATAATAAAATAGTAACTCAGAATATGTGTTTAGTATATATTTACATATATGATGTACTGTTAAACTAGGTGTGCCAGGAAACTGCATTGCCTAAAGCATTAATTTTTATCATGGCTTTAGATCAAATCTGACCCAAATGCCAACTTTCCCCATGAACTAGACCTAAATCCAAGCAGTTATTCTGAAGTCTTCAACCACAACTAAAATCCCCAACTTTGGTGGGTTCCTGTACAAGACGATGGTTCAACTATAACATTCCAGAGAGTTTTTTCAAACCAACTCTCATTGATCCTGTTAAGTGTACTCCCAATGTGCGTTCAGCTTACTTACATCCAAAAGGCATCCCATGTGTATGCTCCAAGACTTCTCAGCAACGTGAATCAAAAACCACCATCAGGAGGGAGATTCGCTCCCAGAGCTGCCCTTCTGACTGAATGTAGGACCTAGTTATGGAGGATAATGTTGGTAGCCTCTACATGCCCAATCCAAACTCCTTCAGCTTCCATGTGTTTGATTTTAGGCTGGGCTTTGAGGCTGGACTTTAGAGGTTTGAGGAAACTTTTAGCCCTCTTTCCTTCTCCCCAAGCAGAGTACTAGTACCTCTAGTATTTAAGGACTAGTGCAAAGCCACAGCCTTCCTCCAGTTCCTCTGCTACAGGTACTACTGTCAGAGAGCGGTAATGGCCTGGGAAAACCACTGGGGGTTCAGCAGCAGACTAGAATATGGTTTAAATGTCCTTCTTTGCAGAAGTCCATGACCCCTTTCTGCCTCCATCCCATAATCTTTTCTCATATAGTATTTTATTTAAATCAGTTACAAGATGAACAAGAAATTAAGCCAAAGCTAGTTCTTACTGTAAAATGTGTCTTTTATTCCACAGGTCATGTTTTTATTTTATTTTCCTGGATGCTAATTAATTAAACCATGCACGACCTTCTTGGCCCTTGAGTCTGTTACAGGTTATTTATTTTGTGTGACAAACATTTGCCTTATCAGTGATTTCTCAGCTTTGTTCTACTGAAGAATCTCTTTATTGTCAAAAAGGCGGACAGTGCCATTAGTCTCATTATCTGCTGCTTTAACCAGTGATCTTTATTAGAAACGTATCTGCTGATGGACACTCACTGAACTCAAGGACTCTTGTAGCTGAACGTTGATCAGCTGCTTCTTCTGTCACAAGGGTTTTGTTCTCAGTTTGTAGCTCCTGTTTCATTTTTTTTATGTCTAAATACTCACCTTCAGAGAAAGCACAAAATCCCCCAAAACCTGAAGAATAAACCTACAAAATGCTTGTTTGCAGTCATAAATTCTTGATTTACAGGATTGAAAGCTTTCATTCCTCCAACAATATTTAGCTCCAAAATAGGTTTAGTGCAGGTGGGTTTTCTTAAACACTGGAACTTAAACACAAGCTGCAGTCTGAGTTCCATTCTTTTGCTGTTTCTCAGACACAAAAATAGTTTAAGATTATTTATTCCTGTACTCAAGGAGAAATTCTGTGTCACATAGTTACAATGAAAAATACAGTAATAGAGAAGGTTAAATACACTCACTTCTAATGTTTAGAAGAATTGTACCTCAGACATGATGCCGTTCCTGAGACATGAGAGCACAAAGAAACCAGAAATAAATACTGGATGAGAAGACACTGGTTTGTTTCTTACTGATAAGTTCATCTTGGTTCCATCCATTTAGACCACAATAAGCTTTCACTGGCCACTTCCCTCATTCACCTGTGAGAAAAAATTATGTTAACGTGCTAATGCAGAAGGCTAAAAAATAAAATAAAATAAACCAAAACAAAACCAAACAAAAAACCTAGTACATTTGGGATGTCTTCCTAATTGCTTTTCCCTAAAGCCATTTGCATTGCTCTGCCTTCACAAAACTAAGATTGGTGGCAAAATAAAGAAAAGGAAATACATATACAATTTTTGTATGTTCTCCTTGCTTAGGCTTTGAATCAGATCTATTAATGAATACTGAAACTGAACTTCCACCAAAATCAGGGGACTAATAAATGAAGAAATTGCAAGTTCTTCAGTAAACAGTTGTTACTGAAGTTATAAGTCTGAGTGGTGAGCAACTGTAACTACTGTAACTACAGTAAGTACTGTAACTGTAACTACCTCTATTAGGTCTGCGTCCTAATAGAGAGGTGATAGAGTCCAAAGCAGGAGAAAAAAGCAGCCATGGAATGAGGTCCTTACACACACACACACACACACCATCTTCTGATGCCTTGAACCCAAGGCATGCAGCAGCACACTTATTTGTAAAGTAGAAGGTCCCCAAGTTCAAAGCTAAGTGTCCAAAACATTGCTCATTTAAATGTGCAGGAAAATAGAATCTTATTACTGTGTTATTAAATATTCATGGACATTTTCAAAGATACAGAATTTTCAGTTGAGGCAAACACATGACTCACTGTTTTGCCTGAGCCTTCTTTAATATTTTTCTGCCACTTCGGCATTATCACATAGTACAACATTTTACAGGTAATCACTGTGCACTCCTGGGGGAAGATATACATATTATTCACAGGAAACATTCATAATATGGAAATATTTATCTCTTGATGTGGTTTACCTCATTTTAAGATGTTGCTGATGTTTCTGGAAAATAACAGCATCTCCCCCTTTGTGAATTTTTCTGCAACAGCTGAGTCAACTGTCATATGCTCTGTTAAGTCACAAACTAACTATTATGATTTCTCCATGACATTTATTTTAGCTTTAAAGGAATGTGTCTTCAGAAACTTAAAATCGTCCCCTCCAGACTTGACAGCATACCCCAGAAGGCTTCTACATGGAGCTAAGCAATTTGAGTATTCCTGAAATACTGAGAGAGTCTTGCCAATTCTTACCCCCTGACTCTGTCACAGAAAGACTTAACTCTTGTTTAAATATAAAACACTTGTTTGTACAACTGGAAAAGAAATAAATCCAGAAGCTCCTCCTTTCTCATTGGAATCATAGGAAGCATTGGAATCAGAGAAAATTACAAAAGAAGTATCCAAGACTGTCTTCTAAGAAGAGAGTCACCATCCCTGGACGTGTTTAAGAGTCATTTAGACGTGGTGTTGGGGGATATGGTGTAGGGGAGAACTTTGTAGAGTAGGGTAGATGGCTGGACTTGATGATTCCAAGGGTCTTTTCCAACTGAAATGATGCTATGATTCTTCATGTGTTTCTATAATTAGGTTAAATTTGGATGATTCATCATGTTAAATGATCCTCAAGGCCATGCTTCCAAATTCTTCAATAGTACCTCATTAACAGCAAACCAATAAAATGCAATAAAATGCATAAGCTGTATGCATAAACTATCATCTCAAGGCCTTCTGATCCTTCATTCTGCACATCTCAGCACAATGTTGGCCTGGTAAGACAGCTCTATCTCCATAATTTGTATGTAACACACTAAAAAAGATTTTTTACCTGCAAATAAAGAATTAAGAGCACACAGGAGACAGCAGAGGGATGAAAACATGCATACAAGCAGCCAAGCAGCCATCAAAAAAAAGTAAGTTACAGAAAGCTGGGTTTGCATCCTCCACATTCGGATAAGTTGTTGGGCTGGGATTCTGGTTATATTACCTGCCTGGTTTTAAGATCTTATCAAAAATAAAGTAAGGATTTATGTTGAGCCACGTGACACAGTCATGAACAACTAAGCTGTATTTTTTGATAGTTGTCAAGCTATATTATAGAGCTCAATAGCCCATAGGAAGCCCGGGAAGGCATTACCATCCACTGTCACAGGGATAAAGAAATACTTTAACACTGCTGTATCCTCAAGGCATAGTGCAAAGCTGTCATGAAGTGCAAGATATCAGAAGACACAACAGCTATCTGTGCTGTAGCAGAGGGGGAGTCCAAGCTGACTTTAAAAATATGCAATGGGAGGGATCAAAAAATTTTCCACACTCCTGAACGTTTCTGTTAGTATTGTTACCTACTTAGTTTTCACTGAGGTGGTTGAAGGCTGAGGTTAACACAGGTGAAAAACTCTGGAAATGAGCCTGCAGTGTCCATGCCCCTAGGATCTCTTCATCCGTCAGTGACCTGCCAAAGCAGAAGAGGGAGCAGGGGCTGTTTGACCACATCTCTGTGAACAAACCTCCCACTACTGCACCTACCGGTATGACTCTTGTTCTTCACGCAGTTTGGAAGATGAAGTAATGTTAATCCTCACGGCCATGCCCCAATTTCACCCAACCCCAACTTTACCTCATTTAAAAATGTGCAGGTCCACGTACTTTCCAGTGATTGTTATCGTGTTTGTAATCTGATGGCAGTAATTAGAAACACACATTTTTTACTTACCGTCTCAGAGCTGGAGCAATCCTAGTTTGTCCTGAGGGATAGAATAATTTTGAAGCAGTTCCTTAATAAGTATATTAACACTGTGCACAGCCACCGATCTGTGCTTTCTCCTGTGAATGAAGAAGAATCATGAGCCCACCAGCTCTTCCACTTACCCTTTAATTTGCTAAGCAGATGGCTTGAAGTACAGATGTAGTAGAATCCCCTCTCTTGTCATTGCAAAAGAAAAGGAAACGGATTCAGAAAATACCAGTGTCAGAGTAATATCCTGATTTCACTTTTACTTCCTTAGCCCAAGATAGAGATCCAAATTTTCGCTTCAGAGTAGCCAAGTCTAATTGCAACGTGTCATGTAAAGTGAATACAAGCAGATACTTGCCCAGTCCACACACACTGATCACTGTGCTGCCACAGGAGGTTACTGCTTGCACTTCAGTGAGCTGGTTGAGATGTAGGTGGTTTAAACTTTCCAATAAACTAAATTGCACTGCCCTACTAGTGATTGCAATGTAACTGTAGCCTCAAATATCCTTTTTTCTAGCCATCCACTCTACTGAAATTTGTGTGCACTTTGTAGGCTCACTATTCAATTACAGAAATGTACTTTTCTTGACTTGAGAAATGTAATCTGATTTGGCTGTTATCCATTTTGAACATGGCTGGAAATGAGACTTTCATTATCCACTCCTTTGGCCACGTTTTCTCCCACTTTTTTCCTTTCTCCTACTTGTTAGGGATTTTTCCTTCTGGCTCCTGCTGCTTTGTGGAGCCTGTCACCTAAAATGACCTGACACAGAATAGGAAATAGAATGTCTTTTATGTCAGTTAGCAATCGATATAGCCAGCCATTGCTATGCATTCCTCCAACTGCTTTTTATCATCTCATATATCAATGTTTTCCCAGGTAGGACCAGTCCTGTTTTTCCGCGTTTGCACAGATACTGGTGCCACGAGTTATGGCTCTCTGATGACGCTCCTATATATTATGTGGCACTCTGCTCCCCACATGACAGCTGTGACCATCAGCTAACAGTGACATGTAGAGAAGCAAAGGCCACCCCAGAAAACTGAGGCACCACTCGCTTCAGTTTTGTGTGCTTGACTCCTATCAGCATTTCCATGATTACTTTTAAAAGGTTATATAATTAATTCAGAAACTTTTTAGTGGGCACATGTGGTTCTAGCCAGGAAGTAATTTCTTTTCCCCAATGAAGTTTTTCTTTAAGTGTGCATTTTAACTGACATAGAAGTAAGATCAATTATTATACTGTATTGGCTTTGGAAACATTTTTCAGATTCCTAATGACTTTAAACTAAACATTTGTCTTTGGAAAATGACTAATCAATTATATTTGAAAATTAAATCTGTCAAGATAATGAAGTTCAAAATTAACTGCTGAACATAAACAATACTTTTGTATGCAATTTTCATAATTTTCAAAATTCTGGAAAGTAGTATAATCACAGAGAACAATTTAGGTTCCAAGGGAGCTATTTTCATTAAATAACAACAAAAAAAAATTAGGAATTTTATACATAGTCAAATCACAGTCCAAAATGGTCTGATTAATATAACACTGTTATGGGTTAAGCCCTGGCAGGCAGCTAAGCCTCATGCAGCTGCTCACTCACTCCCCTGTAGTGGGGCAGAGGACAGAATCGGAAGGGTAAAAATGAGAAAAATCGTGGTTGAGATAAAGACAGTTTAATAGGTAAAGCAAAATATGTGCAGCAAAGCAAAACAAGGAATTCATTCACTACTTCCCATTGTCTGGCAGGTGTTCAGCCATCTCCAGGAAAGCAGGGCTCCATCACGTGTAACAGTGACTTGGGAAGACAAAGACCATCACTCTGAATGTTCCCTCCTTCCTCCCTCCCTCTTTCCCTCAGCTTTTGTTGCTGAGTATGATGTCAGATGGCATGAGATACCCTTCTGATCAGTTAGGATCAGCTGTCCTGGCTGCTTCCCCTCCAATCTTCTTGTGCATCTCCAGCCTACTCATTGGCAGGGCAGGGTGGGAAACAGAGAAGGCCTTGATGCTGTGTGAGTGCTGCTCAGCAACAGCTAAAATATTAACACTGTTTTGGTCCAAAATCCAAAACATAGCACCACACATGAGCTACTGTGAAGATTAATATCCAATTCAAAGCCAGTACAAACACTAAATTTCTTTTGTAAAAGCTGAATAAAAATAAAAGGAGAGTATGCAAAAGGGGAAAGTCTGATAACTTAGAAGGTTTCTTTCTTCTTCATGTTAAGGATATTTCACAGTGGCTTCCATTGCTATGTAGAGTCTATTACCTAAAAGCACTTGGATGCAGAAATGTCCCTTTCATTTCTAGCAATAGAAAGCAAGTCAGCCATGATTCGCATGTCCATATCTCTCCCCCCACATTATATCAAAGTGAAGGAGATAATTAACAAAAACCTTATAGGTGACTTGTTGAAGCTGTCTCCAGCAGCTACCATGGTGGATGAGGAATCTATCTGAATATACTTTGGTACACACAGTGGATGAACTACCTTACACAAAAGCGCTTTTAATCCTTGGATTATTTTCAACTAGTTCTCCTTTTTCTATAGCTTAAAAAATAGAAATATATATTTCCTAATGGATTTTCCTCTGGCTACCCCTGCTACAAGGTGTTTAATTTATAGATGTTCCACAGTTTTATTGATTTACTTCTTGATTATTAATATTATCAATCTTACCCATGAAAAATGACATATTCTAGTGAATGGAGAATGGTATATCTGGATACTGTTGGATATCTAAGTGTCTTAGAAAGGCTAACAGTGCCCATTTCCCACTACTTACTGAGTTAGTCAAGATGAATACCTCACATACAAACACCTCTGTTTCAGAAATTCAATTTGGGTCATGAGAATTAGGAGATTTTAATAAAGTGGGTTGTGTTTCTGATTTGAATCTCTCCTATCCAGACAGAAAGAGTAACTAAGGGGCACTTACCTCAGAATACCCTAAAGATTATTGTTTTGATGTGGGACAAGACAATCTGGCAATCTTTTTCTTACATTCAGCCTTAGGTAATCACAGACAGAGGTACATCTTTACTTAGCTTGTTTTGAGTGAAAAGGAGGAGCCATTTATTTCTAAACAGTCTCTACGGAGATCAAGGATAGGCTCTTTAATTTTAGCTTCATCTACAAATCACACTGACAGTCAGTATCCCACAGACAAACACTTCCCCACTACAGTAGCAAATTGGTAAATAATCACCTTTTCATCCTCCTTTCATCTTGCCACTCTCTTCTCTATGTTTGGGTAGGGAGGAAGATAAACTGACTCCTTCTCAAAAGAAAAGGGACCTATCAGTCAGAACTGACTGGGAGGACCATAGTCTTAGTTTCATAAAGAAGAAAACTTCCTCTCTGCCAGGATATTTGAAAAGAGCCTTTTTGTCTGTCTGGATAGGTACTGTAGTTCCGGATATAATCAAGAGTACCAGCATAAGGGTGACTAACTGATGATGTTTTTCAATGCGAGTTACAGAAACAATGCAGTATTACTTCTGTACTTTTAAAATTAAAATCCATCTCTTGTTGCAGTCAACAGAAGTCATACACTTATCAGCTCAGAAAACTTGCTTCTCTGAGTCATCTAGGAAGATTACCAAGCATCCCATGTTATGAATTCTCTTTTTAAAGACAAAAACATATACTTGACAAGTATATGTTTTAATACATTTCATTGATAAATATTTATAGACATTTATAAAAAAGTGTATATTAGCTGCCATATTTTTCAGCATATTTAAAGAATATATATCTCACTATCTTACAAATACATTACCATATGTTTTATTTCAGTATCCAGATGCTCTCTTCCTGCAGAACAAGAAGTAGATTCATTAGAGAATTCCTCTTAATAACTCTGATTCCTTTGCTTTGAGTTATCTAATTCTTTACACCTGCCATCCTCTCCTCTTACCAATTGACTTGATGTGGTAATTAAAGCTTTTAAAAATGCTTAAATTTGGAAGTGTATGGAGACTTTTTGAATAAAAAATACGTATTTCTCTTTTTGAATCCTACATGTCTAACACCTTATTCCATCCAGTACATATAGTGAAGTATGGAACAGAGTTGTTATGTTAATAGTGAACGTCGACAATAACTAGTGCAGAAAACATTATAAATCAGCTTCCAATTTAACTCACAGGCTTTTTTACTCACTCAGAACCACCTGAAAAATGTCTGTCTTTGGATGGAGACCAAAGGTTCATAAAACTTTGTTTTAACAAGATTTCATTGCTGGGATTCAGGCGTACTTTAGGTAAGCCTAGAGTACTAGTCTTTGTTACTCAACATGCATCCTAATGAAATAGTCTTCTCTCACTTGACCAGAAGATATGAAGATTATGTCAAACATCCTTTGGCAACTGTCAAAAAAATCCAAGTACGCTTTCACTTTTGTAGTACTTCAAGTACTGTTTTTAATACTTTGTACATGTGAAGTTGATAGGATTATCTACTAGCCAAGGTATTACAGGCATGCAGGGTAGTCTGGATACTATGCAATTGTCATTTTATTTGTGCAACCCAAAGCTTCAGTAGAACCTGATGTGTTTTTCTTTAATTCCTAAATCAAAACAACATTTGGTCCACTGTGTTTCAGAGAAGACTTTGGTTATATTCTGAAGTGTTTATTTTACTTCTAGTTTTAGTTTTCCGTGCTTGGTCACTTCAGAATAGAATATTATTAATGTAGCCGATATTCTTAAGACATGTTTTTAGTACAGAATCGCAGATGGCAACATCCAGGAAAACAAGAAAAACATTACAGAACTCCATCCATCGAGGTAGGTGATGACTTTTGTTAGTGTTGAAGTGATGAAGAGAAATCTCCCCGAAATACTTAGTTTTCTCACGCAGGCATCTAAGTGAACTTTTGCCATACACTGACAGTCAGTGTATGAATCATCCTGATGATGAATTCAACTCTCCTAGCTATGAGGAGAAATGAGAGGACAGATGAAGAAACACAGCGAAGGTTCAAATCCTTCAGATGTTACAGGATCATACCTCTCATGAGCCATGCTAGGGTTTATACACCATCTACCTCAGAAGAACTTCAGGAACCCGTGAGCTCCCCCATACTTTACCCTCACCAGTTAATGGCCAAAGGAAATAGAAACTATGGTTGTCATTTACCCCTCAGACTCACTTCTCACCCTCTGCATAAGGACACGTGTATCTGGAATCAAGAGACATCCTTCTCCCCTCTCTGGACATAAGTCATGTTGTGTGCTTGCTCCTTTATTGGTTCAATCACTGCCTTTACTCTCCTTTGATAAAAGATGTAATCTACTCTGTTTCTAAAGTGAGTTTCTTAGTCATGCCCAGTCAGTGAGCTATTGAGATAGACTACTCCAAGAAGATGTGTTGTCTCATTTAAAGTAGAAGAAGTATTTTCTCCTAGTTGTAATAAGGATCCGTTAAGAAGGTGGATGGTGACACTTTTTTATTAGCTTTCTGTTGATCTTGGACCAAGTAGCGATTTTTAAAGACATAAAATCTTAAGTGTCTGGACGAAACATTTGACTTGTCTCACAGTTGCCAGGAGAAGGAAAAAATCACTAGTTCAGGTTAGACCAAGGGAAGCAAATGTGGCACGAAGAATAGTCTGTGGCGTTGAACTCTTCAAGAATGAGCAAATAGGACCATGTTCAGTTCAAAGACAAGTGGCAGCAAAAAATAGTTGTCTTCTAATGCGTGTTAGGCACAGGCATATCAAGCTAAAATACCTCTTACGTGCATCTCATCATGACAGGAATTTATGTTAATGATTTCAAACATTAGATCCTTAGTTACTACATGTCACTTATTAAATGGGGACAATACAAGCTACACTTTTACTTGCTTTGATTCAGAGGCATAGACAACCAGAATTCATTGCCATTTCTTGTCGTAGGTGTCCTTTGTCTAATTCCAAGCATGCAAGCATGCAGCAGATCATTCTTTTCAGAGAGTAATCAGTAAGAAGCTTACCGATATTCAGAAGAAGAGGTAATAACTCAGCAGGAAAAATATGTTCTCCCATAAAAATGCTTTCTACTTCATCATGTTAAAGGGAAGAAAAAAAGTCTTGTAAAAAACCTACATGTCAACAACTTTCAGTGAGGATATTTAGAGTACAATGTTATGTGCCTCTTTTTATTCATCAACTGGGTTATAGTCGACAGTCAACTTCTAATTGTGTGAAGGTCTAGAATATGATTACAGATATTGTTTCAATAGGATAACCTTGCAATTACCAACATTCAATCTATCTATAAGGTAATCTATATCAATGCTGCACACCTTTTATACCTTTTCCTTCATATTCTGCAGTGGATCATTGTGTCAGAGCTCTTTTCAAAGTGCCTGTGTCAACCTGAGGGTACTTGCAAAGGATTATATTCAACTGGAATGCTCTTTCTTGTGATCAATCTATAGTATATACTATAATGATACATATGTTATTACATGTATTACTGCATATATTAATACATAATAATACAATATATTATCCAGAGCCTTGCTAGATTGGATGCTACCCCATAAACTTCTGTGCTCACACTATGTGAACCACCAGCTGGACACTCTATATGGTACCATATCTTCCAGCTGCAGGACAGGAACTTCTTCCAAAAATCTTATTTCTACCAACATATATTTCTAGGTTGATATGAGATTCAAAAAATTCTGAAATACTTGCTATACCGATTAGAATGGAAATTTAATAGCTTTTACAGAAATATAGAAGGAAGATGTGGCAGCAGAAAACAGGGCCTGTGTTCCTTCTGAGTACTACCCACTAAACATGAACAGAGCTATACTTGATATGTATTAGTGCTACTAATTAATGCTGAAGTAAGCACTGAAACACCCTTTTTCTGCTAAACTTTCTTGATATCATCACCTCGTTCTCATATTTATTCCCATCCTACTTGTCTGTTTACTTTTCATGCTGTCTGGCAGATGGATAGCAAGTACCTTGAGGAAGGGACAGGTTTTTTTATTATGTTTCTGAAAAGCTGTTCATGTGTTTCAGTTCTGAGTCGATATTCTTAGGCACTATCATAACAATAATGGCAACATTTGTCAATGAAGTGATTCAAAGGTGACCTATTTTAAAATAAATATTTCTTTACCATTCATTCACTCTGGGGATTTGTCCTTTTGTATCTCTTTGCTGTTTCCTTGGCCTGATTTCCATATTTTATGTAATATTTTTTGACTATGAAAGCATTTGAGATTAAGCAAAAAACAATTTCTCTATGTTAGGCCTATGTTATTTTTCCTATAAAATTTATGTTTATAGAATCCCACATAAGAGATTACAATGTTTATTTAGGTAGGAATAGAGATGGGCACATAAATATTTTTCCTGTCATATGTAATTAATGCTTTAGTAGCCTGTTATGTATATGTTCATATTTATTTTGTTTTATCCACAGTTTTCATATTTAGTTTATCAATGCTATATTTCACATTTCCAAGCTTCTTTAGAATCCATCTTGCAGTGGTTTTGACGGTGTTAGGTTTATAGTTGGACTCAATGATCTTAAAGGTCTTTTCCAAAATAACTGATTCTATGATTCTACCATGTCTTGAAGTTATGAAATCTTTTCTAATTTTTTTGTTCTAATGACATGCTGATAGCCTAGGTTAATACATTACCCCACAGAAACATGTAAAGTTAAGTGATCTTTCATAGGCTTCTACAAACTCACTGGAGGAAATCCTTAATTTAAAAACAACTAACTGGTGTGAACAGAAATGATTGGACTTTGAGTCAAAAACAGTTTGTTCTTGGTTCAAGTCCATCCTATAATCCATTTGATTAATTCTCAGAATTTTTCAAAGTCAACAGGCTGTTAAGTCTTCGACTTCTTGCTGGGAATGAAACTGTTCCCTTAAAATTCTGAACCTGATGCTCGGAAAAAAATGTGTCCATGAAAAAACATTGTGCATAGCCGGACCGAAAAGAAATCTCTTTTGATCAGTTTACAGAGCTTCTAACTAACACTGACAAAAGGACAGAAGCAGGATTCCTTAAATGCCCTCAGATGTGATACTTTCTCAAATTAAAAACTGTATTAATTAGAAAATGCTTTCTACAATAACAATATTAATTTAAACAATAGATAAGGGAAACAAAAAGTATTTGACCAGTATTTTCTGATTTGATGTATACATTAAAGATATACATTTGTGGTTTCTGTAAAGATTGTCCTATATCAATAACTCATGTGAGAATAAACTACCTATGGGAAACTGTGAGTACAGTGTCAAGAATTGGAGAACCTGGACAGTGGGGCACTTATTTTTTTTTTTTAATGAGTTTTCATGGTTTTCACATGAGTTTTAATTTTAGAGAAACACAGAATTCTAAAATGTTGGTTACAGGACGTCACAGAGAGAGTAAACCCTTTGCCTTGGGGACGTTAGAATAGCGAAGCCAGAAATTAGTTCCACCTCCTTTTTATGTATCTTCTTTCCCTTCCACACTAGTCTCTTCTTGCCCTGCCTGATCCATCTGATGTTGCCTCCTGGTCTCTCTATTCCCTTAACTTCTCGTGTGGGAGGACTGCCCAAAGGTTCACTTCCTGATATTCCCTAAGGGGAATGCTTTCAAAATGACATGCTTTCACACATATAAACTGCACCTCACATAATCCATCCTCCTTGAAAAGTACCATTCCCTGACAATGAATTTAACTGTAGCTGTGAAAAACCAAGATAACACTGGAGACAGAACCAGGGAACATTAGAGGTAGGGGGCTATTGTAGGAGCAGGAATGTTATTATAATGAGTGCTGATGCAATAGTGAAATGCCTGTGCTTGCTTCTTCTGGTTTCCTACTCATGTATCTATTCCACTCTACTATTGAATTCCTTTTATTTATAAAAAATAACAGGAAATTAGAATGGTGAATAGTCTATATTTTCCTGCTTTAATTTAAATGATTGCATAGAAGAAGAATATGACACTCCATGAGTGGCTAAGGGGGTCAGGAAGGGAAGTTTGTCCTGAGTACTTTGTACCTTAAGAAGCAATAAAGGAAAACAATATAAAGATTGTTAAATAAAAAGGGCAAATTCCTTCATAACACTAAAAGTTTCCATAATACATGGGGTGATATATCTTTGAGGTGATTATGTGAGACACTAACATAAGAACTAGATCACTATGATCTTGATCTTATCTAACATAACAGGTCTAACATAATACAACAATCTCATTTATGATATCTTTCTATCTGCCAGAATTCACTGTATGAACAATCCTCTTTTCTGGAGAAAGACAGGAAATATAGAAGATTTGTGCCAGGGTGCTATTACGCTCTAAAATTTAGCAGGTGCTCACCTATTCACTGCCAGCAAAAGGAATAACTGTAGCCAATGAATTAACATAAAAAAATAACCATGGAATTAAAACAGTAAAAAGAAATAATCTGTGGTCAGTATTAGTGATCCACTTTTCTTTATATTAATTTGCCTATTCATGATGGAAATGTAATGCTGCTGATCAATCTGCTTGAACATAACATTCCCCTGATACTTCTATTTATTTTTCTATTTTTACTGTTTATGTTCTTGATAACTATGTAACATCCAAACTCATCAGTAAATTGGCTGAGATATGAAGAGGCTCTGTAGCCTTAACTTCTGAAGTTTAGAACTAGGTCAAGCATTACAGTAAATGCTGTGTCTGGATGAAATAATAGACATCAAAAAATTAATGTACATCCAAACTATGTTGATATAAGATTTCTGATATTCCCTAATTAACCAGACCACTCCTACACATGTTTTTGAAATAGTCTTCTCAGGATGCTAATTAATAAGCACAAATCTCTGGCATATGGTAGAAACTTTTAACAAAATATGCATTTAGACTCCCATGAGACTTTAGCGTTATACAGATAAGTGGCCAGTTGGTCTTACCCAAAAAAGACAATTCATTATAGTTCTGAAAGAAGTGTTTTCCTATTTCATTATCAACAGATCATTAGCAAATCCTGGCTCAGATTCTGATATCCTTACTTGTGTGGAGTAACACTATATATAATTTATTCTGTACCTAAAATAAACCCTCTGAATTCAAACAAAACCACTGCTGGATAAAGGTATCTCTTATCAGAGTTAGGAGATCAGGCTTCGATTGATATTTAAGGTTGAGATGATGATAGCTTACTGAGATGATGATAGCACCACCATTGCTACTCTGGTGGTGTTTGTGAACAAAGGCTCACAGTTAGCTGAGGTAGTAAATGAACAAACTCCACTTAGTAACACTGAACCCCATTCTGATGCCTGTTTCACCAGCTGATGACCAAAGGGAAGGCGAGTGGGATGTGATCCAGCACTTTGCATTATTCACATAGGGCCTTCAGGTGAAGCTCATACCTGCAAATTCATGTGCCGCTGTAGCTGGTGTGTACTGCACCCACAGCAGGTTCAGGTGGAGCCCAACAGAACAGCATCAAGTCATTTCCAGCACCAACGATGAGGTACCTGAGGAATCTCACCAACCACTCACTGGTACTATAAAGTGTGAGGGTGCCACAAGCACGGCTCCAATGATGCATGTGTGCAGGGGAAAGCTGTGGTGGACTTACTGAGCCCAGCCCCAGTGCTGCTGTGATACCTCATCCCCTGGCAGAAGCTGACCTGTGGGGCAGAATGCGTGCCTAGGCTTTGTCTACCTAGGCTTTTGCATAAATAATAACAATAATAATAATAATAATAACAACAATAATAAAAATTCACTATAAATAATAGTGGAAAATAGTAAAATTTACCATTCACAAAAAAATGGCTGCACTGACTCAGACCACAGGTCCATTTACCCTCATACCCTCTCCCAGACTCTGGTCTGTGCCTGGCCAGACACTAATGCCTGGAGCTGTGTAATCGCTAGGACACATGCGGTAGATGTAAAGCTCACTAGGAGGTACTCCTGCTTATTCCAGCTGGGAACTGGCCCACTATTGCTAAGCAGCCCACTGCAGATCTCCATGCTCCCTACGTGAAACTTCATTGCCTCCTGAGTACACGATTTACATCTGGCTGTAAACATGTAATTTAATATTGCACATAAAATTGAACAAAAGGCATCATTCTAGAATTACTACATTTCTGACACCTATCCAGCCTTTTAAAATCTTTTTTTCATGAAACTTTTATAAACTTTTAGTGAAAGAATATGAGGTTTGTGTAATAGGTTTTGCCTTTAAAGCAAGAAGGAGTTTTGTGTTGTGCTAGCTTTACATGCAAGTGCAAGATGTTGAATATCAAGTAATTTTTTTACAGGGCTCAAATGTCAAATCCTTACTCACAAATAAGCATTAGCCTTGGTTTTCCAAAAGTCAGCGATGAGATCTAGCATAATCTCAGTCAAGAGGATTTTTGGTACAGGAAAACAGTATAGCACCACACACAAAGCTGCTTAGCACGTTACCACAGGCAGAAAGGTTACTTAATTATGCTGAAGTAAATACTTGCTCAAACAATTCACAGGTAATGTCCTAGATAGCATAAGAAGCTGTTACAGTACTGACATTTATTCTTAGGTATGACCATGAATATTTCATGACTACGCAGATTAAAACCTGTCTTAAGTAATTACACTGAGCTGTTTACTACTAAAATCTCTGCTGAGTCAAAGCTGTGTTTTCCATACTGTTTTGGTCCAGAATATACTAAATATTTTTAAATCAACCAAACCAACAGATACATAGCATGTGTTCAACTAAACTATCTGACATCTTTGAGAAAAACTAGTAAATGAGCAGAATTGATATAATGTATTGTTATTGCTAACTATTAAAATAGCTGCAAACAAATTTGCCAGTGAATAATTCATGCTTAGGAAAGCAATCTGAGTTTGAAAACAAGAAAAAAGTTTATTATTCATGAAAGCTTCGTAAAAGTTAACTCAAGCACACACACCCACACCCACCCCCAAATTCAAAAATACTTTTGTCCTCGTCTCACCTCTGATTCATCTGTTCAATCTGCCCTTTCTCCATCATACTGTGTGGAACTGATTGCTTCAGTCCTATGAGACAGGGTGCTGGGAGACAGAAATGTCTTTGCACAATACTCTGGCCTGCTCCCATTCAGAAACAGTCAAATAAAAATTATATGAAAAGCTGTCAGCCTCCAGGATATAAATAAAGGGATAGTTTCTTTCTATGCACTGGGCTCTCAGATAGGAACCAAAGCAGCAGTATTTGGAAGGAAAAAATGTATTTTTTTAATTTAATAGTGCAGGGTCCTGATTCAACAGTCTAATCCTCAGAATGTATTTCATGTTATGCTTGCTTTTGAAGAACAGATGGAATTGGGGTCTCCGTACACAGTATCAAATGAAGTAGTCCACACAAGCGTACAGTTTTCACTGCCCTTTAAAAATAGCTACTTGACATTGTTGTACACTCCCAACAAGACTTTACTTCTCCACCTTACCTCAGGCAATTCCTACAGCTACTTTGGGCTTAGTTGCTCTTCGTGGAAATCACTCAGAAATGCTTTTGCTTGTTTTTCAAGACACCCGAAGTAGTGCCAGAAGGGTCTGTCAGGGCACCGGTAGTTTAACTAGACTGACAAAAAGACACCCATGAAAAAGAATGAAGAACATACCTGTAAGTGGTTTTGTTTTTTTTTATTTAAAAAAAGCTGATGCTAATTCACTAAATATTCCATGATACATATATACGCTATATGGGCTAGAGAGTTGGGCAAAGAGAAACCTAATAAAGTTCAACAAGAGCAAGTGTAGGGTCTTGCACCTGAGGAGGAATAACTCCATGAGCCAGTACAGATTTAGTGTTGACCTGCTGGAAAGCAACTCTGCAGAGAGAGTCCTGGGAGTTCTGGCAGACAACAAGTTGACTATCAGCCAACAACGTGCCTTTATGGCCAAGAAAGCCAATGGTATTCTGGGGTGCCATGAACATGGCCAACAGGTCGAGTGGAGTCATCCTCCCCCTCTGCTCTGCCCTGGTGAAGCCGCATTTGAAGTACTGTGTCCAGTACTGGGCCCCCCCTAGTTCAAGAAAGACAATGGATTTGAGAGAGAGACTCATGAGAGTCAAGAAAGACGATGGATTCCCCCAGAGAGATTGTGGAGTCTCCTTTTCAGGAGATATTAAAAAATCTGCCAGGACACAATCTTGTGCAACCTACTCTAAGTGAACCTACTTTAGTGACGGGCTGGACTAGATGGGGGGTTGGACCTCCAAAGGTCCCTCTCAACCTCTAACATTCTGTGATTCTGTGAATAAATAAAATAAAATTCTGTCATCCAGTATGTCAAATATGGAGATGAAACTCCGTGGCCGTGTATATAAAAATGTTTTATCCTTCTTGATTTATGCTGAAGTTGCATCCATTCATAACCTATAACACACACATAGGATGGGGCGCTCTGAGAATGACAGGAGAAAGGGACAAAATGCTTTGAAATATTTTGATAGCTACTGTTGTTTTCTTCAGTGGCCAATCTGTTCCAAAGCTTGCCACCTTTAGGGGTTTTCTATACTTTTGAAGGGAAGAGACATTGCAAGGGCAAAGCATCATCATGTCACCAGTCATGATGTTGTTCTGCAGCTGAGTACTGGTGGGTGCCAATTGTGAAAAGAAGTTTTGTAGTCATTGTCAGATGTGTTTCTCTTTGCTCCAGAGACACTGCTACCCGTGAATGATGACAGCACAGGCTCTTGAAGCCCTCAGCTGGGAGACTGTCCTTGCTGCTCAGAAGTAACTTGTTTAATGGCTGGGGAGATCGCCTTCCAGGTCTGTAAGAAAAAGTGTATCTGAGGGAGTCTTCTTCTCTTCTGGCTCTGTGTCCACCAGAGGAAGTCGCAGCAACTTGGCCTGGGCTCAGCAGCACACCATGAGTAGAGAAGGCAAGAGGTGGTGTCTGACAGCAGAAGCTAGAGTCTTCCACAGTTCCCTCCCACTCTCACCACCAAAATGTCCTGGGACATTTTGCTGTGGGAAGAAGGGTCTGTGGTGAGTCTATGTCGTTCTGTCTTACACCTTCTATCGAAGTTTGGGAAAAAACCCTCCTGCTGGATCTCTGCACTGTCCCTGCACTGCATTTTTCTCTTTTAATTAACTTATTCAGGCTACCAAAAAGGTATCATAAATAAATTATATTGGTATTCTGTTGGGAAATTTGCAAGGCCAGAAGCAAGACAAACTATTTACTCCTTCATTTTTCACTTATCTGGAGAAAAAAAATGACCTTTTAGAGTAAATGGGGCTGGAATACGGTACAGATCTGTTGATATTCTTCAATTTTTCACACACTGGAACTCATCTGTTTCTCCCTAGTACAGATGATAGAAAGCAGTTCCACAAAAATGGTGGTTTGGTCATACAAAAGTTGTGCTTTCAGAGGGACTCCCTGAAGAATGTGGCAAAAAGCCCCTGTAGAGCATGTTGGGATGTAGACAGTGCTTGGGATAAAGGCATAAGGGTGTCTCCCAGCATGGATGTCTCTCAGGCCATTTAGCAGCTATCCTATAATAGGAAAAAAACCCACTATATCAAATATGGATATGCCCTAAACCCAAACATTTCAGGGCCTATATAATTTGCATTTCTCCTTCATAACTATTGTCATGACAAAGGTCTAGTTCCTCATTTTGAGTATCTTCCAGTAACTGGAAGAGAGGGTTTATTCCTCCCAGCTGGGGATTCAATGATCTTGACATTAACTTGGGTTCATGCCTTTTCTTCAAGTATTTTACAGTCTTTAGCTCTAGGTAATTGTTCCTCAGGTCAGTTATAGAAAACTGCACGACCTAGACCCCCAAAGTAGTGAAAGCTCAGCATTTTAATTCCACACCACCTGAGATGCCTCAGCTCCTTGAAAAGTAAAATCACAATTTCTTCTTTCATGTTGTTTTTATCAAATCTGCATTTAGAGACTGAAACAATATTTAACACATTTTAAACTACTATATTTGTCTTTGAGGATGGAATTGACAACTGCTGAAACAAGCACCTCCAAACTCCAAGCAATTTCTTTTTAAAGTAAGATTTTTTTTAAATTTTATTTTAGCTATATCTGGGCATTTGATAATGTTGAGGAAACTTCTAGAGGACAAAAACAAGCGGATGGAATGGGCTTATGGAATCTGCTTGGCATTCAGGTCACAAAACTGCCACAAAAGATCTTGAATTTGATGGCCATTAAACTATGATGAAACGGTTCTTTTCTCTCATAAAATTTAGGAGTAGATTCTGTACTATAGAGGCAAACATAGGTACAGAGTTATGAGTGTTGAGAACCTATGCACGGCAGGTGCTAGGCACTGGATCTCTAAGGAAGTATTACAGCTATCAATGAATGTTAATGGAAAAATCAGAAGGATAATTGTTTTTCCTTTTTATCATTACATTCCATGAAAAAACTCACTCCTGTTATACAGAAAATTTCCATCTGGCTGGAGGATTTACTGTTTATAACAATCAGTGCAGTAGCAAGATTAAAAATTCATTATGTAGATTAAGTGATAGTAGTAAGCAACAATTGTTTGTGTTAATTTGCTTTTTTGGCTTCACACTGACTCAAATATAGGTATTTTCAATGTACTATGGTAGAAAAAAATATCCAGTGATGATCCTTTATTTGTTCTATAATTTTTAAAACATAGTGTTAAAATCTCAATATTACAGAAAACTTATTAGCCTATAAAAAAATCTTTCTTTCTCTTTTTCTCTTCATCACTATAAAGAGAAATAAAGTTCCTGCGGCAAATATGTCTGGCATGGTGCATTTATTTGCTGAGTTCATTATTTGGCTGCAAGATACATATTATCATGAAAACACATTACTACTCCCAGTCCAGTAACTGAGACTTCTGAATGCAGATTACCAGGGACTTGGTTGCTATTCATAGCTTTGTCAGTTGGAGAGTTGTTTGATGAAAACAGGTAACAGTTTCTGATATAAATAGTATTATAGGCCAAGAAGGAAAAAACTCAACAACCACCAAAACAAAACAACAGAAAAATATGGAGTTCAGAATTTATGTTAAATTCTGAACGTAAATTTACAGGCAGAGTACCTGTAATGGTTTCACTTAAGACAGGGGTGCACAAGGCACTTCAGAAGTCTATGGACAAAGAAAGAAAAGAAGACACTAAATTTTTCTTATGTTTATTCCAGAATATTTGTTCGAATGCTTTGATACTGTGACTGAAAGTAGGTACGCTTAAACATTTCAGTACATCATTTGACCTTTTATTATTGCACTGTTTATTACACTTCTAGATGTCAGTGCTTCTTTGGTAAGTCAGAGTTATCTTCCTGTCCCCAGTGAGATAGCTGGACCACCTTGTAAAACTTGAAAATGATCACTGAAAAAGGAATAAATAATGAGAAAAATAGAATGCACTGATAAAAACTGAAACTTACATGTATGTAAACTGCAGTATGACAAAGACCAGGAATAAATCAGGCTTTAGCTTCAAGCAATTTAGTTTCTTTGCATCATAGAATCAAATAGGAACTAGGAAAATGTTGTCTTTGCTTAGGTTTGAGTAATACCAAAAGAATAATTAAAGCTGCCCAGACAGCATTGGTATTCTAAATAATTAGAAAAGGTTGAAGTGCTGATTTAACAAGTTAACACCTAAGTACATCTCTAGCTGTAATTAAGTTATTTAATTAAGCTCCCAATAAAAATGAATATATGTGGTTGTAGAACATTTTAGAGCAGAGAATCTTTTAAGTTACAGACAGCTCTGTATATTTAAAAGGTAGGGAAATACTTAAGGGACTCTGTAATCAAGGAAAATAATTACTTAAGAAGAAAAATACATTGTGGATTAGCATTTAGTCCAGGCAAATTGGACCTTTACTGAATCCCATCTCTACGTGTTCTATATCCAGAGCAATTTGTTTATTTCTTACAATTTATTTAGGAGAGGAAAACCAAAGCGTATTGACTTTTCATATGCAAGTAAATTCATCTGCTGAGTGCATATTTACTTTTCAACATAGATTATTCTGAAATGGATTCAGAGAGTTTCAGCTGAAAAGCAACACTAATTTTCTAGTAGTTCTTGAGCAGCTTTCTTCTGGTGGATTTCTGTTTGTGACTAGGGCATAAGCCAGAAGATGCAAAAAATTTCAGACAAAACTCTGCTTGATCTCACAATTTGGAAAAGATTTCATCTTACTGCCTGAAGAAAGTTTTATTATTTGCTTCACAGATTTGGGATAAATATAAAAATAAATAGCCAAAGAGACAATGCATGATGCATGCCAGTCTTCTCGGTATGAAGGAGAAGGAATGCATACCTGCAGGGCTTAACTGGCCCTAATGCAGATTGTCCCTGTGAAGGAAGAAGCCTGGGGTCAGAGGACGTGTCTGTAGGGCACAGTGGGGAAAGCAGGTAATATCACTTGAATGAGAAAAGTGCTGCAAGTTACCCTTCAATATCTGTTGATAGCAATGTTGTAAATTTGGACTCCCAGTTGCCATGGTTACAAACAGACTTCATACTGACCAGTAGCAAAGCACCCCCCAGTTATTTGTTGCCTATTTCACACATTGCCCACTTTTCATAATGATTTATTCCAATTGCTTAGCACTTCTCATAGAAATATTCATCACCTTCTGGGGCTCAGTTTTTCATTGTTCCCCAGTTTCCACTAATAATTCGTCACATTGAAGAATTTGAACCAGTGGTAAAGTTTTAACTTTTTTTTTTTTTACACAGTAATTGCAAGGGTGTTAACAGATTAACTTTGCATAAAATCAGGGTTAATTAAGAGAGGGTTTCAGCCATATCAAGACATATATTCATGACTTCTTTTTGCCATCTATCCCAATACATAAGTATTTTTAAAATAATCATTAGCAAATTAAGCTTCTCCTCCCCTTTTTCAGAGCTGTTTGTCAGCCTCAGTGCCTACTGCAGAGCACACAGACAAGTCTGGAAACTAAGGTGAGAGCTGACTTAACTATTTCCAGCTCCCAAAATTAAAAATGTGCAAAAGCATATACTAGGAGAAGTAACTGAAACTTTAATTATTCCTATAGACATTTTAGTCTACCATGTATCAAGGGATGAGTACTACCAGATCCACATCATAATATTAAGCATATAGGAAGGATATAAGCTTTTCCACTACAACAGAGAAGTGGCTTTTGGTCCCTAAATTGGTCCCTGGACTGAACATTTTCCTTGGACTACAGAAATCCTGTGGCTGTAGGGTTGTTCTCTTAATGGTACAGTTTGAGGAAGAAAAGGATAGCCCAAGATTCAGGATCCAAATTTTTAGCGAGTCTGTTGTTGTACTGAGTGACTAAAGCTACAGAAATGATCAAGCTAACATCAGGTTAACTTCAAGCTGTGACCAACTCAAATGTCCAAACTATGTGTCCTCCCATGAACATATCATGTCCCAGGAGAGACTGACTGGGTAAGGTACTTCCTCGCTGTTTCTCCAGATGCAATGAAGCTTTGTCAAAAAGGTTTCTGGCACTGAGTCAGGGAGAGTTATTTGATGTTGTCAACACGTTATCATGTGCATCTTCACTCACAACCCTTCAGTAGCACTCAGCATGCAATCTACTATCCTTGATTGTCTCTTGAATTCAGCAGTTGAACATTTGTCCACTGGGGAGAATAACATTTTCAAAGTTAATCTGTATTTCCACAAGCCCTACAGAAGGTGTTTTTCAAAGCTTATAAGATGCTTGAATTGCCTTGGTTGTTATATGGTTTTTATTTTTCCTTAATTATAAGCAATATAGAGAGTAATTTTTTTTAGCAGACAGAAGTCCCCTCTGTGTTATTACAGTTTTATAATAAATACAATAGCAAGTCTTAGTAATTTGATGGTGTCCTTCCACACTTTTTAAACACTTACCTTCACAGCAGGTTCATATTTTCCTGAGACACGGTCTTTCCTTCTCTGTTCCTTCAGGTCACTGTTTCCACCATAGATGAGCCTCCTTGCTGGTGTGGAAGATCACGGTATAGTAAAGCTATCACTCTCACTGGAAGAAATCACAGAGGAGTTACTGTTGCCCATGGGCCCCTGACAGAAGTTCAAGGTGAATCAGCAGAGTGCTCATTGGTGGGAAACATGAGGTGCTCTATTCACTGCAGCATTCACTGCACACGCTATTGCCTGTGCTTAAACTGTAGAACCAGTCCAGATGGGGAAATGGATTTTGACCAAGTCATTTGGTGAATAGGTGGTCACTAAAGGATAAACACGAAACAAAGCCTTTCCAGTCATACATGAAAGTACACCCTTAAAGAAAAAGCTCTAGATTTCCATTTTGTGCTCGCCCAATATCAGTTTACATGTGTAATTATTCACTGGTGCCTTTTGCACAGACTTCAGTTGTCATGCAGTGTTATGGATTCCTTTTCCACTTTCTTAGCACCATATTCTCTTCTCACCATAGTCTCAACTTCCCTACCAAATGCGTTTCCTTGAGATCATCACTTGTGCAAGGGTTTGTGTCAGTTCGGCAATTTTTCTGTCATGATCCCTATGCCCTTCCTTTGGGCATCTCAATTGTAGACCATCAATTCATTTGTCTGAATTGCAAAAAAAGTGATTATATTGCCCCAGAGATGAGAAATAGCTTTAGTATTGCCAAGACTGGTTAGGAATGTAAATGCCAGGAAGCTCAATGGAGTCCTGAGAAACCTCAGCTAGATTTTAAAGCTGTTGTTTTAGCACAGAACAATGTCAATATTGCTGCCTGCTCTGTCCGAGAATGAGTTTCACTTTTGGAGCAGTGGGCAGCAGACAGGCAAATGACTAGGAATTGTGTGATGACCTGTAACACAAAAATCAAATCTGTTTGCCACATGGCTTTTTGAGGTGGCTCCAGAAAACTAGCCAAGTTTTTCAGAGGTGATCAGGAATTCCCTGTGTCTCATTCTGGACATCTGCTGTTTCAAATACCTTGCTTGGCCTATTTTTCAGAGTCAGTACTTGGTACTTTCTGAAAAGGTTACTTAGTCCATTTTCAAAATCTTGACCAATGCAGCTTTGATTCATCAAAAAGGCAGTGTGCCATTAATGCATAAAGATGTATATTCCCGGTTTTTTAGACTGGCTCCTGAAGTAGAAAGAACACGAAAATAAGTAATTCATAATTACATTTGCAAGACCTATGGGATTTAGGAGGTTCTACTCACTTTTGTCCATGCATTCACAAAATGCCAGTGTCTACTCAATCCTGTCATCCCAGATAGTGGGGGTTATTGAGATATTTCTGCCCATCTTAGAATACAAGTGAAATAGACTGTAATCAGGAGCAAAGCTGAGTTGTGAATTTGCTGCTACAATTCTCCATTACGCACTTGTAAACAGAAGGCTGCTGTCCCTTAATGAAGGATGTGCAAATTACTTTGCATTTACCACAAACGTGTAGAATATCATGGGATACACGTGAAATTACTGGGGAGTACCTTACGTGCTTGCAAGTTCACATTCTTCTCAACTTCTTGATTACCATAGCTGGACCCAAATGAAAATTTAATACTTAATTCCCAAGGAAATTCCCCCTTAATTTCCCAAGGAAAATGATTGCCAGTGTGATGCTGTCCCTGTATTTCATGTGAGTTAACGCTGTTATCTTCTGATGGCTAAATGATTAACTCATGTCATTGGTATGCTGCTTGTCTGGGCTGGCTGACCTTTAAAATAATAACTAAAAATTAAACCCCACTCCTTAGAAATACAACTCACACTGCAACTAGGAAATGAGCTGAAGCAATTTATACATATGGCAGAAGGTGACATACGTGTTCTTGCTACAGACTTCCCAAAACATTTCAGACAAATCTGAATGGCCTTTCTGAATCATTTCCTTGCACATTTTTTCCTGTCTTGGTGCTAATCAGTATACCTTTCACTGTTTGAGCAATAGCAGAGAGCAAAGGTAGAAGCATGGGAACAGAAAAAAAAAAAAAAAAAAAAGTGCAACATTTAGCTACATAAACTATGAAGAAACTGCAGTTGTAGCCAGGCAGAGAAACTTCAGATTTTACAAGAATTCAGTGTTTCTCTGTTTCAGAAATCAGGCTACTTCATATTTGAAGAGCTGGGAAAAAGAGAACAGTTCAAATGAGGGAAGGCTGAAAGATAATGTCAGGTATAGTGAGCAGAAGAAAATTATATATGCCAAGTTTTGTATAACTCGAAGACTTACCTTAACAACTTTCATTCTCAATCAATCTCAAATCTTAAATGAAAAAAAAAAAAAAAAAGCTAATGTTAATACACTGATTTTCTATTCATCATGAATAATAAACAGAATAATTTACAATTCAGATACCTCAGGTTTGCAAATTAGTTCTCATGGTGAGTCAGAAGGCAGTGACCAAAGCAAATTTATCATGTGAACTGATGCAAGAATGTGGTAAATCCTTCACATTGCTCATAAATCACTGTGCTTACTGCTGAAACTATTTCCCTGAACTTTTGTTCTTTCAAGCCATTTGATTCATCTCAGTCACCCTGCAGCTATTTCACAAGAAAAAAGTACCTGAAACTTCAGGGTTTCTTCTTCTGTGTCTGTGTGTGGGAGGTGTGCACATATACATACCTGTACACAGAGACTGATTACAGCACCCCCATTGCTCATCACTCGGTAACAGCCAACAGAAAAGACAACTCCATGATCAAAAAGTGGAAATCCTCGCTGACCAGTGTCAACATCATTTGTAGAGAGAAAAAGAGTGTTTGAGTCTCACATACATCACCAGTCACTGCTGAACAGCCCAAGGTTGAGGTAGACTCTTGCAAGATTAATCTCATCCCAACTTTTTCCCTGTGACTAGTCATTTGTGAGCAAGAGACTCAGTGCTCCAGACAAAAGGAACATACAGAGCAGTATTCATGGGTTTAAAGGAAGGGAGGAGAAGCTCATCCTGGGGTCAGTCTGCCAAGTCTGAAAATGTGTAATCTAAAATGTGTATTTCATGGCAAAGTAGTAATTTGAGTCCAAGCTTTCCAATTCAGATGAACATTTTGAATACATATAAAAGCAAGAGAACTCTTGTTATGAACACAGTGGCTCAAAAATAAGCATATTTACTATTCTTTGAATTTGGCCTTTGAGATTTTGTAGAGATTTATCTTCTAACAAGTGACTAGGGAGAGAGATTTTTCTTCAAATACCACTGCTTCCACTGCTATTAATGATAATGATTTTTTTATTTAGGTAATGATTACGGAAATCTTTATCATCTCTCCCTTCACAAATATTTCCATGGGTGAAAAAAAATATTGAGCTTTCTCTTTGATTGTGAAATCTGATCCCAAAATGTAACTTATCTTTTCTTTGTTGTCTTTATTATTCCCTTCCGAACTCTTCCAAGAAGACAGAGAAATCAAGAAGAAGAAAGGAAGGAAATATGTGGCAAAGAAACTACCAACCAGCCATCCTGAAAAATAATCAGAAATTGATGGTTTTTACTCAGGATTTCTGGTAAAAAGAAAAAAAAATTCAACTCTTTCTTTCTTCTTGATTTATGTCACAAATATTTTTTCCTAGTTTTCTTAATCCTCCTTCCCTGTACATGTTATAAATCTTCAGATGTTAACTACAAACTTTTCAATTAAAACAACTAATCACAATAGGATGTCTAGGTGAACTTTAATACTCATCCATGATCAGTGGAGCCAGCATGAGTCTTTTCAACGATTTCAATGCCCCATTTTTGGCTAGCAACCACTAAAGTTATACACTTTGTGATAAAAATGAAGCTATACGTACATCTTAATAAAGTTATGAATAAAACAAATTATAAAATCCTGCAGAGGCAGTCTGTCAGTTTTTGAGATCCTTTGATTGCTGTATTAGTTACACCTTTGCTTCTGATCTGACAGCATGCTTAAATAGTCATGGGTTATCTATATTGGGTGCGAGTAACCCAAGAAAAGAGCTTAATTCTTTGGGAAAATTCGAATAAGAACAGTCCTCCTCGAAGCCAAAACAAATAAATTAAAACACTTGAGAATTTAATTTGTTAATTCTCAAAAAAAAAAAAATCAATCCCAAAGTCTGTATTAAAAATACATCTGCTTTAATTAGTTATGTAATTTCTTCATTATATCCTCGTGTACCAGAACAACATGAAAGAAATGGGAGCAAGAAGTGCAAGGAATAATAAGAGGTGCTGGGAAGGCAATACACTATTGAATAATTTGGCAGGTCTCTCTGCTTGGTAATGGCAAACACAGGAACAGACATTAACCAGCCAGCTGCAGCAATATGGCAAGTTACTTTATGAAGGTAAGTTTGATATGACCCCAATCATAACAACAACCAGTATTCTTTTAACAAGGAAATGCTTTAAACAAAACCACTTTTTTGCACTTTGTCAAATAATTGCTGCTTTCAGGATGAAATTTTAGAAAAACCCCACCCCATCTAACTAAAAGCAATGTGCACACCATGTCCCCCTTCAGTAGGTTTTCTTATGCTCCTTCATTATTTTCAGTGTGTTTTCTAGCTTCTTTTTTTTTTTATTTGTTTGTTGTTTGTTTGTTTTTTTTCCTGGAAAGGAAGGAACAATCTAGTCATGTGTAACACAAATGAAAGACAAATGTGAAGTCTTGGGCATGAGGGATTGATTTTCATCTCTTTTCTCCACAGAAACACTATTGTGCCCCTGTGCCCTATAATTTTTACTGGATCTTGTCTGGCTTTTTCAAGTAATGAATGTTGTAGACCAAATCGTGCTGTGCTCTGATAAGCAATGGGGTGCTGGTGGAAGGTTTAGCAGGGTACTGCAGACTTTGCAGCAAGGATTAAAAAGGGATGGTACTGGCAGCATAATAAAGAAGGGCTAGCCCATGTTAGAGGAGGAAGCATGGTCCTCACTGGCATTGAGGGAAGTGGCATCAGTCCCCATCACCTCTAATTATCAGTAAGTCAAACTGTGAGTACCACAGGGAGTCCCTCTCTGTCTATATTCTTGGTGCCTACCAGCTGGGTAATGAATACATTGTGGCTGCCATTGGTCATAGTCCCTACATACTTTGCTCTGCTCATTCTTTAACAATACCAATATACATAGCTTCATCCCTTATGTGCTCTCACTGAGCAGACTTTCTGGTTGCATGGTTTAAGCAGTGCTCATGACTCTGAAAATAACCAAATCCTGCCCATGAGAGAGCTTCTGTGTGACTAATCGATTTTCTGCTCAGTGTCCCAACCAAAATGTGAAGGAAAATGTATTTTGGAGAAATCTTCAGTGTCATGTTTTCATGCCACAGATGTTTTGTTCTGGTTTTGTGCTTTTAAAAAATAATCTTAAAGAAATTATTGAGTTTCAAATTGAAAAAAATTATTTTTGTGTGAAAAGCCACACAGTACGTGGTGCACATTTTGGAATAAAATGGCTCCTAGAAAGTATTTCCTCCATTTCTTCTGTAACAAAACTTCATATCAGTTTTGACCCAGCTTCACCAAGTTGCAAAATTGTCCTAATCTTCTCTTTTTTTTTTTTTTTTAAGATACTTACAAATTATTAAAATGTTTGGCCCAGCTGCAGTTCTAGTTTAATATCACAGAGCCAGAAGAAGAAATAGTATAGTGTATAGGTCATTGTGTAATAGGTTTTAGAGAAGGACCTTTCAGCTTAGGGTCCTTTTTCCCACTGCTGGCAGCTGGCAAGAGATTTACACACAAATAACAGTGACTCAATAGGGAGGAAAAGTGACCCTATCTGGGATTTTATATACAGTGAACAAGCTGAGAAAATAAGCTCTTATTTCAGTTATTCTAATTGTTATACAGAGTTTTTAAGAAATATGTGAAGAGGAAATTTTGAGGCAGACGTTACTGTTTAGTTTATAATTAGAAGTGTCATTGAAGAGCAATTCCAATTGTTAACACTCTCACTCAGTAAAAGCATTGCATCGAAAACTCCACTAAACAAGCACATATGATAGATTGTAATAGATTGCATGGCTTTCAACTTAGTCTAAATTTTTCATTCAAGTCAGGTCATTATAATGTTTATGGAACGCAGAAATTACTTAAAATTCTTGCTAGAAATCTGAAGGGGGTCTCCCACTCAGAAATTTCAGATGGCATTACCATTTTTCTTAAATCTCCCAGGCCCTTTGTAATAGCTTACTTTCACTCTCAAAGAAAAATAGCTCTTTCTGGCTGGAGTTATTCTTCACATTTTTGATAAATTGCAAACTGATTTGGCAATTACTCTGAATTAAAGATAGACATGTCAAACAGATCACTTAGAAGCTGATCAAGTGCAAGTTAAAGTGTCAGGATGTAAAATAGAATTAATTAAAACTAGGAAATGGCTGTAGATTTTTTTTTCCCATGAATTATTGTGATTGTGACTAAACAAAGACACACAAGCATAAAAAAGTCACAGTATATCAAATATTTTTATATCTCCATTTAAAAAATATTAATCTGCTATTTAGAGGGCTCTGAGTAATTTTAAAACAAATGGCTTTTTGCACCAGGTGTGGAATTCCACACTGTGCATCTCTCATCATGTATCTTTGCTTACCTTGGAAATGCTCTGAAGTCCTCCAGCAGGATTGTTAAATATGTCAAACTCGTGAATTAAACCACTCTCCTTGCAGGCTCCGTGAAAGCTAACAGTTGTCCTCCTGGCTTAACAGCTCTGTGTAGGCTTTGGCACCTGATTTTAGGTTGGCTTCCTGTGCTGGGGTTTGAAAGTTGCCACCTTGATACAGTGTTTTTATTAGCACTCTTGGAAGCTGAGTATCAACAGGGTACAGAAACATAATTATTCTTTCTAAGCTAAAGGTGATCCCCATGGAGACCCTTTTGCTGCAGCAGCTTTGGCAATACACATTAGCTGGATAAATAGAGCGAACAGAGCCATCCGTCTACTACTTTGTGCAGGATCTGTATTCAAATAAAATAATTGCTTTAAGTAGTTGCAGATATAAATATATAGCTGCATATGTATATTTATGTATGTATTCATAATGTTACTATAATATGATTAAATATTTAGGCATTTCTTTGCACTGGTTGTAGTCCCAGATGCAAGGATATTGTTTTGGGAATTAACTTGATCTAAGCCACAGTCATAATAATTTTGATTATAATTTAGAGTATTCTGCATTGTGTTAGAAAAGGGAGAAAAAAATGGAAGAAAACCCAGAGCCATCAAAAGTGAGACATCATGGTTAACCTCCATTGACATCTGTTTTAAGGATGTTGATTACTGAAGGAAAAAGTTGACCCTTATTTCAAGACCACTGTTGTACTGTAACTAAGCACAAAAGCGGTCTTGTTAGGCTTCTTTCCAGCAAAAGCACCCCAGAACCATTTCTGTTAAGGAGAAGCACTTTCAGCCAAAGCAAGTGCAAAAGATTTTCTCAGGATGGCATTCTGGCATGAGAGTGACACCATTCCCACCAAGCTTAAGACAGATTGTATAGGAGAGGTGTAACTAAGTAAATACCGTTCACTTGATCCTTCAGAACGTACTGTATGATGGAAAAGGATGAAAACTTGCAGTAGCTTGCCTATGTGCAACTCAGGATACCTATCTACAACTCACTGTTCAGTTTATAGCAATGCAATATAGAACAAAAATAAGATTTGCTGTTCTTTTGCATGGTGGAGATGTTTCCAATCCACAAGCTGACAGAATTTTAACTTAAAATTCTATCATTTTACAGGAAGCATTTCTTACAAACATTTCTTTCGGTAAAATCTTCATATCACTTAAAAGTTATGGATGATCTTTTATTTATTCCTGCAAAAACCTGCTGGAACACATGTGTGCTTGCAATGTTTTGAATAATAAAATCAGTGCTTTTATTTGTACAAATATTGGTGCCTTTCTGTTTGTCTGGTTCTCCTGAAGATTCTTTTAGAACAGACTCAGGGAGTAGAAATGCCATGTGATTTAGGTGACAAAGTCCCCTAATTAAGATTGAACTGACTCATTCCAACAGCTGCAACAGAGACACGGTGAGCAGTCCAAAGCATGGAATAAATTCTTGGAGTATCCGCTTAGTAATTTCTAGTATGAATGAATATAACTTATTACCGCTGAAACTGGAGAAGAATAACACTAGTTTGAAAGTTGGTGTCTTAACATACCTACCCATCAGAAAAGGAAAAGCTGTTAATGCTCCAAAAATTGCCTTTATGAAATCAGTCATTTTTCTCCCACCGTAGCACCTTCTATTCAGGTTTAGAGTGTAATGCATTTCACCATGGCAGACTACTACTTTGTAAGTCAGTTCTTCATTCTTCTAATAGTGTTAGTATTTGATTTATAATATTTGTCTAGCATAAGTAAATCTGGCAGAAGGCAATTAAAATAAAGTTCTCTAACTTTACAAGGGTCTCAAGCCCAGAGCAAGCTTAATTAAAGTCAATCATGGGAAAAAGCACTTAGCCCTGCAGCCCTCCACATTTGTCAGACATCTGAATCATGGGAAAGGTTAATTAGAATCAAACGAGGAAAAAGTAAACACTAAAAGTGTTTTCTGGGGTTCATTAAATTTAAATAAGTCAAAATATGTAATATTCAACATTATAACAATGATCCACATGCATCTCTGTCTCATTTCCTATTATCACAAATCTTCCAAACTTACTGAATTAACACACTTGGAAAGCCTGACTCAGTTATACCAGGCCTCCGTGGCTACTACAATATTCAAAGAAAACCTCCTAAGTGGGGGCAAAGCGGGCTTTGATAAAAAAAAAGAAATCCAACCACCACCCAAACCCATTGCCTATTAATTCAGCCAAACAACTGAGAAATAAGTGGAGTCTCCTGAGTAAGGGCCACAAGTGCTTGTGGTCTCCTACCTGCACAAGCCTTTGGGAACAGAAGACCCTCTCTCTAGTGGCTGTTCTATTGCAAGGTGGCTACTCGGTTTGCTATGGATTGTAGCCCTGGAGTGATCTGACTTCTTAGCAGAGTCAGCACTCAGAAAACAGAGAGGGAAACAAGGACTGCATCAAATCACCCAGGGCCAAGCCTAAAGGAAGGATGTTTGTAAGAAAGTGGTTTTCTAAGGAGTTTGATTCTGTGCAGAATAGAGAGGAAGGTGCATGACTGGTTATGAGGAACATACAGGGGGCCACCATGGGATATGCACAGTCCAGATAACCAAAGAAAATAACACCCGTGTGGGACAGAGAATCTCATTTGCCATGTTCTTGGGGGAGGAAAGAGTATGTGGAATAGAGAGCACTAGGGAAAAAAAATATTTTTGGTTTAAAAATGGAAGAGAACAGAGAGGGAAATATGTCTGTTGTATATCTTCAAGGAGACAAAAAAGGAGTGTCCAAACATCTGGGCCTCTCTGAAGGATGTATCTTCACAAGGTTTGTAAGCCCCTGTTGCCCATGGGAAATTAATATCTCACCACAGCACTTCTTATTATGTCAGCTCTTTGTCTCCCTTAAATGAATTAGATTCTTATTCAAGCCAAAAAAAAGGTTTTAAAATGATCCTATCTACCAGTAAACTTGGCTGACAGCTCTGGCTGCAGTGACATGCAAAGAAAGCACATTGATTGCAGTTGGAACATAATTTGCTTTAAAGCTAATAGCTTTCATTTGTATTCATCACATCAACAAACTTTCTGTGAAACACTAACTAGTCTGTCTTCTAGTTTCCTTTTTATTTCTTGCTAACACCTCATTTGATTCTTCATCTGCAGTGCCCACGGTGATGAAAAATCAGTCAGGACACCTGCATAAAAATACGAGATAGGTCTTTGCCCCGCTTACACAGGCCCAGCTATGACCCATTTTTACCGAATTTTGCAGACCCACAGATAAAAATGTTGAAAATATGCCTACAAGAAAGCAGAAGAGGAGGGGGCCTGCCTTTCATCTAGGAGGGCAGCTCAGCCGCCTTTGTCAACCACAGGCTGAGAGACTAGTTGCGCTTCTGTGCTGCAGGGCTGCCATCAATGCAGAGTGGTACAGGGTCCTGCAGGTTTTGCCTCACAGGCCATAAAGCCAGAAAAGTCCACTGATATCTGCTCTGGATTGACCTCTTCCATAGTACAGTTAGAACTAGAGTGCACTATCAAGGGACACATTCAACCTTGTCTGCAATATATTTGCTGATGAAGAACTTATTACAACATGAACTAAATTGTTGCAATTCTTAAATACCATCATACTTAGCAAAGACTTAGTATGATTTTTCCCTACTTTTGCAGCTCTGTGATCCTCATTACACCCTTACATGGGAGACTGGCAGTAGCTGGGTAAAAAAGTTTCTTCTCCCAGCATGGGCAAATGAAGCTTTCCATTAAATTATAGCTGGTAACTATATCCAGTAACCACAACTTGAAAGGTGTAAACATACAAAGAGAGGATTTAAAATGAAAAGCCACAAATGTAGTCACAGAGCTTGAAAATCAGCCTTGTTGAGCTCACAGTGTTGTCGAAGGAGTTTGTTTTATTCTATGCATTAAAAACGGGTTGAGAAACTTGATGAATCTTCTTGAGATACAGGCTTCAAATGCTGGATAAAAGACATTTTGCAACATTGCCACTATTGGTATTGCAAGAGTCAGTGTCTAGCAGTAGAATTCAGAAAGCTTTAAGGGTTTCAATTAGCTACTTACAGGGGGTCAGGAAGAAATTTCCTGCTGTTTCTGTTTATTTGTTTTCTCATCTTCCTCTCATTCACCAGTGGTTGGCAACATCTGGATTGAAAAATAGAGCATTTAGGCCACTACTCTGAAGAAAATTTGTGTCATTGGTGTGTCTCCTCACATACTCGAGTCTAAAAAGTTGTACAGTACTTTCTCTTCTTGTCAAGGTGATGCAGCATGAGGTTCATTTATTATATTCCTTGGCCTTTTGGTGCACCAGAAGATATGGCTTACCTATTGGAATCATCTTGGTTTAAGTTATCTGATTATTTCCTTACCATAGCAGAGGCATTGGTCATAAATTAGACTCATTTATTCACTATCTGTAAGAAAAAACTTTTGAAGACTGAGCTATCTGGCTTAGCTAGGAAAAGGTCTTTGAATGTGATTTAAGGAAGCTGGACAACTTGAATTTATTCTGAAAACATAAATCAAACAGCCTGAGTTAATTGTTCCTGTTGGCCCTAAGTTTAGTGTATACTCCAACTTTCTTTGCTGTCTATGCAAATCGAACATCTCATACCATTTTCCATAAAGCATAGCTTTCAGCGTTTTATTTATTCTTACATCTTTTATCTGAATCTTCTGCAGCTTTTTAACAATGCTGCTGAATTGTTGACACCAAGCTGGACACAGTACCCTTCTAGTGTTTTCACTGCTATCAGTAGCTGTAAGTTAATGTCTTTGCTGGTACTTTACAGTCTAAGTGCTATTCAGAAAAAAACTCCATTAAACATTTTATAACTGGCAGATGTCACGAAGGCTAAGGTTTATACAACCCTCAGCAGGGAGAAAAGCACAGTTCATTATCCATTCTAAATCAGTGCCCAAATATACCTGGTGTGGAGAAATAAGAAACTTGAAGGGAAAAGAGAGGAATAAAATCAGAGTAAAGATCTACCTGTCAGGAACAGTCTTACTGATGAGAAACCAGGGAACACCAGTGTGTTTAACACAGAGGGAAACCTGTTATAACAAAAGCAGCAGATCTGGTAAGCTACACATATGTAATAAAAGATACCATAAAAAGGGGCCAGAACAAAGTGGGTTTCAGGGTAAGATGTCAATCCATGGAGTCAAAGTTGAATGCTAAATCTGAAATACAGCCTGTTGAAAAGTATGGGTATAAAGGCAGCGCTGGGTGTAATAATGTGCTGGTAGGACTTGCCATAGTTACACAGTGGTTCAGCAATGGAGAAACTGAGCAAACAGTCCAACTGAAAGGATTTCTGTGTGTGTAATAATGACAGGTTTTAGACTGTAATCAAACTAATCAGAAAATGAATATTATAGTGATTCTGAGGAGTCCTGAAGGTAAACTGAATGAAGGAAAAGGGATGGTATAACATGATAATTCAATTGGGTGAAAGCTAATTTCCTGTTTTCCCAAGGGTCTTCAAAATCTGATAAGTTAAATCCTTCTGGGCAGCCTAACTCCTGCAGCATCTCTGAAATTATGCAACCAAATTACTTCCAGTCTTTCTGAAGAAATGTACTTCTGCGCTTTGGGACATTTTCATTACTCTGAGTAGCACTTCCCGAAAATGCTGGTATCAGAAAGAATACAACACCCTTTACAGTGCTTCGGTTCTCCAGCAGTGAGTGTTTAGAGAGACCTAACTCCAGTGGCTAATTTCACCGTCTGTAAAAGCCTGCTGAGCTGGAAACACATTCCAAACATCTTGATTGATTGTAATATTGCACAACAGTAAAATAACATTTGGGCAGAATAGTAAAATAACAATTGAAGCCAGCTGTACCTGCCAGCATACAGAAGAGCACAATGCTGTCCACAAGACACATGGAGTCCAGGGTCTCCTGAGTTAAACCCATACCTGCAACACTCACTTGTTTTTGTAGCTTTGGGAAGACAAACTAGTCTCTCACACTTTCATCTGTGACTACCTGAGGCAATTCACAGCAGGGAACAGTTACACACTCCAATACTATCACAGTGTATTGTCATAAGTAAGAAAGTTTAAGATCCTCCCCTGTCCCTGCATTGTCCTCACTGCTGTCATATAGTAGGACTGCTAGCATGTTGGGAGAAGAGAATATGGTACTTGTGCTGCTACTACAGATAGCAAGGAGGAGGGACAGATGGGACAATTTGCACCGAGTTTGTATATCTGTGTAATGTCAGGTACTGAAATCAGTAGGGAGCTTGTTTCATGGTTGTAAACATGGCTCTTTGAACCTCCTTTGGCAGTACTTGCTCCTGAGAATGAAGCGTGACCATGCCCTGCAGCAGCTTGAATCCTGGTGTCATTCCACTGCTAAATAAACTCATCAGAACTACCTTTGTGTGTGTCTGTGCTCCAGCCCAGCACCGTGTTTGCTGAGTGTCTTGTTCAACATCCGTTTGTATGTGGAATACAAAATGCAGGCCCAGGACTTCGGGGAAATGGAATTTTAACATTAAGATCTTGCCAGCCAATGATTCCACGTACACTGGGGCAACCCCTACAGATACTGAACACGGTAATTAAACTTGTTAAAATCTTTTCAGACTAACTTCATTTAACAGAAACAGTCTTTCTTCATGAAGTGTGTCATCTGAATAGCCCCCATAGCAATGGCAAAATGTCATCAAAAAGGACTTATTTTATTTTAACATTTGCAATTAAAATATTCAGCAAAACACAACATACCTTCTTGTCTTTTTCCTTTCTTCCATAACAAAAGTTGTATTCTGGCAAATAAGAAGGTACCTTTTTCCACCTCCTATTTCTTCTCATGAGTGATTTCCCAAAGAAACAGGCTTTCCATTTGAATTCAGAGCACTAATAAATGTGATAAAACATTTAAAAAGACCTAGCTATCAAACGACATTTCAATGATCTTCATGCCTGAATTCTTTCTAACCACTGCAAAACGTGCCACCCTGGTAGCTTTCAATGATTAAATATGAGAACATTACTGTTTGTATGTACATTAATATAAATGCACCATTAATTACATAAACTGTTAGCTGAAAAATTAATAATGTCTTCTCTCTGAAGTCAGTTATATATAAACAAAAGTAACGAGTAACTCTTTGTTATAACAGAGTGAGGGTTCTGGTGCAATATAAATCATAAAAGTGAAGGCATAGAAATTTATTTCCAACCAGATATGGCAATATTAACTCAGAGTACAATTACAAAAGTACTTTTCTGAAAGGATCAGAAAATTCAACAATCTGCTTACCTGCACATGACGCTTTATTTAAGAAAGTAAGCACATATTTCCTCAAGAAAAGAAAATATGCATTCCTAATAGATAAATAATGGAAGAGATTGTAATTAACACCAGTTCTTGAAAGGGAAACTACCGAGTTTTTTGTGGAAGTCTGTGATGAATAAGTTGGTTGCATGAGTCTTCTTTCCTCTTGTTTTCACCTACTAATTACATTAAATTTTAACTGCATCAGTCAAGACAGCTGGTTTTGCACCAGTAGTTTTTTGTAGTCTTACATTCTTTAATAAGTGATTGCTGCATTGCTACAGGGATGTTATGCACCCTGCCTTCACCCCCAAGATATTCTTTTAAAAGGTTTTCTTTTGAAAGATGCTACAAACAGTGAAGAGTTTGTATGATACAAAACATATCAGGCCCACCATCACTGGAAACAAAGACCATGGCAGGATTTTTAAAGGTTTCCCAGAAAAAAAAAAATATTAAGCTACTATCTACTGAGTAAGCAGGGTTCATGAGATTTCACCATTTGTTTCAGAAGCCCCATGGATGTAATTGGCACTGGAAAATTATACCTGAGAATTTACTTTTCTTTCAATATGTCTATTCATTGCTCTAAAGATTAATTAATTTAAGGTAATATATTTCAAATTAAACAAAATAAAATTCAATTTGACTGGGGTATTTAAAGAAATATAATATCTTAAGAAGAGTCCCTAGTTCATGAAAATTCCAGGCTGCCTTCACAGGTAAGTCATTAGTGGCTCTATGCCTTTGCTACTGGCTGGTTTCCCTTAACATGGTGCCATCCCCAGACACTCTGCCCTCCACTTTCAGAGGGGAAAACTGTTCTGTTTCATGGAACAGTTCTTCTGAGCCTGATGCCAGAAAATACTTTGATATGCTGGTGTATATAGTAGTCACACTGCACCGATGAATCTGTGTTGGAGCACTGGCAAAGAAAACAAAGTGACATCTTATGCATAAAGCAGCATAAAAGAAAAAAATACTAAATTCAGGAGTAATAGGTTTTTATCAGACCATATACAAGGCTGAAGAAATGCCAAGCTCTCCAAAAGCTGGACTCTTTCTTCATTTACCATAATATCTAGGCTGTGAACCACATAGTAGAAAAGATTTGCATGTCACCCCTCCAGGTGTTTTACTCTGCAAGTTCTTGAAATATTGAAAATAAAATATAGAAGGGCAGAATGAAGAATAAAATCATGCTTGTGTAGGCTGTCAGATTCTTGTTGAAATAAACCCTGCATCCCTGGGCCCAGTCCCAGAGACAAGTCTCAGGAAGAGCTTTGTTGGAAGGAATCCTCTAGAACAGCTGCTGTCCCTGACAGATGTGCCACTGCCAACACAGCAACCAGAGAGGCAGTTTCCATAGTGATTGCAAACTTTGCTTGTGTTCTTCCTTCTTCACTGCCAACAAGCAGTCACTGAATTACCTTTTATCAATGCAATATGTATATAAGACTTTTACAGCTGTCTACGGACATAGGCACAGGAACTAAACTGACACCTGTGACATACCTTGCCTGCTTCTAGTCTCCTCATGGAAGAAAAACAGTGTTATTTCCCTTTATCTTTTCCTCAAGACATTGCTATTTTAAAAGTCATACAATTACTGGCTTTGTTATTATTTCAGACTTGCAATTATACCCAGCACTTTTCAAAGTTGTTTGAGACATTAATGCTAAGTGGCATTAACAACAGCAACAGAAAACATGTGTCAACCATTGTGCATTTAGATAAAAACATCGCAGTTAGACAAAACCAGTAACAGCAATATTTTGCAAACAAGTATTCATTGCCTGTGTGTGGTTAGTGACTCTTAGTCTAGTGCACATTTATTTTTCTGTAATGCTCACTAAATGCTATCAGCCGTAGCTTGATCTTTAAGATCTGCTATCTCCTTCCTCTTTATCCTTAATCTCCCTTTCCCTTTCTTCCCTTCTTCTTTAATATATATACACTTGGTCTGTGCTATTTCAAAGACCCATACCAAAGGATTTAAGTCAGTCATGCACATCAGTAGGATTATCAGAGTTGAAAGAATGATCCACAAAGAATAATATGCTCACCCTAATATGTAACATAGATGTTGTAGAGCAGAACTATAAACCTTGCCAAGCGATGCTAGGAGATGGGAAAATATAGACATGATATGAGTAATAATGGAGATTGTTCATTTGCATTTCACAAAAAATATTCATCATCTGTGGAGTTGCTTCTGTTTAAATTGGTAGGAAACATGCATGGGTTCCTAGTGCTTGAGCATCTGAGGACAATTTGCAGATTTAATCATCAGCTTTATTTGAAGAAAATTGCAATATATTCTATCTTATATACTCTGTGTTTGCAATATAACTGTATCAAGGCTCTTTAGGTTTTTGATCATTTTGGGTTTCAGAGCAAGACTTAATTTTTGAATTTTGAGAGGCTTTAAGCAGGAGGTAAATTTTCTGATTCTGGCATTTGAGGCATGAAATACTGAATAGCAAGAACTTCATATGTTCCCAGAGTACATGAGTGAGGTGACAAGCAAGCCTAACCACTGTCATCATCAGCATCTCAAGAGCTGCTTCATTTGTCTTTGAAAGGAGAGTAGCTGCTCACAGTGCTGACATCTCCAAACCCCACTCTCGGTGCCAAACACAAAGGGGCCTCTAATAGTTGTCACGTCTAAATCCCTTCTGCAGGATGGTCCTAGGAACAGTGTACTCTGATTCCTGGAATTTACCAACAATGTACAATCTATATGCCATAATATCCTCAGGAGACCCCATGGAGAGCCATGAAAGTGGGGCAGTTCAATGGCTCTGGAGAGCCTCTGCATGTTGTGGTTGCGAGTTCACTTCCTAGTTCCCTACGTAGCCAGACGGTGACTGATTTTGACAGCCACTAAAGAGCATTGAGGAAGAAGATACCCTGGGGATTGGCAGTCACCAAAGTTAGAAAGAAGTTGAGGAAATTGTTCATAGCCATGAACCTTAGACACCTCAGTTTCCTTTAATCCTTCTTCCAGGGTCTATTCCAGGTGCAGATATTTACACTTGCAAACTGGAAAGCTTTGCCTTAAGTTGGGCAATCACTCACTGGAAGTAAAAGGGGAAGAAATAAAGCTCAGTGGATTTGTGAACAACAGAATAACTTTGACCCATGCTCTGAAGGCTTTGCAAAAAGCCTGATTGGAATCTTAGATTGTGAAGTAAGGTATTTTCCAGAGCAACAGAGAAATATTAATGTTTTTGTGTAAGTTTTTGGAAGAACTCATTCACACCAGAATTCACCTTCAAGAAACCTTTCCTTCATATGGAACAGGTGGAAGGAGTGTCTGTGAAGATAGAAAGGGGGAAAAAAGCCTGTCTTACACAAGAGAATAGAAGTGGTTAGCTTTTTTCACCTAACAAAATGAAGTCTGAGAGGAGATACTATTGCAGTCTATAAATATATGGGGAGGTAAACATTAAGAAGAGAGAAGAGGTCAGTGCTGACAAAAAGTGGTATGACTGTAAATTGGCTGGGAATTTTTTGGCTGGAAATAGTAAGAGCCAGTACAAAGCAAAGTACAAAGCAGAGAATGTTGTTGATCTGGACAATATTTTTTTCCTTAAATGAAAAGATTGTAACAAGCTCTGTGACAGCTTTCAGTGTTATCAGGTGAGAGAGTCCTGCTGCTACACAAGTTTTTCCTTTGCAACCTGTGTTGCCTCTCCTTTCAAAAAGCAGGTTTGGGCCCTTTTTTTTGGTCTGCACTTAATGTCAAACTGCTGAATGAAATATGTTCACTTGAAATTAATTTCAGGTTAGAAATTAGTTATCTTGCTGAGGATTCAATTTCAAGAAGGATTCGTACATAAGAATTACAATCCTAGTAACGGGTCTGGACTGGTAACCTTTTTTATAACAAACCATCTCCTAACCTGTAATCAAGGAGAGCAGGAGTCCTCTTGATTTCATCATTTCATTGAGTAGTTGCATGCTTCGGTTCTCAGTGTAGTATTATTTTGTTCAAATGTTATCCCTTCCAATACCTCACTCCCTCAGAGTATCCCTTTTTTTTTCTGTTCCTCATCGTAATCAGAAAATAATAATGTGTGTTGCAAATATATCACCACCGGTGGCAAAGAAGCCATTTACTTGTCTGTAATAACCACACCTGCCTTATCTAAAAATCAGTCAGCATAGCTGGCAACTTTCTTTTTCACTGAAGGCCAATGTTGTTCAAAGCTTTAGCTCAGCTGATATTTACTGTGTTGGCTGATGTTAGTGGCAAAGCCAAGGATAAATTAATCAGTGGAGCTATTTTCCCAATTCATCACACACAAACTTATTCAATTTCATTAATGATTTACTGACTCACTTGGGGGCTTTCCTTTTTACAATAGCGGTATAAAAGGCCAAATCTAAAAGATTAATTTATATAGATGTTTACAAATTTTCCAGTCCTGTATTCCTAAAAAAAAAAACAAAAAACAAAAAGAGTTAAAACCAAAAGCAAACAATCAAAAAACCTCACTAAAATCCACAAACTAAGCCCTACTTACTCCTCTCAAAGCTTGAAATTCAGCTGGGAAAACTACGACACTGCCTTGAGATCTGATTTCTGCAGAACTGATAGCCTAAACACAACATGACCTTTTTAATATTTCAGCAAAAGAGAGACTGGCAGATCTGGAGCAGGCTAGGCTGCTGAGGTGGGGCTGTAGTTAGCCCTTTCCTTGTCCCTCACCATTCAGGGTATGCAACACAGTGCTGGGGTCCCAGCACACAGCACTGCCTCACGCAGCTGGGGCTGTGGGTTTGCAGAGACATCACCAGTTGACCTGCCAGCACTGCCTTCTCCTACACCTCCAGTCCCAGATGGGCCAGGACCATGCTGGTGTCACTCCATGTGTGTGCCCTTGGGAGGCACCTGGTAACAGTGATGGAAAGCATCCACAGGATAATAACCTCCTCATTTCAACGACTGGAAAAGCCCTTCCTTGTCCTCAGGCACTACTAGTTTGCACATCGAACAGCTTTTAACAAAATAAAACAGCTGCATTTTTTATTTTAAAACCAACTTGAGATTTTGACATTGCAGGGCTCCAGGAGTGAGCCCTAGACTATCCACAACTTAAGTGTTTCTCTGTCCAAAACACATGCAGGCATTGCCAGATGTTACAGTGAGGTAGATGTATTATTTCAAACTGTTGTAGTGTTATTTTGCAGCACGCTTGCACTCAGTCTAGAAATGGGTGTATTCCAGGTACAGGTTAGTTGGCATAATAACACCAAGGAATCCCTGTTAAATGTAAAACTGCCTGTCTTGTTCAGCTTCATCAGGCTTGCAAAAGCCGTTACAAAAAACAGTGCAAACAACTGCCATACCCTCTATTTAATTGAGCATGCTGATAATTCCTCAGTTTCGGTGAAACAGAATTTTGTAAAAATTTTTGCAAACCAGGATATAAGGGCATTGAGAAGAAGATGCAGTTTTCACAGCATTATTGGACTTCCTTGCTGATCTGGAGAAGCTTTGAATTGTAAATTGAATATAAATGGGTTCAGAGTCAAACTTGCCGTATTATACCTAGAAAGAGATCGGTGTATAATTTTTTCCAGTTCAAGAAGGAGGATATCACTGTACCACTGTTAGATATAATTTCAAATGTATATAGATGATATGTTGTACATCAATATCTAGTCATTAAAAATATACAGCATAATAAAAATAGTGACACACTACAAAGTCAGAAGTTTGAGAATGCAAACAAATTAATGGAGCTAAATAAATGAATAATAAAATCAAAATTAAAGTACTTTATCATTATTTGATAGGAATTGGTTCAAAAACTAGGAAGAACAGCAGCATCCTCTCAGTTAGAGAAATAAAGTTAACTTTTCAACACTGTAAAATTGATAATGGGACCTCCTAAGCTTAGATTTGCCTCTAAAAGCACTATTGAGGGAATACAGTTCATTATAGTATCATCCAGGAATAAGTGTTTGATGAAAGACAACCAGCATGGTAAGAATCCTCTGACAATATCTTCAGTCACCATAGAGGTATACGGAATAACCAACCACTAAGGTGAGCTGTATTGTTATTAGATGTGAGTTTTCAAACAGAACAGTCAATTTCTCTGACAACTCCTGCTCTCCCCTACCCAGTTTTTTTTTTTGATTAAAACCTCCACCCTCAAACAAGATATAATTTTCAGCCTTCTTTGTACCTTTGCCACAAGCCTTGCCTGCTCCTTAGGATCACGATAGCTCTTATTTCATCCCCTAATGCAGACTTAACAGCCTCTTTGTCAGGGTTGACAAAGTCTCAATATTTTTTATTTCCCCTCAGTTCCTCCAAGCCTGATGTTGCTGGAAGAGGTCACTTTACATCAGAAGTTAGGAAAACAAATCTGGCAGTACAGTAGTAGCGTGCTAAGGCTCTGAGTGAAACGTTGCCCCTGTTCACTTTTGCACAAGAGTAGTAACGTGGGCTGTTACATGGTAGCAAGCATTTGCATCACTAAGCACTTCAGGGGTGGAGACGGGAAGCAGCTACGAAGGTGGGATGTGGGAAGGTGTCCAGCTTTCTGAGGGTTGGCCTCCTTATGCTGAGCATGGGCTTTGGAACACCACTTGATCTGCTCCTATCCTGCAATCAGTAGACATTGACTGTAAAAACAAGCTGTTGTCACCCCAGAAAAAAGCTTCAGCCAGACACCTTCACCTACTCTTCGCCTAAGATTAGTAGATCAATGGAGCTCTGAGAGAGCAAAAAGGTAAGCAGCTTGTTGAAGGAAAACCAGAACATGGATATTCTCCAAGAGAAACAGATCATACTGATGAGTTCTGAGATTTTCTGGAACAAAATCCAAAATTTGGCACATTCTTCTTTACTACTACAAATGCCTTGGAAAGCATTACAAAAATTTGTATACGGAAGTTTTATTAAAACAAAATTGATATTCTCCATTGCTGCCAGCTTTACCCTTGTATTTCCTTATTTCCTTCCATATGCAGCCTTTCACTTTCCTTTCAAAAGTTATTTTAAGTATTTATTACCATGATTACTGTTGTTTATTTAAACTTGCAAATACACAAACAAAAACAGTCATAGTGAATTTCTGCCATGAAAATGTAAGAAATGCAAGTTTTCCCTGTGCTGAGTGTCATACCAGTAATATCTACCATGCTGTCCTTTTTCTGGAAAGATAAGTTATCATGCAGAAAGGCAGAATATCTTGTAGAGTGAATAAAGACAGAATGTGCTTACAATAACATGATACTCAACCCTGTTTCTTTGAAAATCCCTAAGGAATTAAAGATGTAAATAGTGGCAAGAAATTCTATTATCTGTTCTTGGAATAAGACTAGGATAGCTAGGACATTTGCCATCAACCTGAGGAACAATGGTTAAACAAAAGTGTTTGTAAAGTCTACTGCTAAAAAATGTCAGTCTTTTACAATATAATTTTGTGAAGCTGTGAGGTATTTGTGAAATGTTCTTTAAAATTTATATGTGTCTGCTCTGTTGCTCAGCAGACTGCAGAGCAAGAAGAAGACATAAATAGTTTAAATGAAGACTTCTGGTCCTCTAAAAGGTGAGACAGAAGTCTTTTATTTATTCCTCAGAAAAAAGTTTTGTAACTATGACAAGCACCAGACAAGACAGCATGATTCAAGCAGTAAAGAATTTGGCTGGACAGAAAAATTTAATCTAGGCTTTTTACAGCACTGGAGCCCTTATTCTCCTCTGACTGGAAAGCTATTCAGGCTTGTAAAACAAATTGCAGGTTTTTACATGGCTCATGCATTGGCATACACCCACCTTCACCAAAGCAGCGGAGATCTATGCCCTTTGTGGATAACCCTAGTGTTTTCTTCAACTTTTTCAAAGAATAAAAGCTTTTCAATAAGCTAGCAAAGGTGATTTAGTTCATTATGCTGTTGCTGCATGGTCTTTCTTGCCCTCTCTGTACTGTCTCCACAAGCTGCTTTCACCTGACTTGACTTCTACCTGTTTTCCCAAGGAAGAGCAGTGGAAAATGCACATATTCTTTTCCCTAAGAAGTGTGCTTAACTAGCGTGATCAACCCCAAAGTCCATCAAAATTTAGGATACTTAGAACTGTGTTTATGCCACACACACTTTGCACTGGAAATAGACTGAAAGCACTTAGTTATTTCACATAAATCTCTGCGTCTTACCATCACATCTCATATTAAAATTTATGAGTGGAGCCAAGCAGAATGAAGAGATTTCTCACAGAAATATATTAATTTATGTGAAGGAAAGAAATGGCATCAGATTACCATTAATATATTAAATTTATGTATTGATAGTGCTTAAAACATGAGCAAACTGAGTTCCATTGTGAAAAACACCACATAAACTCACAATATCTGAGAGCCACAATCAGTTTTCAGTACCCAGATCTCTCACTGGTACAAGGGGGAAAACAAAGTCACAGAAACTCCCCCAGAATTGGAATAGAATAAGAAGCTTAGTATTGCATATATTCAACATGAGAGTATATATTCAACAGTATGAGAGTGTTTTGGGATACTGATAAATTATCTGTCACATTATAAAATTACAGTTTTTGGTTTCCCAGAGGAGTAAAATTGTATGATACTCTGTTGTGTGTACCTTACTCCATACAGAGATAATTTCTACAGGAGATCATTAGTTCTGCAAAAACTTTATTATAGTTGCACCTGAAGCTCTTTAAAATCTTTCATGCTTGAAAGATTAATTGAGTTGGATGGGCCTGGAAATTTAAACCTTTTTATAAGCCTCCCTAAGGCCTCTAACTCTTCTTAAATCAAGACTTTCTTTCCATTATTTTCAAGCCACTCAAACTTCATTTTCCCACTTATCACTTCAGTCTAAAGAAATATCGTGTATTTGTCTTTTGTTCTTCTCCATTCAGAGATAGGTAGAGAGCCCTTGGGACTTACAGCATTATTATGTTTCCTTGTGCTTGGAGAGAGATTTCATGAAAACCTTTAATTTCTGCCTTGTAAGGCAGGAAGCAATGTTCTTCACCACCAAGATTTAATTTGCAGTATTGTGGTCATCCTTAACAGCACAAGCTTTATCACTACAACTTATGACTAGAGGTACTTTCAGCCTGTTGTTTAAAGATCTCCAGGCCTCTTTTTGTCATGGAATGAGCTCCACCTCAGAAAACAGACCTGTTTTCCAAATCTTATTTCTCTGCTTTGAAGACTCACTTGTTTCTATACTTTCCTCACCAAAGTGTTTGTGTGGAGGGAACTGATTGCTGATAAAGCCTTTTCAAGTTCCTTAATTTTTGTCACAAATCTTTAAAGAAACAATTGCATTGTATGGAGAGTAACTGAGACAGGTTCACTAGCAATTTCTAAGTATTAAAATAGATTTATGGCTGGACTGCCACAAAACAGCTGGAGCATACCAATAAATTTAGGTGATTTTCATTTTCACAATGTCATAAGAAAGAGCTAGTTTAATGAGTCAGGTATTACATTTAGCAGTTAATCCTCTAAAGTCTGGTATAAACAACAAAGGTTTCTCCCCTCTCCCTCTACACCTATCTTACTGAAATGCCTGTTTTCATGATTTTTCTTGTTGAATTTGATTCATATTTAAAAATAAAAGTCTCATGTACATTTTCAAGCACACGGTCTTGCTTTGTCTCAACTAGTTCAAATGTTTAATGTATGCAGAATGAAACACAAGATTTCTAATGTTAGGCCTCTTCTGCCAGAAAATGTCAGACCGTATGAGACAGGTTGCTACTGTTAATAGCTGGAGTTATTGGCACAATAAAGACTCTGGACCAATTCACACCAACATAAATTACTGGCTGCACTTATTAAAATGTTCATTTGTTGTTTAATGATGGCTTTAAATGATAATTTATCTAGTTTAATATCTTATTAAAAATTGAAGAGATACATGTGTGGCCATTAATTTATGCATTACAAGAGATAAAATGTAAAGACATAAATTCAGGTAAATGCATGTGGGTATAGACCTTAATTGTACTCATGTCTCTTCATCCAGGCTCAGGGATCTGCCTGCCAAAAGCTGGGAGTCTAAAACAGGAACTAATCCAAAGATCAATGGGTAATATTCCTTCTTAAACATCTTCATCAAAATACTTCTGATGCATTTAAATTGAGTAAAATCAAATCAGTCTTCTGGAGGACTTGAAAGTGCTTTTCTCAGAGACAGAAGTAGAAATGTAACACTGCTGCAAAGAGGAGGAAATCCCCCTGGGAAGCATCTGGCAGATAGACCTCTCTGACATGATGCGTCCCCATCTGTTAGGTTGGTAGTGGTGAAGAAGTAGTCAGGAAACTGTGGTGAATCCATTGGCAAGGTACCTGGGAGTGTCCAAAACCCTGTAATTAATGGTGCTGAATGCATTTTTGCAGAGGTTGGGAGAAAGGAAAAGGACTGCAACATGGCACAATTTACCATTGACTTGACACTCCTTAAATGAGAATTAAGACAAGAATAAAGATGGAAGAACTGAAGGTTTCAGCCCAGATGGGTGGGGAAATGAAATTTACATTCAGCAATGGAAATTAATATATATGAGTGCAGCTAAATGTCCTCTGCTTCAGCACCTGCCTGGAATTGAAGAATATTGCTAAATGCAAGAGATTGGAGTCAACAGGAAGGAGATGATGGTAACTCTGTGATGACTAAGGCTGTCACAGTCCAGAACAACTTGGTTTTGCACTCCCAGAATAAATGATCCCAGAGCAGCAGTCCTCCTGCCCTTGTTCCCTAACCTAAAAGAGACCAGAGACAAAAGTGACCAATTTGAGAGGAACTTTGTTACTGATTTTCCTATGATATCCTTATTTTTCTGCTCAGATTTGCACACAGTTGCACCAAGGCTCCGCCTGCCCATCACAGCCTTTTGGGCCTAATGGTGGATGCCTAGTCCCCTCACCTGTGCACCCTGCCACCGCTCAGGGTGGCTGCCAGCCGAGCCACTGCAGGCAGCTAACCGAGCAGAAATGGTAACAGGAAGGGATGTGCTCTTCTCTGACACATGGGAATCACACGTTTTGCTCATTCCAGTGCCACAGAAACTGCCCCCACCAAAAGCTAATGAACTGTTCTATTTTCTGTCCATGATGCTGTATCATCCTCCTCCCCTTTGTTGCTTGGGTCTGTTCCTTATATATGAATATATATATTGCTTATAGAAACACTTTTTGCAGAAAGTTCCAGATATAAAAGGGAATTGATGCAGCATGTAAAACATGGCATTTTACAACCTTGGGTGGGGGGGGGGAGCGGTATGAAGCAGCAGTAAATGTTTTCCCTCTCTGTGTTTTTCAGTAAAGCTTGACCTGACAAACACTCAAAACATGGATCTCAAGACATATGTCTTTTAAAAAAGAAGCATGGTATTAAACTGTATTATGCAACTCATGAAACAACATGAAACAGCACGAACTACATAATAAAATGTATTATGCAACTCATGAAACACAAGAAATAGCAAAACCAGGCTCAGCATCCTCAGCAGCAGGAGAGAGGACCTGCACTAACATAGCAATTTATTGCTGTTTAGTATATAGTTAACTGTTGAGTAAAAAACATTAAATAAAATTTGAAAAAGTACAAAATTATACCCACCAAACTCACTTTATTATTACTGTATTGTTCTTTTGTCTTCTGAAGTCACTAGTGTCACAAGAAGTTGGGCTGGATGGTTCATGTATTTATCGTGACTTCTGCTCCATGAAACTCTTTCAGTTGATTTGAACACTTAATCTATTACTTTATTTACTTCTGTGATAGGATTGGATTTACTTAATTACCTTGGACAATGGCAACAAATAAGGAAGCAAATAAAATGGAGTCTGAGAGTTTTCAAAGACTGTATTTTAGAGGTCGTGGTAATGAGAGGAACAAAAAGAACTCTGTTCATTTTTGGGAGCCTCTTTTTTGATAGAGGCAAATTCTCACCTTAGAGCTTAATTGCCTATATTAAAAAGAAGGAATAAAGTAGATATTTTGTAAATCTCAAATGAATGTAAGTGAGACTGTCTGAACTTCTGCCTATTTCCAGAATGGAAGGGTCTTTATATATTTTTATACCTCTTTATCTTTGCACATCTGTGGGCTTGTCATGCTGGATGTCTCAAAGGTCAAGAGCTTAAAAGAATACATGTTTTTTAACTCTTGCCATCACCTGTGGAATCAACTCTGTTGGAGAAGTACTCCAGTAACAGCAGTAGTCCATGACAGTTTGATTAATACTAGGTTCTTGATATTTGCACAATATTTCTGGTTCGTTACACTTTACTCATCAGTCTGTGCCACTTTAGGGACTGTCAGCAATCTTCCCAATGCTGGTTAGTGTCTTGTTTTGCATTTGTACTTCTATCTTGGTAAAAAGATACACTGAGAGAAAAAAAGAAAAGAAAAAAGAAAAAGAAAAAAAGAGACCTCTGTCATTTGTCTAGACAGCTCAACAATGTACCCTAGATGAATGATTTGACTGAAACGAAGCTGTCTCACCAAATGAGTTTTTATCCATCTTTCAGCTAATTCCAAAAGTTAAATATGAAGCCCAGTGACTCTGTGATTTGTGACTCTGAGTCCATAAGCCAACAAATGAATTAAAATGAAATATAAATATTGAGAATCACAGGCGTCACATTAGCCATTAGAAAAAGAACATTTTTACTATCCACAGTGGAAAAAGTTTGACTTCTGATCCTGCTGCTGCTAATATCTCTGGTGCCTTCAGAGGAACATCCTCATGAGCAGGGTAAGACCCTTGGAGAAATGTGAGGTGTTTCCTCAAAATGCAATCTTCTTTAATTCTCTTCCTCCTCTGTTTTTATTTTATTTTTTTCATCAAGACATTCCTAACTCAGGTGTCTCTGATGACTCCCACTGTTCTAGTATTACATAAAACACAAACATCCCTAACCATTTAGATCTTTGTTATCAAAGCCAAGATTTTAAACTCCAGCCCCCCCCAAAAAAACAAACTAGCAAAACAAAAAAAAAGCCCACAAAAAGCAGGTACAACCAATTTATGATATGTTTGTGTTAGGTATCTTACTAAGATTCTTTGCTCTGTAAGGGAATTGTCCCTTCTCGCAGTAATTAGGTCCCAAGTCAATTCGTCCTGTTCTCTTTTGCAGAATGTATTGCATTAGTACTGCTTGGAAGATGGTAAAGCCCTATGCTATGGACATATTTCTCTAACAAATGAAAAGTCTTGTATTTTTCTGGATGAAGCTGCTGAAGAGAGCTTGTGTTGACAATACCACAAAGTACATTGTAGCTTAGGAATTAATAGGATGTAACACCTCACCCTCACTAGGAGGGTATTTGATTCTAGATCCTTAGTTTTTACTAGAGAAGCACTGTCTTTCCATCAGAACAGGGAAGTGTTAAGTAACACAGAAACAACACTAGATACTTATTCAAGGAGTCTCCACATCCTCTTTAGGTGGGGATTGCTCTTTGGAACCAAATTCTTCATACCTGTGGCTGTGATGCCTGCTTCAGAGGAAGGAGAGAGAGATTAGACTTGCCCTTCTGCCTACTATTCCTGTTGATTAGCTCAAAGCAGCCTCTAATCAGTATGTATATCGCACTTCAGGGGCACTGAACTCTTGATGAGAGTAGGAGGCTGAGGGTGTCCTGCATGTGCTCTGAGTCACCCTGCTTTCTCAGGCTGGAGGTGCCTAAATACATGCTCTGGTGATGAACAGACATGGAAGCAACCAAGACTATGAAAATGAGGCTCCTTTTTTCTCTTTTACTCAAAAAGAATTTTAAGATCAGGTAACAATTTGTAGTTCTGGTGTGGATACACATTAGACAGCTTACTGTTGTGGTTGACGTTTGAAGACTGGCTTTGTGTGAAAGGAGTGGAATAGATATAACGTTTGAGATGTCTGGATCCCCCACCCAACCCCATCACAGCAGAGCCATAGAAAGGTTGATGTCTTGGAGAGGTGGACCTCCCAAGACACATTGAACCATAAATAGAGAGGAGGGGAGGAGGAATAAGCAAGCGTATAAGACTCCAGGATGAAAGGTGAATATCATATGAAAAATTTTGTGTCTATCTTGAAGTTGGTGTAAGAAAAGTGATAGGCTAATATTCTCCTACAAGGAGCTTTGCCTACTAGGTCCCATTGCTCAGTAAATCCTTTTAGGTTATTTTTGACTAATGTGGGAAACACAATATGCTGGAAATTAAACAGAACATGGTTTTGCAATCAGTTCTGAGAACCATATATTTCAGTTCAGCTGCAACACTTCTGTGGAGAGGTTGGGTAACGTTTCATCATTTTGGCCCATGAGGCAAGTTAGCTTCCACTTTCTATTGATTTCTATTTCTACCTCTTGCTATCCCCTAAGTGACTATTATTGGCACAAAAGGGTGCAATATTAGATTGGTTAGGGAACTATTGAATTTTCCTCCTAAGCAATTTTAAGTACACAGGAAGAGCAGATAATTGTTAGAAACTAAACTGACTTTCACTAAGGTGAATTAGGTAAGTTATGGCCACAGATTCACCAAGCACAGTGGTATAAATGCCACCGAGTTCTCTGTTACCACTAGAGCGAACAAACAAAGTAAAAAGCTACTTAGAAACTTTACATGACTTGTGCTGCTATGCCTTCTAGGTGAAGAAGTTTGCAAATAAAATTATACCGCCTAAAACCTGTATAGAAAGTTTTTCATCTTCTCTCCGTGTCTATGCAGACAGCTGAAAAGAAGGAACTCTGCTTTACTTGGTGCTTAGATTTCATGGTCCTGTTTTTCCCTTTCTTCCAGTCTTTTGAGCCTGCTTCACAAGACCTTTTGCATGATAAGACCCTGAAGAAAAACATTCTCCAAGGAGTCTGTACCTGGCCAAGTTCCTGGTACTAATTAGACCTGGGTGCCTTACTGCTGTTGTGGAAGAGCACACACATACTGCATTTGCAGCCTTTGGTATATCGGTTCTTCTTGTGTGCTGCAGAAGTCAAACTGCAGTGCTCACAGAATTAATCATGTCTAACACTTACCAGCCCATGACAGAAATTATTGTAGCAAATGTCTGTTAATATGCAAATGAGGCCTCTATTGCTTCAAGCATCATCCTGTAATTACTCAGCTGTTTCTCAAGTGTGATTTATTGAATCAGCAATTTATGAAGATGGAGTGGCATAACCTAATTTACTTGTGTAGCTTCATTAATGGTTAAGAAGTAGAAATATGCTTCCTGTCACTTTAACGATAGTATTTGTTAGCACTAGAAGTTGATATGGGTCATTTAATTCGTCTATGCAAATTCGCTTACTGCATGTTTTGGAATCAGCAACTCCTCAACAAGCTTGTCTCTGAAATATTTCCTGCAGTAATCCTGCTTGAGGCTTGTGCATTTAGCTTAAAGACAAGCTTTGAGAAAACAGCAACAGCTGGTGGTAGACAAAAAGTAAATGGTTAGATTAATTGAGTAATACCAATATTTGGTAATTAGTAAGAAACTGACTGCATTCCTTTCTATTGTACCATTGCTTAAAAGAGATCTAAATGAAAACTGTATATATTCTAGAGGCTGAAACATCATTTGTAAAAATCAAAGGAACTGTGCACTGTAATTTTTTTCATGACCAGTAATATGCTGAGGATCTGAGCATTGAAGCCAATCAGATAATATTAAACAATCATAAAAAATGCATAACATATACAGCTTGAATTCTGTTCCTACAGTTGCTCTGTACTGCTGAAAATCTCATCTCTAGAGATGAGGGGGGATGCAGATAAAATTGAGAAGTGATGTCCTACAAATATATATATATATATAAATCACAGAAGTTTTTTAATTTAATGAGATTGTTTTTTTCTTGAATCCTTTTTCATCACTTTATTCTTCTAGTCTCTGCCCCAGATGTCAGCCAAAATTTTTTTCCACAGTTTCTCTATTTACCCCTCACTTCAAATTCTTCACTTTAATAAGTTAATTTCAGTGATGTTATCTTGTGATGCAGGTTTGGCAAATCTGCCCATAAATAAAACTCTTCAGGCAAGGTGAAGAATGGCCTTGGAGTGCTCTCTTGTAGTGTTGATGATAGTTTTACAGAGGAATCACAGATTTTCTAAAGGAAATCTATGGGTACACTGTCAGATTTTCTTATTTCAGATTCTGGGAGCAAGCAAAAGTCTTCATGCTTGTTTTGCAACAAATGACTTATCACAACATACAGGGCACAGCCAGCAGAAGCAGAACACTTAAACTTTAAGGAATTTGCAATTGCAAAACCTATTCAAAAATTAAGTTGTGGACAACAAATTTCTTCATGATTTCCTCTATCATCTACTTCTTTGTTCCAAGAATTGTGCCTTTGATGAACATGAGATCAGTTATAGCTTAAGTGGTTATTCAGCAGAAGAAAAGATGGTAGAATCTGGCTTAAGTTAACTAGAACATTCATTTTAATGTAATATGTAATTTTAAGAAGGTATAAAGAAAAGCGACTATGGTAATTAAACCTTGATATTGCTAAAGAAAACATAAAGTTTTAAAAAGATACTTGAAACCCAGACAACTAGGTAGCATCCAGCATATCAGACTTCAGGTCCTGGGAATGATTATTTCTTCCTTTCTGGTGAAGTATTTTAGAACACCTGACTTTGTGTAAGCAGCAGAAACACTCATTATTACACACGACAAAGAGCTCTCTTTTCAAAATGTATTGTTAAATCACCAGTTGAGTTTGGTACCTAGTTTTAGTGTGCAGGAATAATGACAGCCAACTGCTTAGCTTTGTGCAGCGGGTGCTATCCACTTACGAAAGGTCAGGGGAAGATTACAGGATGCCAGTTAATAACACACATCTGAAGCAATGACCCTTATGGGACCACCAAAACTACAACGGCGTGTTGACAATTACGTTTTGTTTTCTAAACCAGGCACTGTTACTAAGGTTTGTATCATGACACGGGAATAGTACAAGATGGAATCAGAAATATGGGTCCTTTTTTTTATCTCTTGTAATTACTGCCAAGGAGAAAATGGGCTTTACTAGTGTCTCAAACTATTTTTTCTGGTTTTCGTACAGGGTTGCAGTGAAAAATGAGGGACAAGGAATTTCCTCAGAAACATTTTTACCTCAGAAAGACTTTTTCCCTGATCTGACTGAATGTGGTCGTCTGGCAACCACAACTATAAAGTATTTTTTCATTACATTATGCTTTGTAGTAGCAACATAACACTTATCAGCACTGAGGAAGGTGGTAAGCGGAAGAGAAACTGCGATGTGCTAGGAAGTTGGGCAACTGGCTAATGAGCCACACAGTCTCAGGGATATATGAAGAGTTGATCTGAGACTGAAACTCAGACAGGAAATACCCCAAATGCTCTTAGAAGTGTATTCTCCCCTCCATTTTTCCTTCTCCCCTTCACTCCTCTGAGTATTTTCTTCTGTTCTTTCCCAATGACTAGGAGAGTGATGAATCAGAGCATGTATATGAAGGGGAGCAGATCTCTAGCAGGCTCCGTGGTCCCACACAGCTCACCGCCTTCTTACTCATTTCACATGTGGTGCTTTACCAAATTACAGTGTCAGCGGGGGTAAAAGGGCTGGCCTACCTGAACTTGGTTTAAACAAGAAACGATGCCATTTTAACATTCACCAGAAGACCAGTTCCTACAAGAACTACAGAGGTGCCAGCCAAGCCTTCTCAATCCCCTTCATGAGAGATCAGTGGGCAGGAGAGGATTGGCAGCAAGGGAGGTTATACTTTGCTCAGTCTTTTCTCATTCAGCTCTGGTTCCCAAGATGATCTGATCCTGTTGACCACTGCTCTCAACCTCTGAGGGACTCATAGTTGGGTGGAAACAGCAAAATGGTCTTGGCATCTCCTCCTATTCCATCATCGATTGCCCAGTACAGCTCCTTCTCCCATCTGCCCATCGTATGGGATCCACCAGCACCCACATATGTAAACACCTGGGCTCTACTCCAACATTGCCAGGCAAGGGGAAATACCACCAATTGCAAGGAGAAAACTCTAGGCACTGTTTCAGCCCTCTCTCTTACCACTATTTGGTTATGGGGCAGCTCCACTCTGGGAGTTGTAAGACAACAGGAGGACAGGCATGGGGCTGACATTGTTATGGGTTACTATGCACAGTGTCAGCATCTTATCATTTTGGCTTCCTGCAGTATAGTGGACAATCTAAAATGTGGTATTCCTACAGTTCCTACAATACCATTGCCTATTATTTTTCTGTTCCTAACTTTGGCACTGCCTTGCCTTGGGAAAATTACACAATCTTTATGCTTCATTTTCCTCCATCAGGAAGCTAATATAATTCTAGGATTACATTATATTACAGTGCTATGGGGACATAATATGTCAAATCTTGAAGCAGAACACCTGCCTCCAAGCAGAACAGTGCTGTGTATAGTAAGCCTTATCTCTTAGTGTTTACTGCCTCAGAAATTTGCCCTTCAAACATAACTCCTCTGCTATGGGACACACAAAGCCAACTTGGGTGTCTCTGTACCTACAGTCATCAACCCTTCAACCTTTCTGATTCACAAGTAAATCAAGTTGAGTGTTTGTTGTTGCAGAGGACATACATAGGCCCTAAAGAGTTGAAAGACTTGCTCTATGCTTATGAATGCAAGAAGGCAACCAGATCTGGAATTATCTCCTCCAAAGCCAGTTTACTTACATAAAACCACAGAAAACATAGCAGAGTTATGCTACTATCGAAAAGCTCTTTATTGAAGACAAACTGAGAGTGGCTAATCTAAGACTGTAGGATATGAAATCTCACTGGATGTCCTTTGTGAGGTAACAATACCCAAGTCAACACAATTTCTGCTTGCATTCTGGTCTCACCTCCCTCTCCTTTAAACCTTTATCACAGCTTTTTCAGAAGTTGAATGGCTGTTAAGCCAATGTGCTATAGCAGGGCTACATGTACCCAAATAGTACGATGGTAGTTCTTCACCTCACCTTCATATTTGGGTGGGCTGTTAAATTTCGTTAAGCTAACTCATCAGAATGCCAATAGCAACATGATGGACACTACTGATTTAACTATAAAATAAAACCACTGCTTTACTTGCATAGAATGTGTCTAAATGTCCTATATGTGAAACTGAGAAGTCCTTGCCTTCCAGTGTCTTATACAATGTAGCAGACATACCACGGGTATGGAGGGCATCTGTCTTTTTAGGAAACCAGTCCTGAAAAAGTTTGGCTCCCACCATCACACCTGTGGGCTGCTCATCCTTATGACATGATCTGAGAAGGTGTCCATTTGCCCTAAAAAATTAATCAGTAGCTTCAGACTGCTTCAGATACACAAAGAGGTGTTTACTGGCAGTTGAGGAGTTTATGTTGAAGAGGTCTCCTTTTGCATGGACAAGATTTACTTCTACAGGGTTACTCTAAAGATACTCCCTCATATTTCCCTGCAGCTAGGAAGAGTCTTCTCTTTGTGTTCTGCTCATGCAGGTATCTCATAGCCTTTTATTCAGCTATCAGTAGGCAGGAAGTATTATGGGAGGAAAAGAAAAGCTATGAAGTCATCATTCCTGAAGAAAACACTTTTACTTTTAGTTTAGAAATTATTCAGTTCTGTCATGGGGTCAATGTCCTACACAGATGGACCGTGCTAGTATGATAATGTGCAGGTCTGGAAAAATCCTCTGCTGAGAGCTTTTGAATCCTTCAAATTAGATGCAAATGTGCAACCTGACGCAGATAGCAAATTAAGAAAATAAAGTGTAATACGACATCCAACTAATGAGAACCCTAGAGTAGTGAATGCAACCAATTTAAACCAAGGAGTCAATGGCAGTCACAGCTTTAATAATACTAGAGATATTTAAATATTGTACAGAGATAGAAGACGTCTTCAGGAACTTGTTTTTACTCATAAAAAAAGTGAAAGCCAAAGAAAAAGCCCACTTTTCTCAGTAACAAGGATAAGTAATAAGAACTCATTCCTCTTTTAAAATTAATGCAATGGGGAAGTTTGCCAACTTCACTTCAGAATTAGGGAAGTAGAAATATTGTGCTATGTTACACCAACACACATGAAACAGGTCCAAAATTATAACCCAAAACAGGAAAAAAGAGGAGAATTTACTTCTTAAACACTCTCAGAAATGATTCACTGTCTTTCCAAGGTCAGTTTTAAGCAGTGAAGGCATAACACAGAAAAGCAAAAGCAAAGCACAGACATCTTTCAGATGTCCCATACCTTGTGTATCCCTCCCAGGTATGTGGATGTGACCACTTTAAATCAGCATCTTACAAGTCTACTAAACTGAATGCTGAGCAGTGAAGTAGAGGAATGGGTCCTCAGAATTTAAGATTCAACATTTCAAACCTCTTGCTAAATCCAGAATTAACCATATATTATAAATTACTATATAAGACTTTCACAAGCTACTAAAAACATAAGTGAAGGAGACTGAAGTTGAATATTTGACAATTATTGAGGGATACTTTCGCATTTTACCCATTCTCTTTTGTCGAATTGCCATATTTCAAATGGTATTAATTTTTGATTGCGGCGATATAAATAAAACATAGTTTTATGCCAGTGCTAATTCTAACACTGACTTGGAGTTCCCATCCTTCAGAGATTTAGTAGTATCCCTGAAAGATAACAGAGAAATAGAAGTAACAGTAGAAGTTAGTATCTTAAATTTTAGCCTCGCTTGAACGTGAGCTTTAAAACGAAGAACAAGTTTAAAGAAAAAAATTGCTTTGTGTCTCCTTAAACATCCAAGTACTCCCTTTTACTACTCTCAGATCTTGACTTTTTGGAATAAAGTAGTAGAAGCAATGTGCCTGCATATTTTTGTTAAGTTTTGGCAGTATATCATCTCCAGGTGAACATATTTCATGAAAACAAAACCTTGAATGAATAGAATGATTATCCATTCTTCGAGTACAAACAGTTTACATAAAATTAGCATAAAATCACCCTATTTTGTTCAGGGGTTTTTCCTCTGCTTTCTCATTCTCTCTGAAGATGCCCCTTAGAGCAACTATCTGTAACATGTTTCCCATCTTCACTAGCTGTCTTCAGACTTTTTACAATATATTAAATTCTTCTGCAGCTATAAATTTGAGTTAAACATTTGCTCGAGACAAAATTTCCCTTCTGCTTTCTGGGGGAAGTAAATGTAAGTTTCTACTTTGAAACAGCCTGAGATTTTTTACTATTGTTAATCAAACTGATTGCATTGTTTCCCACAGACTCAAACTGAGTCGGACTGCATGAGCTTCTGGCCCTTCTCCCACTCCCAAATGACCCTCTCTACATATGTGAATTGCAGAACCAGCAATGTAAAGGAGTTTTCTTTGTCATTATATGCCGCTTTCAGAATGTCCATTCAGAGGACATTTTGAGTTGTTTAAAACAAAATGCAAATTTAGTCTGTTATACCACTGTTGAAAAATTGTCAAAGAAACGTTACACACTTATTTAAAAGCTGACTAGCAAGATTTTCTTCATTTGCCAAATGATCCACAATTAAAGTAAACATTTTACTAGGCTACACATTCCTATTTAAAGATTAATTTGTGAGAGAACAAGAATTTTATTTTTCAAGTTGAAAGATTTTAATTAGGACAATATTAGAAATCTATCGCTTCCCAATTAAATTTTGAAATTCATTACTCTGTAGTAAATTAATTAAATCCAAGAATCAGGATGATTTGACCTTGAAGAAAGTAACTTATGTACCCTTACACTTTTGATACACAATCATAAGTAGCAGAAAGTAAAGCTTGATGGTGTGTTGTGAGACCCCACTTGGAGTACTGCGTCCAGCTTTGGAGTCCTCAACACAGGAAGGACATGGATCTGTTGGAACAGGCCCAGCAGAGGGCCACGAAGATGAT
>JAOTQQ010000012.1:103919212-103952703 GCA_026546715.1 Gallinago undulata
GGCTTTGAGCAACCTGGTCTAGTGGGAGGTGTCCCTGCCCATGGCAGGGGGTTTGGTACTAGATGATCTTTAAGGTCCCTTCCAACCCAAATGATTCTATGATTCTATGTTTGCCACCACTGTCGAGGACACTTCAGGAACCTTCCTTCTGCTAATCCAGACATATTGCAATTTTTACTTGAGCAGCTGAGGATATTCAGAATATTAAGTACATCTCCAGTTATATAATATTGTAAACATGAGTTAGTCATATTTGACCCAAGGCCAGTATTCATGTTTTACATTTGACAAGAATATGATTGTTAGCAGAGGATAAATGAAACATATTTTCTCTAAATCAGATAGAAAAAAAGAGTGGAATGATTCTTTTGTTAATGTAGCTGTGTTCCTTTTGAAATTCAACCCAAAACCAGTTAAAATTAGAGTTAGTCCATGTTCTCCTGATGTTTGAATAAAAGCACTGTATTTAGGTTTTTGAAGATAACCTTACTATTTGTCTTATTTACTTCTATATGCTTATTTTAAGTACCCCCAATCATCTGCTTTGGAAAGTCCTCCGTAGACTTCGTAGAAGATTACTCCATTTCCCAGTACCCTTAATTTACAGGGTTGCCTGTAACCCTGTAAACAGGGTTTACAACAGTTGTAAACAACAGGCAACATCAGTTGCCTATCCGTATAAGATCCTAAAGGGTGTGTTAGAGATAAAAACCGAATTGAAAATTAAGTATATTCCCATAACACAGAAAAGCTCCTTTGAGCCCAAGATCTCCCTTTGAGAGATACAGTTACTGATCTTTTCAGCACAACCTAAACAGAGAGAAATTACCAGCAAACATGTCTTCTATATATATATATCCAGAATCAAAAAAATGAAAATGGACAAAGCCACCATGTTCCTTTTCTTTCCCTACAGCCTTACCTGATCGCTCTCTTCCCCCTCTGCAAGACAAAAGTAAGCCTGACTCCTCAGGGGATGCCCTTTCCCTGGCAGGGCTGGGCGAGGAGCTTGCAGAGAACAGAGGATTTGTGACTGCCTCACCCTGCACAGTGTAACAAACCTTTTTGGGTTTACCAGGAATGAGTCCTGGGTGGGATCACAGTTCCTATCCTTTCCTCAGGCAAAGGGAAAAAGGGAGGGGGAGGTCAGTACCCGCCTGGGGCTTGGTCCAGCAAAGAATGGGGAGGCAGCCAGGACAGGCATCAGCCCCATGAGCCCAGATGTGAAAATATGAGCTCTTTCTCTTGTGCTTTCTCTTCCTCACATACATTATGTGTTTCTTTGCAAATAAGACCCTAAAAGGTGAGTGACCGTGTACAGGCACTTCCAGTAACCATTGAGGGAGCTTACTCTTTCCAGGGCGTATCAAACAGCCTTATCATGGGTCACGAAAATATCACATTTCTATTTCATACCTCTTCGAAAACTTCAACAGTCTGGCCCTGTTTGCCCAACAGTAAAACATTAATGAAATGAGACTTCGCACTAGTTGTGTCATCATTACAGAACAGGAAAACTGAAAAAAGCATTAAAAGTGTATTTAATGTTTAAGTGTTGCAAGTCTTTTTCTATTTTTTCATTTTCAAGTATTTCATATTAAGAAAGTGTATTGCATTGCTTAAATCTGTTTTGAACATTTAAATCTATTCATATTTATTAACACCTGACTACCCTTATTTCTGTGAAAATGATAAAAGATATTTCAACTATAATTACATTTAAAGATTCAATTTTATTCAGATACTCTAATTGACAGTATATCTTAATAATATGGAGCAAATACAGACAATATACATTAAGGACAAAAATCAAACTGACTCTTTCACTAGCAACTTTACAGGAAGAAGAAATTCCAACCTGTTTTGTGTTTATGTGCAGGTTTTCCTATTTACCATGCAAAAAGTGCAAGCATCTGGGCAAGTAAAAATGTTGTCAGAGAAGAAGTTTCATTTTTTTTAAAAAAAATTATTGGCAATTGCAACCAAAAGCCACTACCTGCTGACCTTTCCACTGGTCAGCAGTGGAAGTAAGTCTGGTCCACACTCTAACTTTTTCTAGTGATTCTATTCTCCTTATTGTGCTAGTATTGAGTGTGAAAGAGGAACTGGTCTACCTTTTGCAAAATGAGGGCACCAGAACTTATATAATGTTCTTCTCTCCCCCACACTATACCATGAAGGATGTAAGATGTATGAGAAGCAAAGAGCCTGAAGCATTCTTCATGTAAAATTAATTAAAAAAAAAGGCCAGTGAAGACAAAATCCTATCATTATCTCCTATTAAAAAGATGCAGATAGTACCAATTTAGAGCAACTGATTACATCATGAACTTCGTAATTATCCCATGCTTATTAATTCATCCTTTCATCTCCCTGTCCAATATGGCAGCAGTACACATTGCAGCAAATTATAAGACATAGGAATACAGTGAAAACCAGAATACAAGTGAAGGGCAAATTACTTGAAGTTTCAACACACTTGTGAATTACAGTGCACACAGACTGTGTAGTACACAGAATTAGTATAAACTCCACAGGTCCTCCTTCAGTGTTCATTCCTTGTCTCCCACACCTTGCTTTTCTCCCCCATGAGTCATTTCATGTCCAGTCTGGGCAAGCCTTTCTGATCCAGTCCCACACAAAGGTTATGGGATTGCTGTCTGCTCTGGGTTAAACCTGGACACAGACATTTTGTAGATGCAGTTTCCGGTTTATATTCCTGTTATTAGCTCCACATCCTTGTTTTCCACCACAGACATGGTTCTTATGTTGTATATTTCTTCCTGTGGTCATCTATAGTGCTGAAAATTAGGATCAGGGGTGAACTGAGGAAGCTGAGGCCTGACAGCCTGCTCTCAATCTCACCTGTACACTTCTGGTACAAGTGGCACCATACTTGACTGTCCTTTCTACAACTAGCATCCTTCCCAGATTCATGTGACACCTGAGTTCATCTGCTTATCACTCCTGTTTCATCCGTCCTTCATGAGCTAATACAATTTCAACACTCAGGAGAGTTGTTCTGGTAGAAATTTAAAACATGTTCTACATGAAGGCCTGGTAATACTTCCTCCTCTTTCAGCTATCATTCCTGCGTTTGTATATTGATTACACATACAATCATGAAATCACTTATCCAGAGTAAAACAAGTGAATATTCAAAGACAAGCAGCACAGGAACCACCAGTATGCAGTGATAACTGTGCATGTTTGGAGGAGTTATGCTGCTTAGTATTGGGATACTTTGTTATTATGGATAGTAATTTCTAAAATGGTAATGCTGGCTAGCAGTGGTTGAGCTATGAATCTACAGTCATAGAAATGTGTGGTTTTAACTTGCAGCAGAAGAATGATATGCATGTTTTCATCTGCATTATAAAATGTATGAGAATAGAATAACTAACTTGCAAATGCAAACAAAAATGACAATACTTAGCTATCCTTTCTGTATACAATACAGTCAAGAAAAGCAAAGTATTTTACAAAATTAACAGCAAATATATAAGGTCTGTAACTTTCTTTCAGTGCATAGGTGGGGATCTAATAATGAAAATAAGTCAGAAAATGTACTTAAAATTACATAAAGTTTGTGTATCGTAGGCATACAATCCATGGACCAAGTTCACATGTCTTGACTCAGCTATTTGTTCAGGTAATGACTTTGCTGCTTATTTTATAAGGAAGACATCTGAGTAGGACAATGCAACAAAAAAAAGCTTTTGCTTTACAAACAATCATTGCTTTTTACACAGATACTTATTAAGTCATTAAGTGGATGGGTTTTGTTTGGTTGGTTTTTTTTCTTTGTAAGGAGTCGATGTTCTGCCGTTTTGAAATACAATGACAAGATAATTGTAAATCCTAAGCTTGAAATAGAAAATTGAATGTGAACCTGGCATTAAATCATTGTAAATCCTAGACTGCTAACAAGCTCTATAGCATCATGACAAGTATAGATGAAACATGCAACATCTAATTCATTGCTTCAGTACTTACAATAAATACGCCTTTAATCTTAAACTGTTTGTAGTAAACACATAATGTGACAAGTAATGCTATAAACTTCTATCTCCTGGGAGGATACAGATTTCAGACAAAGTTCTCAAAGAAAATCATGCATTAAAACATATTTTGTACAAAATGCATTGACAACATACCAGAAAAAAAAAAAAAAAGTGCACCTGATACTTGGTGATGTTATTTGTTAAGATCCAGCTCTTGTCAAAGGATGCAAAATGGGGTTTCATGGCTTTTTAGGTGCTCAGTGGAGTCAATGGGGTTGTACATGTGCCCTCAAGCCTGATGTAAAATCCTAAACTCCACAAATTGCAGAATTAATGTTTATGAATTTGTCTTCACTTTCACATATTACTAACCAAAATTTTTATGTTTTATAGCAAGACATTAAAAATCTGCTAGGGTATCATTAAGTGTCCTTGCATAAATAAGTTTATCTGCATGAATAGTAAAATGACATACGAACAAATCAAGAAATGAAATGTCATGAATAATTGTATTTTTGTTTATTTGTTTTGGTTTTGCTTAAAGCTGTTCTATAGAAATGCACAGATATTTTCTACAAATACCTGGCTTTTGGAATGAAGATATGATTCCAGTTTATGACTTTCCAGTGTTCCTCACTTGGTGGTTGAAATTATTCCGGTTTGCTACTCAGAATTAAATGAAACAAAGCAGTTAAGAGAAAGGAAACACAATAACGTCAGGTGTCCATAAGGGAACACAGTGAGGAGGATTCATTGATGGATTTTTTTTTTTATTTTTTTGCCTGGCTTTATTCAAGCTGACAAGCGACCCCTAGGATCAAAGGCAATAGTAAATATTAATGAATGCAGGAGTCTCAGAAAAGGAGGTGAGAGGAACTGAGTGTCAGCAGCTGAAGACTGAAAGGAACTCAGAAGGGAGTTGAAGACACAGAAACTACAGTAGACAGTAGCTTTGTTTGCAATCCCAGAAAGGAAAGCAAACATGGCTGATGGAAGTGGGCCAAAACTTGCAAGTAAAGACCAAGAGTGAGGAAAGATACCAATACATAACTTTTTTTTTAATCATTTGGTTCTATGTGAAATGTATCTTTGAGTGAAAAAAAAATATAGGAATAATTTTACAACTGTGTGAATAAACACATTTGAATGAATAAAACACAACTTCATTTTGAAAAAGCCAGAGATGCAGGTAATGCAGGTTCAAACCAAAGCTTGCATTATAATCTGGATAAGGAAACTAGAGGTGAATCTGATTGATAGAAGTATATCTCACTGAAAAGGAAGAGTCTATAAAAGAGAAAGACATATTTATAAAAGCCTATATAAGAATAAAAATATATAAAGGTTCTAGGGGAGAGAAAGCAACCAGAATTGAAGAATTTGGGCACCTGAAAGTTGCAGAAAAAGGGGAACTCAAATAAGGAAAACAGATTAGTTAGTAGTAAAGCTACCAGATGAAAACAGAAACAGGAATACAACATTAAGAACACTCCAAATAAATAATCACCCAGGGAGAGGCAAAGAGAGCAGGGCTAGAGAGAAAGTATCCTGACCACAGAGGGGGAAAAGGAGAGTGAGTGTTGGTGTTGAGAGACATTGTAGGTAGATGTCAGGACAAAGCAAAATGGATCTGACTGAATCAGGCAACTGGTATTTTTTTTTTTGCATTCCTACTTCATCCAGACCCATTCTGTCCCCATAAAAAGACATGAGGCATGTTTGGTGAATGGACTAGAGAGAAATGGGCATTTTCTAATAAGTGTATGAAGGGAAGAGGGGAGAAGCTGGGTGTTTCCCCCCATTCTCTTATCAGACTACTAGTATTAGAACTTGTTAGGAAATTCTGTCTGAAATATTGTTTTACTTTAAAATTTCAATCAGTCAAAAATGGAACTTTTCATGGAAACAAACTGCTACCGAGGAGTGGCGTAATTTCCAGGAAAGAGAAAAAGGCAGGAAAACCCCCCAACTGTTTAGAAAAACCAGTAGATCAATGGGTTGAAGTAGTCAACCAAGATGTACAGATCATTTTCATATTCATTCCTCCACACATTTTATTTAACTATTAATACCCATCTTTCTAAGGATGTTCTTATTTTAAATGTGCACCTGTATATGACTGAAAAAGCTGATAATGTATATTAATCAGAGGTTATAAACTGTAGAAAATTAGTACGCAATAAATAATTCTGAAAGAGAAATCTCTCACTTGGAGTCTTAAGAGTAATGAAAAGTCTTTTCAAGAAAATTTTCTCTATACTAAATGGAAATTAACTACTATCAGCAATAGTGTGGAAAATCCAAATTTTCCTATAAATATTTGCTTTTGATATTTAATGAAAAATGACAGATTATACAAATTATGAAGTGGTCTCCATTACAGCAGTAACCAGGGAAAATGTCAAATATCAGTTACACATTTTGAAATTATCATGATGATGCATTTTCTTTCTAGAAATGTTACTAGAGCTGTCTCTGGAGAATTGGAATTTGATTTCAGCAGGTCCTGGGGCAGAGCAGGAATTGTGGCAGATTGGAATAAAGCTGCCATTGAACCATGCTCTTACAAAATGAGAGAGACTGTGAAAGTTACTGTAAGATTATCAGTCTCACAGTGGATCCCAGATAAAATAATGGAAGAAATAACATGATAATTAACTATTATACCATGTAAAAAGTGAAATGCATTAAGAGTGATCAGCTCAGGTCTACAGAAGGTGGTTCTGCATCAGATCATGTGTTGTTGTCACTCTCGATCTATGTCGATGGGGCAGACTGCCTGATGTTCTAACCTCCCAGGAGCAGTTCGGTTGCCCTGTCCTGAGCAAACCAGCCTTACAGTCCCAAGAGGAGCTCTGCTTCCCTCCTGCCCTCCCTCTCTCCTGCAGCAGCAATCCTTACATCTACACCAATCTCTCACAACACCAGGACCAAAATCTTCTATTCCTTAGGCCTTCCTCCAGCTCCTTGTACTAGCACTCCTTTTTCCTTCCCACACCATATTTCCTTATTCCTCTCCGCTCTGACCCCACCCACAGGCAGTTCACACTTGATAAATGCACATGGAAAAGTATTTCCTTCCCTCTTTCCTCTCAGATCAAATGCCCAGGTATCACCTCTAGGCATTTTTGTCAAAATTTGAAATGACAAATCAAAAGTGCCTGCACCTCAATGTCAAATGGCAAGAAACAAACTATTCAAAAATCACATTCAAACCTTAGCCATAGAAAGAAACAGTACATTTAAGGCACAAGAGAGAATTGAATTACCCGCAGAGAACAGCTCACCCAAACAATTATGTTTCCTTGGCTGCTGCTGTAGGTTTGCTAAGACAATGGTATTGGCATGAAAAACAACTTCTGGAAAAGGGAAAGACTGAGTTAAGAAGACACCACTGTATCTGAATTTTATTTTATTTTAATATGAAACTCACACTCATCCTGAAAAGTTTTGCAGTTCTTCAACCTGAAGCTTGCTGAGACATCACTATTGATGTACTTTAAGAACGTAGAATATTCTTTTAAAAGCATAAAGTATATTTTAGAAGGTAGAACCTCTGACTAGATAAGAGAGTCACAACACTATTTTAAGTAACCTATATTTTAAAAACAGCTGAGTCAAACAGCATACTGGGTTTGGTCTATTTTCCTTTTGACTTTAGGCCTTAGTACATTAATTGAAAAAATGTCTTACAGTGTTGGCTGATGTGAAAGGAGTTTTTGGGTTTACATTCGTGGTGCTAACATCCAGTTCTCCTCCAAATGTGCACAGAGCTCAGGAGAGTAAGGAAATTTCTCACTCGGTCATTTGGGTTCTGGTTTCACTTAGCCATTCAGTGTTTCCCTTGATAAGGGAAAAACTCGGATACCTGAGGCCACTCATCACTGCACTTAACAGCTGATCCAGCAGATGATCGCTTGATCCAGTTGACAAGAGCTAAGATACCATCCTACTCCTGGCAGTGCCTTCTGCCACCTCTGCCTGACAGACTAAAGAATTACAATTTAAAGTGGAAAGTGAAAAAAACCCCACTTAATAGTATAAAGCAACTCAGCTGACAACTCACTTGAAGGATAAATGTGCAAATTGGGGCTTTGCTGACAGGAGGCAGCCAGATATACACTTAAGAATCATCAACTTTCCGCACTTTCGGATGTTTGTATCTTTAGGCTCAGGCCTTAGCGTTGTTAGACCCTCTAGGAGGGTGACTGTCAGTGACAGTCATAGCTGTATGCCTTATTTCACTTTTTGGCCTTGCAGAGGTTGACTGTAAGAAGCACATCTCCAAGGCAAGCTCAATCCCAGTACCGGTTTTAGTGGGCGAGCAGGCGCACTGGCAGTGCAGCAGGGGAGTGCAGGCAGATGGCAGCTCAGCAGCCCACCAGCACCCACCGTTTGTCCTGGGCTTCAGCAGGTTACATCTGTGATACACCCAGACAACAGCGCATTGTGCCACTAGCCTATTTGTATGTAGATCTAAAGGTCTGAGGTATCTTCAGTTTATGCTATTGTATTGCCATATGCTGACGTTTGCCACACAGCTGGTGTGTGTTCATTCACCGAAGAGGCAACAGAGAGCTGAATCACAAGCATCCTCCAGACACGGATAGCTCGGTGCAGCAATTATGCCAGAAGTTTATTTATGTGATTCTGAGATCATCATCATCAGCCTTAATCTCTCATACCTGACTGTAATCAGAGATCCCAAGACAAATGTTGCCCAAGTGCAGTTCTATAAACAAAGTTAGAAATAAAGCTTCAATTTTCATTAACTGGTTAGAAGAGTTTTTCTCAGAAAGGATTTCTTAATTCCTGGTTCCCTCAGACAACACATACAAACTCTGACCAGATTTTGTGATTAGAGGCATAATTTACACCTAAATAATAATAAAGGGAGTTAAGACTCATCTGACAAGAATGAATTGATGGAAATGAAAATATAATTTTATCAACTATACAGGCACAAGATCTATTCCAGTTACCCATGTGAGTCAGATGTTGCCACAGATTATATTTTCATTCATTACCATTACACCTTCTTTCTCCCTTGAATCCCTTTGTCTGGTTCCTAAGCAACCACGCCAAGGCTCCTCTTCAGAGAGAGCCTATATTCATGACCCCCAAATGGGATTCCTCTAGGTAGATCAGAAATGGTCTTGGGAATTTCAAATGCCTGCCGCAGGATCTCATTGGGAATTGAGTACATCACATTAAAAGAATAAACCAGAGGCACCAACACTCAGACAGAAACTAAATCCAGAGACTCTCCCAGATTATGCACTGTATATAATTGCATTGGCTATCAGCTATCTGCTGTAGTCTCACAGACTCACAGACTATAGTTGCAGTCTCACAGACTAAAAATGACAACCCATTTTTGTCATTTACTTATCAGATATGATCCTAGCCACCCAACAATTCGTTGTTCAACTGAATGCTAGCTGTATAGCAAGACAATTATTTTAATGATTGTTGAAGAGGCAGAATTATTAAATTATTTACTCCAAAGCTGTCAATGGCTGGCAGTTAGGATTTGGAATAGTTATTATCATTCCCCATGGCTCAGTTTGGTATCTGAAAGTGAGGTATAATATTTTCCTACCTCATAATGATTGTATTAATAATTGTCCATGAAGTTTTTCTAAATGAAAAACAAGACACACGTGAAGAAAATACAAATAAGGAATGTTAGCAATATGATAACAGTTGACTTCTTTGATTGTTCGTTGTTGTTTTTTTTAATGCACAGATTTGTTAGGCAAGAATAGGCTAATTCAGTCTCCTTTTTCTATCAATGAACTAACAATGAAATGAGTTTTGCTTTGAAAAGTTGGTAGGTACAGTACTATTGACCATGAGGGGGGAGTGCAGAAACTATCCTTCAAGCGTTTTTTTTTCCCTTCAGAAATACTCTATAAACTAAATGCCAAAGTCAGTGTTAGCACTTGTGAAGCAAGTGATTCCTTGTTGTAGATTCTTCCACCCTTCTTAAACCAGAAAAGCTGTCATCTTTCCACTTGGAAAGGGGAAAAACATCTTCCAAGCATACACCCCAAAGCCCATGTCTGACATCTTCAGAAATGTCTGTTGACAGTAAGGTCCTGTACTATATTTAGTTAAATCACTATGCTTTCCCAATAAATTTATCTGATTGTAGTGAAGCTTCCTAAGGTTTCAATAGTTTCTCTAAAAGAAAAAAATTCCTTAGATTTTGACATACTTCCTGTAGTACTGTAGAACAACATCTGGTCTCAGAAACCAACACTGGTTGGCAACATGGTCTCAGACAAAAAAGAAACTGCTTGCCATGACAAAGGCGGCATATAAAATTTTGGAAAGAATGGCCTTTCTTTAGCAATTTTCTCAATGACATTTCAGAAAGACACATATAAGATTTCTCTTTTCCCTTCACTTCATGGAAGGAGATACTATATGTGACTTTGGACAAATACAGATAGAGAAGTAGTAGTAAATGTAATTTTATTTAATAGTGTTTCTTCAAAGCCCTTTGGAACAACAAAGCAATAAGAAGGAAGTGTTTATCCTCTTTATTTTACAGTAAGGATTCTTGATGCTTTTCTGTCAGCGTGGTTTTCAGGTTGGTGGTGGGAATATAGTTCCTGTAATACTGTCTACAGTGTTTTTCTATAATATTACTTTAAAGAGCGATAGAAAAGACTTTTAGGCTCTGAAGTATCAATTAAAAGTTAGTTTTCCTTATTTTCTCTTGGTCCTCAGCTTTTGCATTGAATTATCTTTTCTTTCTCTTTTTCATTTCAGAGCCCTGAATATTTGTTTGTTTTTTTTAAAAAAGACCATACATCATCACAGAAAATATTTCTCTCCACTATGGGGCTTCTGATTTTGGCTTTTATACAGTTTCCTGTTTCTGTTATTTCCCTGATCCAAATATTTTCTTTATTAGTCAACTGAGCTTGGTGGTCCTGTGAATATAGTATCCATGTCTATATAGTTTTCCCTGGCTAGACAAATCACCTTATTTCCTATTGTAACTAAGCTTTTACCCCTGCAGCCAAGAGAAGTTTTGCTGTTGTTTTAACAGGATGCAGGTTTCAGCCATTTATTTGATTTCAGTGTCATTTACCTCCACTTGTTCTTTAATACTATATGCGGGTAGAAGAGCCTCCAACTCAAATGCAGCCACCTCTATTTATGACACCCATCTTATTGGCTTATATTTGCTTTGGTAATGGCTTTCTTTATGCCCTGGGTATTTTGCATTTCCTGAAATATCCAAGTCTGTTTAACAATGCATCATTTACTTTTGAGGTGTTTGGCTACCATACTGGAGCATCTAAGATTGATCCTGTCACTTATGCTTCTTTCAGGTATTTTAGTTTTCCACATTACTCTTCAAATCCCTTACTGCCTAAGGAGAAATGTAAATCAGCCTGTGTCGAGTACAAAATGAAGGCAGCAAGACTGCTTCAGCAAGCCAAGCTATTTTTGAAATCCCTACACCACATTATGTTATACCACATTGACATTTCCTACATGTGCAAATACAACAACACAACTCTTTTTTTGTATCCATGTTTGAATCAAAGTTATGCCACCTCCAAAAATGGCAGCGTTACAAGGGTTCTGATCCTATGAGCTTATTAATTAAATAGAACAGCTTCCTCTGAAGATCAGGAACAAAACCACAGATTTAAACCCCATTGTCTTTGTATTCACCACCAGGTTTCATTATTCCCATCCCGTGTTTTCCCATATTTTTCAAGCCCTCCTGACCTGCACACTGGCTACCCACAGGACACACTCCCTGTGGAGGCATGAGAATGGGAACGCTGTGGTGGGAGCACTCCACCTGTGGGATAGCACCCCACCTTTCCATAGGAGTCCAGTCCTCATCTCCCTGGGCTCTGCCTTCAAACTCTTGTTTTCCAGGAGGCAGAGATCCAGATTATCCAGTTACCAGACACTTGGACAATCACACCCTCAGCACCAAGAGGCAGCCCCAGCATGGAAACCGAACCAAAGCTGCCCAAAAGCAGCAATATCGTGACACTGCTGTCTTTGTGTTACTATCTGTCCCCTCCATATTTTTTTTTGATCAGGATCTCCTAAAATCTGTCTAGGGTCTTTTCGCTTTCTGCCACTCCAATTCCCTTTTCGCCCTTTCCCATATTACCCAAATCCAGCTTCCTCATATTGCTCAGTTTCAAAATTTCCTTTCTTCTTGGAGTTCTGGGTCTGGAGAACTAAGAAAGTTCAAAAACATAAAAGTGATTATGTTTAATTGGGACAGCCAGGTTCTGAAGCAAAATGTATGTAATACATGGGGAAATGTGGTAACTGTGACAAAGAAACAAGAACAAACATTTTAGGCTCCTTAGTCTCTTCCTGCTTTTGAGTGAAAATAGTTCTTTCTGATGCTCATGTAAGAAATGTGCAGGAAACATCCAAATGTCTAATTTTACTAATTTTTAATGCTAATGAGAAAAATAATTTTTTTGTACTTATAATAAAATCTACTTTAAACAGTAGATTAAAAGGACTGCAGCTGCTAAGGTTATTACAAAATAATAAGGTTATGAAATATGTTTTGACAATTTGCACTTTATGTAATGCTTTGTGCTATTTTATCTCTATACTTATGTGGCTCTTCTATGAATGCATAATTTTATTTATTTATTTGATTTAAAAAGGCTACCTTTTACAACAGTGTTCACACCTGAAGAGATTTGACAGTTCTAGTATTATTGAATTTGTTTGTTATATTCCAGAAAATGGCACAATAGACCTATGACGGAAACGGGGAGATGGTAAATTTGAAATCCAGGTGCTGGATCATTTTAAGTACTCAGCTCTCCTGAATCACACTGCTTTCTTTAGCTATGTAACTATCATAAGCATAATCATGTACTGTTGGTATTCAGTTAGCTAAGAGGTATTCAGTTTTCATCCAGGCAGTGGAGAAAGTGGCAGTGGCAGTCAAGAAAGGATTTTTCTAAGGGCACAATTCTGGGCGGTGCTACTAGGCTTTATGATGCCAGGCATGGTACCCTGCGACTAAAATGTAAAATAAACCTCTAAATGAAATGATGTAATCAGTGCTTACTCAAGAAAATCCTAGCACCTTTACTTAACACGCAGCCTACCAACCTGGCTAAATTTCATGTTGGAGTTCCCCGCATATTTTCCACCAGGACAGATATCCACGGCATAGTTAAACAACATTAGGCTTCCTAGTATCCGCTGTTTACTGGAAAATATAGGATGGACTGCAGATTACACTGAAATACAGACTGGCTTGCCCTCGTTATAGCAATTGGTTTTGTCTACATGTAAAGAGGTAAGCAAAGGAATATATTGTTCATAAATATAATTCAAGGTGGAACATACGAGGCTCCATTCAAATATGAGGAAAAACTTCTTTACTGTAAGGGTGACAGAACACCGGAACCGGCTGCCCAGGGAGGTCATGGAGTCCCTTTCTCTGGAGATCTTCAAGACGCACCTGGATGCCGTCCTGAGTGATGTGCTCTAGGCAGTCCTGCTTTAGCAGGGGAGTTGGACTAGATGATCTCTAGAGGTCCCTTCCAACTCTAACAATTCTGTGATACTGTGATTCTGTTTAGCGTGGAGAAGACTGAGAGGAGACCTCACCAATGCTTGTAAATATCTAAAGGTCAGGTGTCATGAGAATGGGGCCAGACTCTTCTCGGTGGTGCTCTGTGATAGGACAAGGGACAACAGGCATAAACTGGACCACAGGAAATTCCATCTCAACACGAGGAAATTTTTTTTACTTTGAGGGTGACAGAACACTGGAACATGCTGCCCAGAGAGGCTGTGGATTCTCCTTCTCGTGAGATATTCAAAACCTGCCTGGACACATTCCTGTCCAGCCTCCTCTAGGTGAACCTGCTTTGGCAGGGGCTTTGCTCTAAATGATCTCTGAAGGTCCCTTTCAACACTTACCATTCTGTGATTCTGTGATTCTAAAAGTGCGGCTCCAGAAAAAATGTTTGTTTAAAATATATCATTTTGCAAACACAAATGTGATTTTATAACACCTTACCCCTAGAAGAGGAGAAAACAAGTTTTAAATTAAAACAATGCTTTCTTCCAAATGGGAAAAAAATATATATTATATTCTTTAATATATATTTATCAAAATTAAAAATTACTTTTTTGAAGGACTGGGGCAGTAAAAACTTTATAAACATGATCTTCTCTTGGGATTATCACAGTCAATTTAAGATATGTGCTTTTTTCTGGAGTTTGAAACTAGTGTAATTTTAGCTGGTCTTTGTAAGGATCTAGCAATGCCTACTCCTGAGAAGAAAAGTTTACAAACCCGGACAACCTCAGACTGTATGTTTCACTTCTTAGTACAAAACCAGTCTTAACTCCTGGGAAGCTCAGAGAGAATTTGTAATATCAGGCATGTGACACTTTTTTCAGCAATCTGGAGGGGAGAAGCAATGTGATTTAGCTTGTTTCATTATTTTTTTTTTATTAGTGAATTATTTGTCTCCTCCTACACTTCCAGCACAATGGATTTTTACTTTTCATAGAAAAATCAAGACAGGAGTTTTTTCTAATATTTGCTATGTCTTTAATCTCTCCTTGGAAATCTGACCACAATCATTTGAATTAAAGTGCTCATTACTTTATGCAGGCTTGGCAAATATTGTTGCCAGCTTTCTGACTCAACTGAGAAAGGAAAAGATTATATACTACTAGAGAAATATGTCTTTGCTGTCTCAATAAATCTTACTAGTTTAAAATGACCAGCATCTTCTTAGTAGGTTATTTTCTAGATGGCTTGTACAGTCTGCACAGATTTTGAAAGGCATAACTGGCAGCTTAATAACTGATAGGAAATCAATAAGGTTTAAGGGCAAACAGAATTGGGCAAAGAACTAGGAGAATGTGCTGGGGAAGGGAGGGGTTGCACTGCTGGAAACTCCGGGAACAGGAATGGGACAATCATAAAGGATCAAACACTATGCTTTTCTTTACATTTCATCTTATTTAGTGCATTTTTTAAAATGTAAATTTCTGAGTGGAAAAGTCTATTTTGTTGGTTCTGTTGGTTTTGTTGTTGAGGCATTGCCAGCCTCTATCCTCAGGACACTTGGATGCCGGAAAGCTTATGTGCCCCTCAGAATTGTAACACATAATCACAACACAATAAATCGTCCCAAAGGCCAAGCCTGCAAAGGTCAAGGACAAGGCAAAACATGCAGGATATGGGATACATATTTTTCCTTTACCTTAGCAGCAACCAAAGCTGATCCCAGTCAGGATGCTTGCTCACATTTGCTGCATAAAGGTGGTTAGGGAGGATACATCCCCTAAAAGTTCAGCAAGATCTCTGTGGCTTGCTGAGTTACTGCTGGGTGAAATTCGATGATTTGTGCTGTGCAAGACTCCAGACTAGATAATCAGGATGGTTGCTTCTTGTCTTAAAATCTATGAATTTTTGAATAAAATAATTTAGATAAATGTGAGCTAAGGGAAAACCTTTCTGTCTGTCTTAGCTTAATGACACTATTGTCTGAGTTATATGAGGGAAATGGAGTAAATAGAATGCAATGACTGAAACAAATCATTGATACAACTTTTATAATATCTGTACGGAAAATAACGTGTACTGTCAGTTCTGTCACTAACTGAGGGGTCAGTAGGGACAGATATACGCATTGGTGCACTCATTTGTTTTCTTTTTAAAAGTATTTTAAATGGGAAAAGCAGATAGACAAATCATTAAAAATATCATTCAAACCTCATTAAAATTTGAAGAAAAAACAGGTCCTTAACACAGAACACTTTCCCTTGAACATTCTACAGTGCAAAAGATCATATTCTGTATTGTGCATGTTATTTCAAGGAGGTGATATGGCAGTTGCCACGGTAACAAGACTTTTTAAAAACTAAAATAAAGGATGTTGCTGACATGACCCATCGTAACAATAGCTCACATGACCATGGGATTCAGGAAGATAAAATATTCTAGAGAAAAAAAGCAGCTGAAAAGAAAAAAAAAAATCCTAGCATTGCATCTAATCTTCTAAAGAAGTTTCTTCTCTCATCTGTCGATGAAAATAAACATATCTCACAAATATCTTCCAGAGTTGTAAGCGAATATGTATGGCCGCAGATATTATTTTACTCATAATAAGTAACCAAATACCTTGATGTTTTCATTTAAATCTATATGGTACTTCAGGTAAGGATGCACCCTATTTTCACAGCAGAATTGATTTTTTTTTCAGTAAAGGTTAGAAAAGCTGCAGAGCACTGAGAGGGGAGATGAGTCTGCAAGACCGTGTATCTCCTGATAATAGGAGCCTGCCAAGTTCTGCAAGGCACGAGGGTGTTTGAGGTGCATAAGACTACAACGGTGGCACCAGGCTCTGCAGTTGAGCAGAGAGCATGCACCACTCTCCCTCTGAGAGTGAACCCCTGGCGCAGATGAGTGGAAATAAATCCCTCCTCCATGACTAGCTCCCTGCCTGAGGGCTCTGCCCCATACTGGGGAAACAGCGGGGTTGACCTCTCCTGCTGATGGCTGATTGATCTCATTTCCTACTCTTTCTTCCATAGCTGAACGTTTTACCTGAAGGCCTGTTCTGCCACTACTTATGAAGAATTTACAGTCTGTTAGTAAGCAACCTGTAGATGTTACAGTTATATTCAAAAAACTATGTGGTAAAATACAGCAAAAAGCACAGTAGTGTTACCAGTGAGAAAGTTATTTACTCCACATGTCTAAAGATCAGCTATGACAGTCAATAGAAATTGAACTAAACTCGTACAGCAACCCCCAGCAGAACTTTAGCAAAGCTTCATAAGCCTGTTACGGAAGCACAGTCGTAATGACAGGGTAGACCCATATTCATGGGTGGGTAGACTTGTCTTCTAAGATTCCTTACCTTTTGATTCATTTTGATTAAGACCATTTCTTTACATCTGTACTAATATTTGAGGCCACATTTGACCTATGATAACAGGGAAGTTTTTTCACATAGATTCATGGATTCACTGAATTGTAAGAGTTGGAAGGGACCTCTAGAGACCATCTAGTCCAATTCCCCTGCTAAAGCAGGAATGCCCAAAGCACATCACTCAGGACTGCATCCAGGCGGGTCTTGAAAATCTCCAGAGAAGGGGACTCCACAACCTTTCTGGGCAGCCTGTTCCAGTGCTCTATCACCCTCACCATAAAGAAGTTTTTTCTCATATTTGAGTGGAACTTCCTATGTTCCAGCTTATGCCCGTTGCCCTTTGTCTTATCACTGCAAACCACTGAAAAGATTCTGGCTCCATCATCCTTCAACCCACCCTTTAGGAACTTGTGAACATAGATTAGGTATCCCTTTAGTCTTCTCTTCTTGAGGCTAAAGAGCCCCAGCTCTTTGAGCCTTTCCTCATAAGGGAGGTGCTCTAATCCCTTAACCATCTTCGTTGCCCTACATTGGGCTGTCTCCAGTAGTTCCCTGTCCTTCTTGAACTGGGAAGACCAGAACTGGATGCAGTATTCCAGTTGTGGCCTCACCAGTGCAGAGTAGAGGGGGAGAATGACTGCCCTTGATCTGCTGGCCACACTTCTCCCTGTGTAGCCCAGGATTCCATTGGCCCTCTTGGCAACAAGGGCACATTGCTGGCTCATGGCGATCCTTCCATCTACCAGGACTCCCAGATCCTTTTCCTCAGAAGTACTTCCCAGAAGATCTACCCCTAACCTATATTGGTGCCTGGGGTTCTTCCTCCCCAGGTGCAGGACCTTGCATTCGCTCTTGTTGAACCTCATTAGGTTCTTCTCTGCCCAGCTCTCCAGCCTGTTCAAGTCCCACTGGATGGCAGCACAGCATTCTGGAGTGACATCCAGTCCTCCCAGTTTGGTATCATCAGCAAACTTGCTGAGGATACACTCTCTCCTCTCGTCCAGGTCATTGATGAATAGGTTGAACAGGACTGGGCTGAGTACTGACCCCTGGGGGTTGCCGCTAGTTACAGGCTTCCAACTTGACCCTGCTCCATTAATGACAACCCTCTGAGTTCTGTCACACAGCCAGGACTCAGCCCACCTCACTGCCCCTCATCTATCCCACACTTCCTTAATTTTCTAATGGGGATGTTATGGGAGACACTGTCAAAAGCCTTGCTGAAGTCAAGGTAGATGACATCTGCTGCTCTTCCCTCATCCAGCCATCTAGTCATAACATCATAGAAGGCTATCAGTTTGGTTGAGCATGATTGGTAAATCTGTGTTGACCACTTCCAATAACTTCTTTATCTTCAGTGTGTTTGGAGATGACATCCAGAACAAATCATTCCATTATTATATTCCATATATCCATAGATATATATGTGCACACAAACACACAAATATGGGTACACAAACATGCATGGAAAGATTAATTTTCTTTCATTCAGTCCTTCATTCATTCATTCTTTTTTTTTCCTACATGAAAATGAGCTGTGATCTGTCATATAGATGTTTTCCAGTGTCCCTTCAGTTTTTGTGAAGTATGATACAGATATTCTCTATTATTGCAAACTGATGGTAACAAGATGAATATCGTGTTAATTTTAATGCTTTGTACTTTCATCTATCTCTTTTAATACCAGACCCAATTAATCACTGCTTATAATATCTTGACTATTAAGCAATTGACACACTTAGATAACCCAGCTGCCCATCTCCAAAAATAGACAGCATATATGTTTGAATAAATTATTGAAAATAATATGGCTAAAAGGAAAATACAATAAAAGAGACAGCTTGCAGTTAATGTAAAATGAAGGATCCAAAACTTTGATCCAGTGGAACATGTTACAATATGCTACGGTTTTCATACTAGGCATGCTAAGATACACTATGCTTTTCACACAGTTAAGTAAGCAAGCATAAAAAAATCTAAACAGAAAACAGAAAACAATTCATAAAGAAACTGGGAAATGGAAAAACATTTTTCATGAGTCAGTTCAGTAAGACTTTTGAAGCCAGGGATCACAGCTAGATGCTACATCTATAGGACTTTTATAAATCTCTGTCTTCCTCTTCTTCAAATGCAAGGAGATGTATAGTGCAGTTTCTGTTTTCTTTCTGCTTACAAGGTTATTGCAGAATTTTGCATAAGTACAAAGCTGAAATTTTGTCTAAGCATCTAATTGACACATTTGTTTTGAATCTGCCCATTTGGGATTGAAACCAGAAATTGAGCCAGAAATAACCGGAGCTCTCAGCAGAGACTATCCATAAGTCATTTTCCCTAGCAGCAATTATAGCTTATTTCCAGACTATTGTACACAGATTTTATCCTTCTAATGAACTTCTACTGTAAATTCTTCTTTCCAGGTACCCATAATTTAACGTTAGTATAATTTCTTCTCTAGATTTGTTATTTTTTCAAGTTTTATTTTTGTAGGAAGGGATCAAGTGGGTGAAACTTACTAAAATGTTATTTTACTGCTCTGGATTCTTTAGAATTTTTAAAGAAAACCCAAACCTCAAAAAAATCAAGAAGACTTTCAGAAACATTTTTTCCCTGACTCAAAAAAACCCCAAAGCCAAAACCAAACAAATAAGCTAAAAAAAAAAAAGCCCAAACCAAACACCAGAAAAATACCTGAACAAATAAACAAACAAAAAAACCCAAATCCACAAAACTAGTTCTTTAGTAGTTTTGAGAAAAAATTCTCAGAAATAAAGGTTACAGGTAAAGGTTATATATGAGGCTTACCTCGTGAATCATCTTGTTCTTGAATTTCACCTTGTTTATGGTCACTGAGGTCAACTGACTTGTTGTACAGCAACCATAATGCGATGTCAAATGTAGGTCCTTATTTTTAAGTATGGAGGTATCTAGTCCCAACCATCATCATCTTCTGGCTAACCTTTGAAAAAATCCTGTATGCTCAGACAGCATGTTAATTATTAGCTTACAAATTACATCACGAAAAAAAAAAAAAAAGAAAATCTAAAGTAATGATGATATTCATGGAATTGTTAGAGTCACTCTGAATTAAAATAAACATTGCTGAAGAAATGGCATACACAGTGAGAAAACATGATGGAGTTTGTGGGTTATATGCAGTAGAGGAAAATGCCAGTTAAGGAAAAAAAATATTTTTATATTGATTGTTTAAGTTAGTATGATAGAAAATAGAAATTCAATGCTGAACTTGTCTGTTCTGGTTAAGATCTTATAAAGAACTGTGGGATATACTGATCTTACAGTTTTGTTGCTGAAAAAAATTTAAAATAAAGTATTGTTTTGCTCAAACAAAAACATTTAACTTTACCCAAAATATAATTTCCATAATTTATTTTTATCTTGTTTATAAGAAGTTCTGAATTAAAAAAAATCTTTATAGTTATTCCTTTGAAAGACTTTCTAAAAATAAAAAAAGTAACTTATTGTTTTTGAAAAGTATTATTATAACATTTTAATATTTTCACATTCTACATCCCTCACCCATAATACAAGGTTGGTGCACACTGGCATATTGGCTTAGTGCCTTCAGTGTGCTTTCCACTAACCAATATTAAACCAAACAACTTCCTGCAACTGAACTTCAAACACTGCCATAAAGAAAACTAGGTTTTTGACCATCAGCAAGAAGACTGACAATATAGCAACCTACAAAAAAACAGAACAGGGAAATCTGTGAAATTATAAGCATGTAAAGGAATCATAGGAAGTTAGCAGGATTCTCCCTCTGATATTGCACAAGCTCATTGGTCACAGCTCATGTTGAGATAAGTATAAAGTAAAGATGAAAACAAAAAACAATATTTCTCCACAATACTCTCCAGGCCTCCAGTGACTTTTGATTGAGCCATAGGTGGTTATTTATGTAGATTAGCCTTAATGGGCTTTCTTTCTATTAATTTCTCTGCTCTCTTTCTGAAGCCTCACACACTTTATGTCATGCAGCAGCAAGTCCCAAGCTTAACTATGAGCTGTGCCACAGGTCACATCCTTCTGTTGGTTCTGAATGCATCAGTTCCTAGTTAAATGTGATTGTCTCCTTTTGATACTGATAAAGGCAGTAAACAGTTTTTCTCCTCATCTCACCCTCTGAGATACAGGTTTTATAAATGCCCATAACATTTGTAGTTGCAGATTATGATAGAAGTAGTTTTGACATTACATATTTTCAAAAATTAAATAAACACAGTTAATGTTTCCTGTTCTAGAGAACGCCCTATCAGTCTATTCATGCTCTAACACTAAATAACTGTATGAACATTAATCACTTGAACAATTGCTCACAGGCAATATTTGGTGGTGGTGAAATCAAGGGATGAGGAGGTGGAAAAAGAGTAGGTGGAAAAGATATAAGAGGAAGAGGGAGAAGACAGGCGGACACAGTGGAGGGTGGAGAACTGACAGCAGTATTCAAGGTCTAAATTCGCTATTAGATTGCAAGGAAATGAAGTAATATTGTTTAAAATTAACAAGGTGGGTTGCTGAGAAACATGCAGAAAAAAGAGACTTCAGAAACTTTCAAAGAAAATACAAATTATCTTTTGACAATCTGTGTGTCCTGCAGTCTTCCCATTCTCTTAGTGAGCAGAACTCGCTGCATGAAGAAAGAGCCACAGATAAATATGCGGCTTTATGTTCAACAGTGTTTTTCTCTCTGTTGGATATAAAATGATAATATTGCAAAAAGCACCAGATCTTATGGCCTCGCTCAACTCTTTTTTTTTGTGTTGAAATCCCAGCTGGGATCTGAAGGTTAGTATTATTTCTGAGTACTTTACAAGCCTTTGAAAACTAGCCCACCCATTCATGTACTGCCTGAGCCCCAGGGAGCTGAAAAGAAAACTCAGGGTGTTCACAGTTCTGAATCTGAATTATCATCCATCAATGCTTTAGTCTGATAACTTTTCATAGGAGCAAAATGGCATGGAGGTTCTGAAAGCCACTATGTAGGTTTACATTAGCTCAAGGAACAGGCTCTTGATTTTTATACATTCATTCATTTCTCCTTGCCAGCCTTTCTATTCCTTTTGACAGTACTTTCTGATTCGTAGTGAAAAGATAAGTACATTTTCATATACTATGAAAATGTGCCATGGCAGAATGCAAGGCCATGTGAAAAATTATGCAGAAGTTACAGTAAAACACAAAGATGATCTATATAGATTTTGATATTTTCTTTAATTGTTCAGTATTCAAAGAGGAGAGAAGCAATTTGTATATTCATGAGGAAGATCCTTTCACAACCAAAGGGGTCCTTTTTCCTTTTAAAATGAAGGAAACTGTCAGTATTTTAAAATTAATATTTCCCTTCCAAGTACCTGTCGTTCTCAGTAAATATAATGTAATCAACATGTGCATTTTCAGATAGTTACTGACATTGGGGTGCCGGGCTGCGTGCCCCCAGGAATCAGTTGCTGCATACACAAAGTCTGTTGCCTTTCTTGAGTGACTTTCAGGGCTAGAGAGAACAGAGAGCCTGGGAATATGGATTTTTTAAAATTGATCTACCTGGTGCCCAAAACATTGGCGATGATCCCCGTGAATAGTAGCTCTTTCTCCCTTGTGAATCTTTCGTGGTTTCAGTGCCTCTTTGACAGATACATAGGTAGATAAATTGGTCCATTTTGGTGACATTCTGCTTTCCTGTTTTTTTTTTCCCAAAATGAAATGGCAGGGAGGAGTATATTCTCTAGCACACTGACATGGTTTATTTCCTTTATGGGAATGTATTAGCTTTCCTTTTCCAAGGAATATAGTCATATGAAAAAAGCAGGAGGGTTCACTAGAGCTGCAAGACTTAGGTGGCAAGGAAATCTGAAACCATAGTGTAGCAGATAATTTTCTTCACTTTCCTTCTGAAAAATCAAAAACTGTCAAAAGACAGACAGGCATAAGATACTTGGTATAAAGTTGAGCAGCAAGGTTCTTTCGGTCATTTGGAAGAAACCCCTGTTCCTTTAAATTTACCTTTTTCCTCTGTATATCATTTGAAGAGAGCTGAATTATTCCTCTAGTTAAAAAAATATCCATGAGAACTTTTTTCAGTTTTCTAAACTTTTCTAAGTTTTGATGAAAAAATAAAATAAAATAAAATTCTCTCTTCTGTCCCAGACACCAAGAGAATTTTTATTTCAAATGACATGGGGATTTTAAAAAGAATTTCATATTTCATTAGAAGATGTTTTATTTCAGAACTGGTGAATCCAGTTCTGATGTTTAGTTATTTTTGGAATGGAGCTAAGCTCTTCTGTATATTTTCATAATGTTATGACCTGGTCATTAAGCTACAGGTCTCAAAGAAGTGCAGAAGCCATCTAGCAGAAATAGCTTCAAATCACTCAGTGGGCACTTCTAAAGGAAAGTCCCACTGAGAGAAAAAGTATATACAGGATGTATATTTAAGAGTCTATTCTTTGACTAAAATCTCTTCTGATAAAATTTTAAATTGTGAAGACACAATAACTTTTTGGAGCATTGTGTACAAACATATACTTAAAATACATTTCAAAATAAGCAAATGTTCAGAATATCCAATATTACTCCCTGAAAAAATTCTATGTCCAAAAAAGATTGTTAGCAGAGCTGCATAGAGTGTCCTAGTGTACTTTCAAGTCTGCGGGAAATTTTGCAGTGATAAATCTGCTTTGATTCCAGATGGGAATTAAAATAAAATTGGAGACAGAATATCTGGCATGCCTAAAGTCACACTGGATATCAGGGTAGAGAGGGACTTCAAGTGGAAGGTCTCTCTTCTTTCAGTAGTCTATGGAGGTGTTTAGCACCTTCACAGGTCTTAGGCATCCCAAATTATGCATCCAGAAAGGAGGACAAAACTATTGTGTAAAATGTGACTTTATGGAAGAGATCAGGAAACAATTTAGTTGCCACTGGAGCGTTCTTTAATAGCATTAGGTACAAGGTTGCATTTCTCTTGCCAGCAGTCATTCACTACACAACAGCTCCTCAGATGAATGGAGTAGGCACTTCACCAGCAAGAGTCTCATTCATTATATCAGTCTGAGTCATTCCGTAGGAAACAACCAGAACGTCACTGAATAAGACAGATTTCTATGGGAAAGAGCATGTGGTTGTGTATTACAGTAAACTCTTCACTGGAATCCATTTTCCTTCTCTATGTGTAAGCTAAAGAGGAGAAAGCACTCAAACAACGTTTGCCAGCCACATTTAGATAGAGTACTCACGTTGCTGAAAGAGCTGCATTGCGCAGACCAGAATATTCAAACTTCTCCAGTTTTTGTTAGAGTTGATCTTTATGTACAATTTATTTACAATTCAAATGTCTGCATTTTCAGGTATTTTTTGTAGACTGAAAAATTGAAAATTCCATGTTTTCATTATCCAAATGATAATTGTAGTTATCTAAAGACAATAAAAACCTGCTCATTCCAATCACTATTTAGATGATGGCCATAAACTTTAATGTAGTACTCCCAAAAAATGGGCAAAAACATATGAGATAATATATTTTTAAATCAAAATACACATTTCAAACAACTGAAAATTTGAGAATTCAAAATGTATTTTTTTTTTTGCTACAAGAAATCTGAAAAAAAGATTCAGAACAATTGTTGAATTTAGTATATGTATTAGAAGCAGAAACCAATTTATTCTAAACTTATCTAATTATTCATATCCAATAATTGTACAAAAAAGCTACCTAAGAAGCTATAAGGGATCAAGATTAAAATCCAATAGGTTCTTACTTCTGTGTTACATATTCCTGGGGAAAAAATAACTACCTTTTTACATGATATTTCAAAGTATGCCTAATTTCTAAAAAAGCAAAATAATAATAAAAATAATTAAAGAAATATTTTAACTGGAAGATGATGATGACTTTAAAGCCACTAAGTCCCACATGAGCAGTAATGATACTTTAAGGTAAGAAGTGCAGGGCATAACATTCAACTCTAATATCCAGACTTCTACATAGCAACAGGAACTATCTTGCAGCTTCTAGAGTTGTATGAAGCTTTTTCTACTGGAAAAAAATAGATTCATACTAAAATGCAATAAAAAGAAGTAGTACTAGAAAGGAAAGGAAATATATCTAAAGAAATTATTTTGGTTTGTTTTTATTTTGATGGAGCAGCTTGGTTCTTATATAAGCAATTGGGGTAACTATAATGGGATTTTATTCTGTGAGAGATCAGTCTTGGAAAAACTAAATTTTGATGAGCAATTTACCAAACTACATACTATAGTAGCTGACAGAGGGACAAAACCAGAGTGTGTTGTTTGATGTAAGCATACCTCAGAGTGCAAGGGCATACCTGGAACACAACTCCCAAAGAAGTTTGTCTAAGTAATGAAATAGATAGTGATGAAATAGGCAATGAAATACCCTAAAACAGTTTAGAAACAACAAGGTTATACTGAGATTTTTTTAAAGGCCAATTACCAATTTATCAAATACAGATCAAGTCAAACTAGTCTTGTCTTAGCACAGTAACTGGCTTAGTAATGATGAATAATGATAATGATAAAAATGATAAATTATTCTAAATAATGATAATGAATTATAATAATGATAAAACTCTGCCCTAGGAAGGGGGTTTGACTTTTGTCCCAACTAACACACACTTAAGCAGAATTAAGATTTACAGTCAAGATGAAATTACCACAGTGTGGAAGCACAGCAGCTGCAAAAAATATTGATAGAGTATAGACAGTGCTTAATTATTGAATGGGAAAGTGAGTAACTATCTTGAATTAAAACAAGTACATATAGTTTAGTCCAGGCAGTGAAAACAAGTGAGAGATGAGAGGTAAGAGAAGAGGTAGGAAGAAGACAGTAAGATAACAACCTGCCAGCAAATATTTGTTTTAAATAAAAAGAGAGTGTTTAATTGTTCTCTATGCCCTGAGCACACGGGACAGGAGAAACTCTAATAAAAAGTAAAGAACAAGCTGAAAATTGTCTAGCCATGAATGGACATCTTGTGAGTCACAGGACGTGAAATCTACACAAATTGCCAATTCTCCTGATCCAAAGGATTTTTAGAAAGAGGTTTTACAGACATAGATCAGAAAAACTACAGAGATATTTGGTCATTTCCCATCTCTTCCAGCACCATGTTTCTAGTTTCACTACAATTTATTAGCAAAAAGGTCTATGATATGATATAACATATTGTACCATCTGGTTTTGTAAGGCAAAGTAGCTCCCCTGAAGTCAGCTGTAATCACTTGATTTCTAAAAATGAAGATTTAATGATAGAAACCTCTTTACTTAGTACAAAAAACCAAACCAAACACACAATTATGTTAAAAAAAAAAACAAAACCAAAAACAAAACCACAACCAAACAACAAAACCCAGCAAGAAAACAAAACAAACAAAAAAACCCACAACAAGTTTTCTTGCCAACCATAAAAGAACAGAAAACAACTTTTCCACTAAGGGAAAATAAAACATGCAACAGAATAGCTCTGCTTCAAAGACTGCTTATGGGGTTCCTGGCAATACAGAGTAAACATTATGAGTAAGAACCCAGAGTTTTCCCTAGCAGGCAACTGTCCTTAAGTACTTTCTTCTGGTATAATTTATACTTGTAGAAACTTCTTAGAAAGTACAAATTTTTCTTTTCTAAGTACTTTTTCTAAGTTTCTAAGTACTTTTCTAAGTACAAATTTATTCAAACACACTAAGGTCTCTAACATCTTCCATTTTAGGGGAATGTTAAAATACAACATGCTTGCAAGCAGCTATTTTATAGCCCAGCTCTTAAGCACAGCAGCTTGTTATTACTCTCTTACACTACTGAAAATCTTCATTGTAGAAATAATATTTAGAATTATCTCATCTTCCCTTTCCAGAATTAAAAGTGAAACCACGAGGTGTTAGAATGTGTAATTGTCCCGGTTTGAGGTAAAACTAAACCAATTTTGTGTTCTGTAATTTTACATTTTAGTTAGGCCTCCTCTGACTCTGAAATTATCAGCATATTGTAGAGAAAACTGCTTGTTCTCAGGATGATAAGGCCAATGTTTGTGCTACATGCCAAGGAATGGTATGCAGAGAGTCTCTTGCAGAACAGACAGGACAGGTGACCCAAACCTGACCAACTGGGGTATTCCATCCCATCTGCTCCATGCTCAGTATAAAAGCTGAGGGATCAAAGGGGTCAACTCTCTCTTCCTGCGATGGCCAACGTCGAAGAGGGCCTTGTCTGTTCATCTGTCTTTGATCCTGATCCGTGCGTTCCTCACTCCAGGCTGGAATCCAGTTCCCATCCGTTGTTGAGTCCAGTCTGGGACTTCCCCAATGCCTGCTGGTGACGGGACTGTCAACCTGGGAGCTTGATACAGTTTTGTATATAATGTATCTATTTCATTATTATCTTCTTTTTTATTTTAATATTAATTCTTCATTAATTTAGTTCATTCTAAACTTCTGTATCTCATTTCTTCCCCTCCTCTCGTTTGGGGGGAGGGGGGAATCTGTCAGTCCACTGTCAGTGATTTCGGCTGAAACCACAACAGTAATTACACACCAAGATTAAATTTTTACATGGGTTTCTATGGATTGGATGTTTTTTCTCTTCTTATTTACTTCTGTACTCAGCACTGGTGAAGCCACACCTCGATTATTGTGTCGAGTTCTGGGCACCTCACTACAAGAGAGACATTGAAGTGCTGGAGCGAGTGTAGAGGAGGGCAATGAAGCTGGTGAAGGGCCTGGAGAACAAATCATATGGAAGGAGCTGGGGCTGTTTAGTTTGAGGAAGAGGAGGCTGAGGGGACACCTCATCACTCTCTGCAACTACTTGAAAGGACATTGTAGAGAGGTTGGGGCTGGTCTCTTCTCTCAGGTAATTAGTGACAGAATGAGAGAGAATGGCTTCAAGCTCCAACAGGGTAGGTTTAGACTGAACATTAGGAAAGAATTTTTCACAGAAAGAGTGGTTGGGCATTGGCTGCCCAGGGAGGTGGTTGAGTCCCCATCCCTGGACGTGTTTAAGAGTCATTTAGATGTGGTGTTGGGGGATATGGTGTAGGGGAGAACTTTGTAGAGTAGGGTTGATGGTTGGACTCGATGATCCCAAGGGTCTTTTCCAACCTGAATGATTCTATGATTTTATGATTCTGGAAGCTAAATGTGAAGTTCTTATGATATGATGTCAAGCCACTCACGTAACACATTTTGTTTCTTTCCACCATTGTGCTTCTCAGGAGATTTTTTTTCAGACTAACACTGCCCAAGAGGCCATAAAAATTTAAATAAGCTTCAGTTATTGATCAAAGTAGAAGACTTATAGAAACAACACAAACTGATCGCTATTCCTGTTTTTAAGAACAGCAGTAATTAATAAGGGAAGTAACGCAAGTCAATCTAACAAGGTAATTATTAGAAACTACACATTATGAAACACTGCAATATTGCAAGAGATCTAGATCTGACAAAATTTTTAATAAACAAAAACTAATAAATGCAAATTATGTATTTAAAAGACATAAATATTTACCACTAGCATTTTTGGAATGGAGGTAATTTTAATATTGAGCTTGTAATCAAGAGATGGAAAGCTGAGAAAAGGTTTTCAGACAGCTTCTAAGTTTGTCTGGCTCAGCTTTGATTTTATAGACAGTCATGCAGGGTAGTAGCTGTCTGGGACATAGAACAAAGAACAGAGTAAGGCCAGTCTTGGAACTTAAGTTCATTTGCATGTAGAGCTTAGTCATTTTCATTAGGGGGTTACTCAAACACACTGTTGTTGTTTGCACCCCAAAGTACCTGGCCAAAGTAGGCCAGGATGGATGGCCTACAAATTCAGCACTCTGTTCAACTGGAATGGTCTTTAAGAGGTTTGCCCAAGAAATTCAGAAGCAAAAAAAAAAAAAAGTTGGGGGAAAGGGTGTTCAAGTCAGCTAAAAGTATATTCTAGGCATAAAACCTGTTCAAAAATGGCATTAGCAGGAAGTCCTTTCATGTGAATTTAGGAGGAAAAAAAGTGTCTGTAAGTTAGAACAACATAAATCAGGAAATCAGAGTGAGTCACCACTCAGAAGGACATAAGAAGGGCAAGAGTTACCCTAAAAATACATAGAAAAAGGAAACAAATGCAAGTATTGAAATTCCTATTTCCAGAAATCGTAACTAACAAATGGTAAGAATGAGATTAGAATATTTATGGCTTAACTTGATTAATTTCTCCTTAAATCCACAAATATATTCCTACCCTGTGGTAATAATATGCTTACAATAATAACCAAGGAATGTGGTGGGGTAAAGAGCAGAATACAAATCTAAGTGGAGTACAGAAAATTGGGTCTAAAATTTGCTTCTTGTCTCAATTACCAATGATGTGTGATGAATGTATTACCTGAAAAAGGGTCATGTTTAAAAATGAAGGCAGTCAGGGAAGTACTGTTCAGTACGGTTTATTACAGCTAAGTAGGAAGCTCCTGGCAGAACACACTGGAGATGGAGCTGCTGCACACCCCAACCAGCCAGGCTGAGGGCTGAAATCAATGCCAGCAGGAGATCATCAAACATAATGGGACTACACATGTACAGTGGCATCAAGAAGGAGAGCAGTGGACTGAGATGAACTTACTCCTCCCCCTCCTTTGTATCACTCCTGCAGTGTACAGGCAATGGTTCTTGCAAAGCAAGGACAACTTCATACCTCCTTTGCCAGGATTCCCTTGGGAGAAATGTTACAGAGCAGGTGATACACTGGGTTTGGGGCTAGTACCTTCTTTTCTGAAAGTCGTGAGAGAGCAGACAGTTCTCTGCTAACCACCCTGCCTCCTGTAGAGGTTGGCTGCCCATGCAGTGCCCCTCACTATGTACAAACTGTTGCACTGTGAGATATCTATCCCAGGATGAACTTGCCTTTTACCCTTCTGTGGCAAGAAGGTTGGGAAACACTTGCTAACAGAAGCTAATGAGGAAATTAAAAGGTGATTCAACACTGGTTAGAAGAAAACTGAAGAGCAAGAAGGATGGAGCCAATCAGAAGAAGAAAAGAAGCATGAGTGTCAGTAATGAAGCAGGGCACAGCTAGTGAGAGCAAAGCTGGGGCACTCTGTGAGAAACCACTGCCTGGTATTTTGGTGTCACACTGTCATTGAGGAGTGTCCAGGGTGAAAATAGAGAGCAAGGAACTTTGCTTTCCTACACCAAATAACTGCAGCTATTATTCCTCTATGTGAGCACAACACATACTGTGTCCACTGTAAGGAGGCAGCAACACAGCCTACCAGACTTGGTGACCCTCCAGTGTGATCTGAGTGTAATGAAACAGCCACTGAAATTTTTGTTGGAGGCCATAAATACCCTTCTTGTCTAATCAGACTGTTGTTGCAAACCATGCATTGTACAGTACCTTCTAAGATGAGCTCTGATTTTTAGGCTGTTGCTTAACCTTCACTTACCAAAGTAGTCGTTGCACACTTTTTTTCTGAGCTGGTAGTGACTGTATGGGGACCACCTCCTTTCTTAGGCAGTGAATATCAATCGCAATTCAAACCCAGAGTTCAGAGTTGGTAAAAAACAGTCCATTGTTGCCTGAGAGATCCCCTGTTGTTCCACTGGACCTCAGGTGAGAGCCTGAAATGTCCGAGCTGAGCCATCGGGTAACACAGGGCACAAGTGGATACAGTTATTATACACCCCCAGAAGGTACGCTGGTAGCAAAATGAAGAAACTAAAACACGTGGGAAAAGACAAATATTTTTAAGGACTGTGCGCCAACAGTTTGAGAAATGAGAAAAATAGGAACGGACAACTCAACATCCCAACTGTGCAAACCCATTTATGAAGAGGTTGACACAAGCAGTCCTACTCACTAGGTGTTTGTGTATAAACTGAGCATGTTCAGTGACAGGATTGAGTAGAAAACTGTACAATTTTTTTTGAGAGAGAAGAAAAATACAAAAAAAAAAAAAGATACAGACAGGACAACAAATTCAGGTGAAGGTAGGACCCAGGTATCGCTGGATTTAATAGCTGGTGGATTTTGTTCACTAAATAGGCATTGAAACAATGCTGTGCAACTGGAGAAAAACAAATTTAGTAGTTGTATTTATGAACATGCAGTGTTTCAGACAACCGCAAGCCCATTAGTCTGACCTCTTTGTTATATAAGGCACTAGATCAAACTTTGAAGGAAAGAATGAAGAATGGAAAAAAATGGGGGAACAAGAAAAAATGCAACAGACTAAATGAGGTCAATTTGACACCTGTATGGAACAAAGTAATTAGTGGTCAAGAGTAAGCAGGCACAATATAACCAACCTATGTGAACTTCAGTGAGACATTTAAAGCAGACCACACCGGAGAAGACAGCAGCTAGTTAAATCATTCAGCGAGTAAGGAACTGGCTAATGCAAAACAGTGAGGGGTGAAGAAACTTCCTGATGACATGAATTTTGAGGCATTCCAATGTCTGAGAAAGATCAGAGTATTTTATGGGAATAACTGAATGATCATGAGGTTTGGAAATATAGAAATAGTTTAAATTCAAAAGCGCCATGTGCAGAAGTGCAAATCATGCCTTAGTAAAAACATAGCAAAAATGACTGCTCCAAGCTGACTCATCATCAGCTGAGAGCTAAAAATGATAAAAACGTCTGGGCAAACCAATGCATTGTTAGGAGAGCTATGAACTACCAATGTGTTTTAACAGAAAAAAAATAATAAAAAAATCCAAGGATTTATCAGTTGTAGCATTTCCAGGGGAAATAAAGATTTGTTAATGTGACTGTACAAATGGTTGAGGAAATTCCATCTGGAGAAAAAATTATAATTCCAAGCATTCACACTCAAAAAAAAGACAAAGTCAAACTGGAATGCAGGAAAAGAAAAAGCCTATCTCACCAAATGAGAATGAAACAACCTGCCCTGTTTACCTTAGCAAAAGCTAAAACTTGAAGCTTGAAATTGAACATATTTTTGTAAAGTGGGGTAAATACCACAAAAAAAGCCTATTGGCCACTGTAGCAGCAGAGATAGGGACATGAAAACAAATACACAAATGCCAAATATTTGTAGACTACAGTTTGGGATGAGTTATATCATAAAATGAATAAGGAAGGGGCTAACAGGAAGGAGGAGAGTGAGATAATAAAATTTCCCTGTCACAGAAATGTTAAGGCAAGTCAATAAAATGAAGTTTTGGAATAGCCTTCTAAAATTAGGTTACAGGAATAAAACCGATCAAAATTAAAAACCCTAATACACTTAAGATAGAACTGTGTGATTTCATGAAAAATATTGGCATGGTAGACCGAGCTAGGAGGAGAATGGATCTCCTGACCCTTGCAGTCATATATTCTCATGTTCCTTCTTTAGACATACATAACTTTATGTTAAAACCTTCAAAAAGCCATGAGTTACATTGGATTTTTAGAAACACCTGACCACCCCACATGTTCCTCTTTTGAGGAAAACAAATAACTTCCCCCCCCCCAAAGCTCACTGACAAATTTAGGAAAGACTTCATCCTAATTAAATGTATCCATCTTTGTTCTATCTTTTTGACATTTACAAAATAGAGCCAAGGAGGAAAATGAAACTCTTTGCCCCCCTCCATTCTTGACTTGTAAGCCATAAGGAATTAGACATTCTTCCTGTTAACTTAAGTGTGCAACACAGCCCCATGATTTATACCCTTTAAAGGGATTCTACAAAGAAAAATCCTTCCAGGAGCCCCAGTGAAGGCCATTACATGCTCTTAACATGCGATTAATGTACGTTTCAAATTATCAGGTCTCCTTATTAATGCTCTGCTGTTATGCTTATCTGATATTTCCTTATATGAGACAATGAAACAAAACAAATGAACCCTTGTTCAGCAGGAGCTGTCAAATTAGAAACGGTTACAAAGTAATAATTAGGGAAAATGGATCACAGTGTTCAGGCTTCAGCAATGATTGTCCCTCTGTGGGCCATTAACAAAACCTAGTCATTGGATCTGCATGCAATTTTAATGAAGCCACGAGTAAACAAACTGCAAAATGATGTGGGCAGGAGTTTGCTCACTTTATGAGGCAGACTTTCATATGATACTGGTTTTTTTTTTCCATCTTTTTCTACTCTTTGCTCCTCATACAAGTGATTCTGGTTAGGGTGAACTAATTTAAGATTTCTTCTTACGCTGAGGCATTTGAAAAAACATGTCTTCCAACCCCTGTAGAATAGGTTAGTTGCAATTATGCCAGTGGGCCACACTGTATTTTTTTTATATTTATTTACTTATGAAAATGAAGGAATCATAAAGATGATCTCGAGGTACTGTAACAAACCTACAATCCTCCAGAGGAAGTGTAGGCCTCTAGCGCAAAGTGGGTTGATGCCAAACACCAGCGAGGAACCAGCTCCACCAAGACACCCTTCCAGAGAGGTTTGCACTGATTTATCTTCTTCGATTGCCATGCAAGGTGAAACTGCGGGTATTTCAGCTTCCAGCCTTTGCAGGAGGACGCAGGCAGTTTGCCTCTTTTTTTTTTTTTTTTTTTTTTTTTAAAGAAAGTCGCCAGCA
>JAOTQQ010000012.1:103952747-103999279 GCA_026546715.1 Gallinago undulata
TTTGCCTATTTTTTTTTTTTTTTTTTTTTTTTTAAAGAAAGTCGCCAGCAGCGGAGCTCCGCTGCCCCACCTGGTGGCCACGGGAGGAGGAAAGCGGTGGAGGAAAAGGCGGAGCAGATCGGCGGCAGGACGGGACTCTCCCGGGGCCGCTTGTTGTTTCAACATTTCTCCACTAATTAGTTAGCTTGGAGGGGGGCGGGGGGTGAGGTGTCAAACGAGCTTTGGTGGTTTTGCTAGCATTCAGTGGATCTTGACACTGTTTGAGAATGCTGTTAGAGCTAGTGATGATGCTTATTAGTACATTTATTTTCTTGATAAGCAGTTAAAAAGAGAGATAAATCCCCTGGTTTCTTAAGCAGCAATACCATTGCTTTCAATATTTCTGATACTCTTTCATTTAAAGACTTATGTACCATTTCTGTTTTTTCCCATAAGTTCCCTTTTGGGAAACAAATGTAAACTGGCCTCTCCATTTGGGCTGGAGAACCCTGATGCTTCACATTTGTTCGTGAAATGTCTGGAATTGGAAACTCCATGCTCTGAAAATAATATTTTTTGTAGGGTACAAGTAAAGAAGTTTGATTCCTCTCTGGGGCATCCTTGGGCCACCACCAAGTTAGCAAAGCTGCCACAGGGAGAGACGGGTTCATTCTGTCCCCCTGGGAAAAGGCTGCCCATGCAGAGGGCTTGCTTCCCCCTGAACATGTTCAGCAAGGCCTGCAACAGCACGAGATGCTGAAATTCAGTAGCCCAGGGGTAACATGCAAAGGAACCTATTCATTATCACTAAACAAAAGCCATTGCTCTCATCAGCCTATAAAAACCTGCTGCAGCAATGAGCCAGGCAGAGATGCCAGTGTAAATGTCCCCGGGACACTGCAATGTCTTTTTGCAGTGCTACATGGCAAATCTCAGTTGCTATCACAAAACTCTGGAGGAAATATAGTAGGAAATAGCTGGGTATGGCTTGACTTTAAGTCATGCACCAGTATCCCAAGTGTCATTGCAAGTACTGAGATTTGAAGAGTATAAACATGGCACTTGCACTGAGCCAGCTAGCTTGTGAAGTTATTAAGTGTCCTCTTTTCGTTTTCAGTTTTCTTCAGATGTTTTTGAAAGGTTTTAGTCTGACGCAGAGTCACCTGTAGATATGCTGCATGAAACTTACATTGTCCCTTGTGACAAGAGTTCAATTCTGGGGTGTCAGATGCCTTATGAGAAAAGAAAACGCTTGTCATTGCTTCACTTCCACTTGATTACATTTCCACAATATTTACCTAGCAAATGGGTATACAGAGCTCAAACTCACAAGTGCAATTGCCCTCTGACCACTGCCTCATTCACCTGTAAAGCCCAGGTGCCATTCAGGTGATACCCCCAATGTCTCCAGTTCCAGCATCACATTACGTGTTCCTCTGGATCCCTAAGCATGTTCTCTCAAGCCCTATGACATCGTCGGTGACTGTGGGCTTTATTTGGATGATGCATTTCAAAGACAGATTTGATAAACTGTCCCAAGAAAAAGATGACTGGACAAAAGCAGGTTGAATTTAAAATTCTTTAAGTTAATTTAAACTGTAAAATTGACAGGAAGTTGAAAGCTAGGACTGTAAAGCCTTCACACATATCACAAAATTACTTTTATTGATTTATTTCCTCTAACCTCAGATTATGTTATTTCTCCTTATTTTAAAAGAGAGACTTTTTTTTTTCCTGTCCCTTTATGCTGACTGGCTGTTCTGGCTTTGTTTTGTTTTGTTTTTTAAAAAGATTTTTTTTATAAGATAAACCTGAAGATCCTAATACAACATTGACCCCACAGCAATAACCATCTCCCTCCCACTTAATCCTCATGCAAGTTCCTTGTACAAGAAAATTGTACAAGCATTGAGAAAGACATAGGCTTTGCAAACAAGGTGTAGATGTCAAAAAACCCAAGAGAGAAATTAAAATTACATTCTTCTTATCTTACTTTTCTCTTTAGTACCTGTCAAGAGCTTAGGCTAATGGAAACTGCTGTCTCAGAGTTTTTAAATGGCTTTTTCCATTATTCCAGCATTAACAACCTTAACAACAACATTAATAACCCCTAAAATGAAAGGGTAGAACTAGGCAAACTCATTAAAATATATTCTATCCCTAAATAGTCATAAAAATATACCCTTCTCTCACATCACTGTATGTCAAACCTGGAACATTCCAAGCTTTGGAGTAAGGTCTGCCCTCGTCCTAAACCCACACTGAAACCTGGTTGTGCATCAGTACCCTCAGAAACTCTCTTTCCTTGTCTTTGTTTGCTCTTGGTGGGAAGGAGGAAGGTCAGGGAGGCAGGAGTTGTAACCAGCTCCCAACATCGCCCACCAGAAGACCATGAGCTTGTGGCAAGCTGCGGTGCCCTCCCACGACTCAGAGCTTATATAGCCATCAGGTCCTTCTTCAGGATTCAGAGTACTCAGTTTTGACCAGAGACTGGAAGTGCCTCAGGTGAATTCTCTCTCAGACTACTCACTTCATACAAAGAAATATAAAAGCATGTCTTACCTTATTTCAGTATCATTGAGTGGGTTTAGTTCCCACCACAAGATAAGTAATCCTTTTCTACAGGTGAAGATAGTTTTCTTTTTGCTACCAGTACTATATTTTCTAGAATAAACTCATAAAAATCTCACTCAAATAAGTGTGTCTGCAGCTGGCATCACACACATAAATTCACCCGCAGGGAACTTGTGCATATTCTTATTAAATTCTCTTTACCCATCAGGGATTCCTACGTCTACAGAGAAGGACCATCCATTGAAAGACGTAGGAAATAAAAAATCTTATCACCTCTCAGCTTTTACTCCTGTTATGCTACATGACCTACTATAAAGACAGAGAATGAAGAAATTCAACTGTCCCTACGTCAGCTCAGCAACTTCTCTCTTTTACCATAATGTGTTATTTTCTCGCTGGCCATCTCTAGGAGATAAAATGATGGTGCTTCAAAACACATTTTCCTTCATTTTATTTTTAAAGGAAAACAAGCTGAAAAGATTCCTGTGACATGGGTCTGTACTGATGCACTGTATCATTAAAGGTCTGTTTTGTAACGATGGATTGCTGTGTGAAAACAAACATAAGGAGAGGTGGCATGGCAGAAATTCTGGTTTCTTTTTCAAATCTACTTTGCTTTTGCGTGTAATCCACAGTCTCCAGTGGCAACACAGGCCACCATTCCCTGCAGGAAACTTAGAACAAAAGCCAAAAGCAGGGGTCTTGAATAAAATGTTCCATGAGACTTGTTCCTGTTGCTTTCTAGTGGAGTTAAGTCTGTTCTTTCACAGTTGTATGAAAGCAGACTCCTCTTAAAGATGTCACTGTAGGCTGCCTGTTTGTTTCCACTATGAATTCTCTCTTTGTAACTGACAACTAAATAAACCATTTGGTATCACTGTTAACTTCAAGCCTGCTGCTCATCACCTAGTAGGAAGCAAGTCAAATTCTACATGTTTTTTAAAGCAAGAATTTCCAGCTACAGTCCTCTCTACAGCACTCATTTAGCACTGTGTACTCACAGACACCCAGCTTAGATACCACATTTTTTTCTCATTAGTTAACTTTTTCTTGGGTTACATTATTTGCAGAATAGTGTGTCTAAATAACCGTCATCTGTGACTGAATTTCCACTGAAACAGAAGAATATGCGATATGAAAAGTGAGATTAATATATGGCACACAGACAATTTGCTGACAATCTGATGGATGACTTGATTGCTGCTTTGGAGGAAAAAATGTTATAGGACTAAATTCAGAATGTAAGTAAGCCTGGAGGCTGTCTAATTTACTGTGGCTTACATCAATTCTAAGTTAAGACTGAAGGCACTGTGCATATGTCAAACACATATAGATCTTCCAAAATCTGGCTGTTCTTGGTTTCCTTTATCACTACCTGAAATTTCCTTAAAGTCAAGAGGTATGTGCACTTACCTTCCTATACATTTACTAAATTGTGTAATTTCTTGCCACAACAAGGCAGGAAATTTACCAAAGGCTTATAAACTAAACCCAGTTGAAGAATTGCACAGAGAATTATAATAGTAATAATTTATAATAAATTTAATAGAATTAAAATCATAATTACAAGAATTAAGAAGAACTATATGGGGAGGAACACCCGGATCAGAAACTCTTGATCTGAAAACGGGAGCTGTGCCAAAACAGGCGTTTAATAAAAAGAAGCACACAGACTGAGTTACCTTAGTGTTGAAACTGGTGGTCTTTGGCAAGCTTTGGCAAGTCCAAAACCTTGGTAACTGGCAGGTTATCATCCTTTTATGTGGCTTTAGACTTTCCATGAGCTCCCTAAGATCCAGGAAGCATGTATGCATGGACTTGTGAAATGCAGTGTGTGGAGATGGCTGTAGAAAGGTGCTGGCTGCACAGGGGCTGGTGCAACATGAGATGGCATCTACCGTGCCCTTCACAAGCAGAAATTACCACAGGACAGTTGGTGGGTTGGTCTTCCTCAGAGCAGACAGACAAGCTGTGCCTTGTGCAAAAGGTAGTGCCCTCCCTTTTCCCCTCTTTGCAAAACCTTGCCTGGACTGGAATCAAGCACTCTGCCTTCACAGAGAGTTTAAAAAAAAAAAAGGACTTAAGAGGAAGAGACTCTCCCAATATTTTTGTCTGAGAAAAATCCAAAATCTTAAGTACTTAAGTACATCGTAACATAATTACCCCATCCGTGGGGTTAGTGAAAGTCAGGTCTGGGTCCAAATGCAAAATGCACCCCCATGCCAATCAGAACTAAGCATCCATAAAACACTGAATTAGGGCCCCAAAGCCCCAGGTCAGGCATCATAGTCTGAGCTCAGAAGACAGCAATAGAAAAGGAAAAATGTTCCTTAAAAAATGTTCATCACCCCCAATGAACTCATGTGTTGATGTTGCCAAGCAACCGTGCCGCATCTCTGCATCTCCAAGACCCATGGGTCAAAACCCAATGTCAACAGAAAAGTTTGAGTCTAGTCAGGATTATGGCACTTGAATATTGATAAGAAAAAAGTCAGAAGAGGGTTCATATATGCAGCCTTTTTTTTTTTTAATTAATATTGTTTTTGATGGGGCTACCAGTATAAGAGCCAGGCGTTTTTCAAAACCTCAAGACAAATACAGGTGTTTTTCACCTTGCAAAAACTTGGTTATTCAATTTGCTGGCCAAGCAGATATTTTGCAGATACTGTAAAAACACCTATTAAAACCCCAAAGAGTTTGGTCTCTGCCCTCACTGACTTATTCCAGAGAGAAGCAGCAATGGTTTTCACCAGCAACAGTGGGTATTTTCTATTCTCTTTCCAGGTCAGTGTATTCATGTTTCCTCTTGTCAAATGCCACGCCGTCCTAGAATACAAATTATTTTGGATGATAGATAGCCCAGAGTGGATTATACGTTGCCTTTTCACCCTTTTTGGGTGACGCGCATGTCTGTGTCCAAGGCTGAGTAGAAGTGGAAGGAGGGCTAGGTGGACATGGGATTGTCTGCTAAGCCCTTCCTTCCATCATGCCATTCACCAGAGAAGATGCAGCAACATCATGGGCTGGAGGCAGGCTACAGGAGGGCTGAAGGCAGGTCACGATGGGAGGGGGGGATGACACGAGACAGGGACTGGGCACCATTCCAATACCTGGTTTAATCAGCTCTTCTCCAGAAAAGCCTTTGAAGGAGTTAAACGAAAATAGGAACTGCACTGAGAAATCAATGTAAGCCCAGGGAATTTCTAAGTTAATAACTAAACACAAGGAGATTAGAAAGTCACATAATTTAAGTGAAGAGGGAGAGGGGAAAGTAGAGTAACACATTTCTGCACTAAAGCTTCCAAGGTTCACTCATCACCCTTACAAGTGAACTCATCACCCATACACTGAACTTCACCAATTAAAAGAATCTTAGCAATTTATCAGGCAGATGTTGTGCTTTTACCATAAAATCTCACTAGCAAGATGAAAGCAGGTGACAGATAGAACAGTCAGATAGCACAGATGCATCACCTTTGTCAGCAGAGGAGCAGGATTAACCAGCAGTGTGAAGATTTGAGAGACCACAGTGCAGTTAGTGGAGCATTCGCTGTGAAAGAAGAGCAGAAGCAATGTGGAAGCCAGTGGACTGGTTCAAAGAAAGATGTAGGCATTACTTACACATACCTGAAATAACAAAAAGAGAGAATGAGGTGAAAGTAATGCAGGACAGGGAGGAGGCAGAGACAATTCTTGAAGCGGAGATAGTCAACATGGGGGAAAAGGTATTAGTCACAGGGTCAATGAGAAAGATGTTGTGTTTCATTTTGCAAATCATATATGAAATCTTTTATTGAGAAACAAAGTAAAGCTTTTAAATAGTATGTTTGCAAGTTCAAGAGTGATCAATCATAACATGGTAAAAATCTCAGTTACTGAAAAGGTGATTTGAAATAATCATGCAAGCTCAAGAAAGTTATTAAGCTCTTGATAGCTCTGGCAAAGAGGGCAATAAGGGCATATCCAATTTAGATTACAAGCAGTGAGAACCATCATATTTTAGTCTGCATTATACATTGCCTGTGGAGTGATTTATTTCATTGAGGGACTGTGGCAAGTGAGGTTGTGGCAAAACAGCGGATCACTCTCCAGACAATGCTGTTATCCCTGTGTGAGACACACCATGTTTGCACTTTTCTTACGCTTCCTCATCAATAACTTCTTGTGTAATTAACCAAAACTCATGAGGCCTCAAATTAGATACCTTCAAAGGCAGTGGTCCCTAGCCAGTGATCTCTCCAGTGAAGTGAAAGCAGAGGGTAGCTAAGAGGCAGCAGCTAATAGAGATGTCATGGTTGCTCCCACCATACTCAAATTTGTGAGTACTTGACTTTAACAGTGAAAGTCTGTAGAAACAGGCATGGTTCATACAGTGCAGTTTTTGACTCTGGGACCCTGTTTTCCTCTGCTGTAGCCTTTTACCTCCTAAATCTCATTCTCCTTCAAATTCTCCTGCCTTTACAGAGGACACCAGGCAGCAGGCAGGCAGCATGGTCCTGCACACTGTGTCATACTTGGCAAGGCTCCTCCTGGGATGGCGTAGGGACTTGGGACAGCATTGCTACTGCTGTAGCATTTAAGTAGATGATTGACTGGAGAGCACCTGACATTGTTTTTTGTCTGTCCCTGGAACACATGCTGCCTCTTGCTTGTTGCTGAAGGAGGACTCCCAGTTTGCTGGCAGAGCTAGGCAAAGAGGTTTGTGCACTTGGGGTTCTGTAGGACCTTTGAAGAACTGACAGGCAATGCAGTGATCTGTGGAAGCCAAATATCCTCCACCAGGTAGAAAAATCAGAAAGTCCTCACGTTTATATTCAGCCTGCCTGAAAAGATATGCCATGCTGCCCATGGGGACTTCATGTAGTCATTTCATCCCCTGGAGGCACTGCCAGGTGGTGAAGCTACATTTTTTTAAAATGCTCATAATTATTTGGAGACAAGGCTTTACTGTGAGGGAGATGAACATCACCAGGGTACTGGAACATTACCTGTTACTGCAAGTAAAGCTCAGATAAACTGCCTTTGTCTCTGATTGTAAAGCCTTGTCCAGCTCCTCAGCTAATGGAGAGTCACCCTGATCTCACAGTTAGGAGCTGGCTACATGGCATTGTATCTACAGAGGTGCAGCAGAAGCCACTAATGCCCCTTGTTCCTCCTGGGCCCACATCACTGATCCATGTCACCTGGGTGCCTTGAGGCACAGGTCTACCATCCCAGAACAGCTGCCAAACACCCAACAGGAGCCCCTCCAATGCATGACAATGGCAGAGAGACCTTAGCATCTGCCTACCCTCCCTCTGCAACACTGAATATCACAGATGAACTGGGGTAGAAGACACAGAGATTGCCCAGGTACAAAAGTTCACCCACTCTCCCAAGACCCCCATTAGAAATTTCAGGCAATTAACTAAATTTTCATCACCAACTGGGCAAATGTTGGGTCTCAAAAATGTCAAATATAGCCTGGCTGTTCTGACACAGAAGCAGCAACACATCAAGTCCAAAGCCGAATTTGGTTACAAGTATGTGATTTTGTTTTAAGTTTCCATTTCTTTTATAAATTGCAGGAAGAGTGGACTGTAGATAGCTGTATGGAGAAAGGTCAGCACCAAGAGAATAGACATCAAATATTCAAAATAATGTGATTACAGGATATGCCGACTTGAGGAAGAAATTTCTATTTTGGGAGTACATTAGGAGCAACCCAAAGGCTTTTTGTTTCACCTCTCATGCTCCTCATATGCTGCCTTCCTTGACATTTTCCTACAGCCTGATGTCCCCTGGAGAGCTGGCTGGGTTTGCTAGGTACAATAGGTCAGACTTAGCAACATATATTGGGATAACAGGGTTTCTGCACTTCCCCCTAGAAGCAAGGAGGTGACTATAGGGGAAACTCTCCGTTCATTTACAGGGAAGCTGTTCTTAAGCAAGGCTAGGCAAATCCTGCAAAACATTTAGTCTGAATATCATCACAAATGTTCAAATTATTTACCTCCAACATACTGTCTCTTTTATCTGTTCCCCTTCTGCAAATATTCATAAAACAGAGTTTTGCTGGCACAGCTATTTACAGGAAGAGAATATCAATATAACATCCATGAATATTCACATAGTGATAAAATTTTATGTTTACAAGCACCAATATGTACACCAACCCATTCATTAAGCCATGTGAAAAAAAATACTGCCATGTGACTTATCCAGCCAATTACAAATAGCTATTGCATCTCAAGTACTGTGTGTTCACAAGGTACTATAAATGAGCAGTCCAAAGAGACAAATCCATTAAATTTGTAGAATGCACTGACTAATGCACAATTTTAATGAAATAGGACTGTGAAGTTATTTTTATTAATGACATTTATGAATTAAAGTAGTTCTGTGAATGCCGTAGCATAAGAAAAAAATGCTATCCCACATGCAAAGAAACAGGTTATAGTCACAGAATAAATTGCTATGTAATATTGTTATTCTCTGTAGCTTTATTTCCACTTTATAGTAGCACCTGCAATGAAACGCTTTCCAACTGTTAACTGTGTTTCTTGATTTCCAGAACACATAGGCCCAGTCAGTCCCATTAAATATCTGAAACCTCTGGTGCACTTTTATATGAAAACTGGAGGGTTTTTAAGCTAATGTCTTCACCTTAATCACTACAGTATTTTGATGATGAAACACAAAAAGTACATGCAAAATGGGGCTAGAAAAAGATATTTGTAGCACATTATTCTTCAAATGCACATTTCCTTGAAGCATGACATACAAGCAACACTCCTTAAGAGTGACAAAGGGCTCAGTCCTGCAGAGTGCTAAAGGACACTATAATGGCTAAGGAGATTCTGAAGTAATTTCATATACAGCTCTACTATAATCCCTTTTATTCCTTGATGTCAGCTTAATTCTCATCTGAAGTGCAGGTAAGAGCACTAGTTGATAAAGTCTTTCATGGAATTGTTGCAGAGGTAAAGCTCTGAGCTATTACATTTAAAAGACCAGGTTATTGGATGAAAAGATTTCAGTCCGTTTTTTGAAGGAAAATTATAACATATAAAGTAAACATATAATATACCTACACAGCTTGTGCATGTATATTGAAGATAATGAATCATATTTGGAATACTGTCAGCAAGGTTTTTAAAAATGCTCTAAGACAGTAAAACTGTTTGTTCTTTAAGCAAACTCTCCAAAATACACGTAATATAAACACTTACTGTCAGTTAATGGCCAGCTCACCCATAAGCAAAGCAAAGTCTAATTTTGCATAGAACATACTGTGATTTCCCTCCTTGCCCATCTTTCCTTTATTAGTTTTCTTGCTCCTCTTCCCTGAACAATTGACTGATTTTCCCAATCCCCAAACCTCTTCACTCAGAGGAAGCTTTGCACAGGAGCCTTGGTCCCCTGGCAGTCAAAGCCCACGGTCCTTTGACCTTCACTCAGCAATGCATGCTGCTGTACAATATTTTTAACTGCAATAATGCCTCAGAACCTCTCATTTCATGGTAGTTTGACATGCACAGCGCTCCTTCCCACTTTTGCAGTGAAATCTGAATCTGTAGCCACTATTTCCCCCTGGGTATTTCCATTGAGGATAGCAGGTTTGTTCCTTTTGCATATTCTAATAGAACAATTTCTGTATCATGTTGCTAGAGCATAGTACTTAATCTCATTTAGCATTTGTCCATTTTGTTTGTTGTAAAGAAAAGGAAGAGAGGGGTGGATTTTCTAGTAGCTCAACCTGTAGAAAAGTTAGAGCACCAATTTACTCCCAGGGAGTTATTTTTTCACTCAATGTACAACCAGTATGCTTTTTCTCTTCTTCATCAGATCAGTTCTCATCCCGCCACATTTAATCAGCACAGTCATATGTTAAACTTTGGGATAGCTTTGTAACTTCTAGAGAGCACAGCTAACAGGCAGGTAAGGTGTCTTACCACCTTTTGGTCCAACAAACACCAAATTCCCAGCCTTCAAGTTTTTCAAGTAAATGTGGATGTCCATCTGCTCTGGTCATCTTTTTGGATTTTTTTTTCTGTTCATTTAGCTCAGCAACTGGAGCACTAAGTGTGGTAAAGCTCAAACTGTTACAGCATGGGACAAAGTCAACTTGACATCACCTCCAGAGTGCAAGGAAACATGTAATCATTTCCCACCTGCGTCCAGATATTATTCCAGGAATAATATGTCACATAGAGAATACTTTAATTTTTGAGTTAGTTTCTGGGTTCTGAAGGATCACAGCTTTCACATGGGTGAGGTCCCTGTTACCACTATAAACAATTACTTCATCATTATTTGCTTTGCCAAAGTTTTACATGTCTCTTAATTTATTTACAAGCTTCTGAAAAGTGTCTATAACCTTAAACGCTTAGACCCCCGCAGAGAATGGTGAAAGCAAATTTAATTGGATAGCACCATCTAGGGCATTTTGCCAGGACCTGTAGATTGGTCTACTGAGGTTATACATTGTGCTCTGCTTGGTCTGTCTGTCATCTAATTTATTCATGGCATTGGGTAGACATCCAATATTGTGGCAGTGCCTAGCTGCCTGTAATAAATACAGGATCTTACAGCGCTGCCTAGCTTTGCGCCTGGCACAATGGTGATGCAGGGGCCATGTGATGGACAGATGAATTCTACAGCCAAGATGTCAATCTGCACTGTCCCCTTGACTTCATTCAGGTCCCTTGTGAGGTGGAGACTGTGCAGAAGCTGTCCTATGTCTGCTCCTTGCACAGAACTGACTTCTGGAGGACACAGGCTCTCAGCTCTCCTCCAGGGAAACACTGTCACTCACAGCCACTGGACTTACACAGATCAGGCCAGAGGACCACCAAAGCTGCTCTATTGCTCCCGTCCTCAGCTGGTCAGGGGAGAGAAAACATAACAAAAAGTTCATGTATGGAGATAAGGACAGGTTGATCACTCAGCAATTACTGTGACTGGCAAAACAGACTCGATTTGGGGAAAATTAATTTAATTTATTACCAATAAAATCAGAGTAAGGTAATGAGAAACAAAACCAAATCTTAAAACACCTTCCCTTCTTCCCGGGCTTAGCTTCACTCCCAAGTTCTCTACCTCTTCCCCTTGAGCAGTGCAAGGTGGTGAGGAACGGGGGTTGTGGTCAGTTTATCACACATTGTGTCTGCTGTTCCTTCCTCCTCAGGGGCAGGGTTCCTCACACTCTTTCTCTGCTCCAGCATGGGGTCCTCCCAAGGGAGTCAGTTCTCCACAAAATTCGCTAACATGAGTCCTTCCCACAGGCTGCAGTTCTTCACAAACTGCTCCAGTGTAGCCTCTTCTATGGGTTGCAGTCCATCAGGAACAGACTGCTCCAGCATGGGTCCCCAACCTGCTGCATGGGCTCCTCTCTCTACAGGCCCTCAGATCCTGCCAGGAGCATGCTCTAGCATGGGCTTCCCATGGGGCCACAGCCTCTTTTAGGCACATCCATCTGCTCCAGTGTGGGTTCCTCCAAGGTCTGCAGGTGGATATCTGCTCCACCATTAACTTCGGTGGGCTGCAGGGGGGGCAGCCTGCCTCACCATGGTCTTTACCACAGACTGCAGGGGAATCTCTGCTCTGGCACCTTAAGAACCTCCTCCCCCTCCTTCTTAACTGACCTTGATGTCTGCACAGTTCTTTCTCTCACATATTCTCACTCTTTTCTCCAGCTGCTGGTCTGCCCAGCAATTGTTTTCCTCCCTTCTGAAATATGTTATCCCAGAGGCACTACCTCTGCGTGGGTAGCTAAGCTAGATGGGCTTAGCTTTGGCCAGCTGCAGGTCCTTCTTGGAGATGGCTGGCACTGGCTCAATTTGACATAGGGGAAGCTTCTAGGAGCTTCTCACAGTAGCCACCCTTGTAGCTCCCCCAATATCTTACCACTCAAACTCAATACACCAGGACAGAATGGGACCCACAATGGGATCCTCTGAAGGAGAACCAGCTTTTTAAACCACATTAATCCTATCTCTGTGAAGTTTTGTAACATTTGCATCACAGCTTTGGACCTTCTGGCCAATTTGTTTATATCCCTGATACACAGGTAATATTTCTACAAGAAGTTTTCTCAGAATAGTCTGAAATTTGTTTATGCATAAGGAAGAAAAATACATTGTTTTCTTACTTCATAAGGTCTGAAATGAGGAAAACAATAAATTGCACACAGGAAAGAAAAGAAGAGAAAAAAAAGAGAAAAACTAGATGTATATTTCTTTGCAATTTTCCCTTCTCACTTGACTGTAATTCTATCCTTCCACTAGCATAATTTTCTTAGTTGTAGTTTCTTAGTGGAGTAAAATATGTAAATAAGGGACACTCTTGGCAGAATCTCAGTACTCTAATATATTTATCTTGACAAAATCCATGTGAGGTCAGGAAATTCTTACTATAGCCCTGTGAAATTCAACTTTGGCACTTACCAATGGACATTCAGAACAATGATGCCATCAGTCTTATAAAATTTATAAAAAATTATTGATGTTGCAAAACCAACCCTCTTGAGCTCTCATTGACTTCAGTGGAAGTGTGAGCACTTTATCTAGACTGGCAAAGACACTTGAGTTCTTGTGAAAATCAAATAGTGTTAGTAGTCTTAATGTTTGGGGTTATTTGTGGATATGAGGGTACTTATTTGCAGAAAGAATGTAACACTTCTGATGAATTATTTGCATCTATCTCATCTATTTTATATTTTTATAATGTTATGTTGTTTCAAACCATTAGGCAGGCATGTAGACCTCTGATATCTCTTACTACAATTATGTAGTACTATGAAAATTATTTCAATAGCAGATTAAAAAGCACTGTGTTCCAAAATTATATACATGTAAAGTCTAAGTGTTTCTTCTTTCAAACAGTCTAAAACTCCAGTTTTCAATAACATTTACATTCTCTATTCAGAAACATCTTGAAAATTAAACATTTTCTTTTTTATTAAATACAACCTCTCTACTTTTTTCAAATTCTGAGTTTTTCTTTAGTCAAGAACTAAAAAAATGAGGTGGGTTTTTTTTTTCTTTCCCTTGTTTTACCTCAATTGTCACAGGGAAAATGAAGCAAAGGAAAAAAGTGAAACTGTAGATGAAGTTCCAAAACACTAATAGAATAGATATTCTGATTTTCAAAAACCAGAAATATGGTTTCTACTTTTATTTCACTGCTGGGAAAAAATAATAATTCTAGAATTTTGAAAGTTTTTTAAAACTTTCTGAACTATTAAAATTATTTTTTATGGTACCCATCACATATAATCATAATTTACATCTTATTTTAGATGAAAAGAGATGTTTGTTCTTGATTTCAAGACTGTCCAGTCTGTCAAGATCAATGAATAAAAAACCATGTGATCAATGATGAGGCAACACGTGCTTATTCAATCTATTTTATCTTCCCTTAATTTTTTTCTGCCGAAAGAATGAAGAAACTATTAGGAAAAACAAAACAAAAACCCCAAACCAAACAAAACCAACCAACCAAAAAAAAAAAAACCCAACAGAACAAAAAACCACAACACCAAAAACGCAACAAAAACAAAACCAACAAAAAGAAAAGCTCTGGTAAGAATTCTAAGGCAGACCATAACCACAGCGAATTGCATTCTTTCTTACATTATCAATCACAGGGTATTTTAATTAGTTTACCACAACCTATGAAGCGGAATGTGCCATTCAGAGGGTGTGTTTCTAATTAGTGATGAGGCTTGCTGCAGTATCTGCTGTGCAAACCCCAGGAACAGTGGCATGCCCTGACACAGGGAGAAAACCACCTAAAACTGACAGCAAGATCAGAAATCAGTAATATATGCAAGTGCTTTTTTCCACAACTCCACAGAGGTGGGAAGAGCAGAGCATGCCAGTGCACGTGCCCACAGAGAATTTAGATTCAGGTAGGGTCGAAGAATTGGCATTCTACTTTTTGGTCTTTGGTGTTGCAGCATTTCACACAATGCAGAATCAAATTGAACCAGTTCTGTGTGTATTTTAAGATGCATGCTGCTACTGAATAAGCCTTATTGGGTCCAAGGTGGAAGGACAGTATAAAAGCTTTCCAGCTTTACAACACGTTGCACATGGCTGCTGAATGAGATTTAGCATCCAACGTCCCTCTTGTCTTTGATCTGCTTCAGGTAGAGCAGCGTTAACTGATCCATCAGTTTCTGAGTCATAAGTGGTTGTTGGCTTGTGTAGCTCGTGCTTGAGCAGAGGTTTCTCTGTGAGTGGTGATACTCGCTGAGCTCATGGCTGGGGAGATGCTGAAGGGAACAGTCTGAGGCGACATTTAATAATGAGCTGCAGTTCACAAGTGAAGGCAGCTCTGCTTACCATTGGTGGCTGAGGTGCTCTTATTTCCATCTCGGTTTCAAAGAAATTGGGTTATCTTCTGTTTCTGCTCTAATAGGTTCTTTGTCCTGTTATAGTTACAGACAAAGGTCTCTCTTTTTGTTTTCTATGTTCAGCAACTTTCCTTCCATTTTGCTCATGATCATACTCAATAATAGCAACTATGAGGAGCTTTTTTATACAAGCTCTGATCCAGTTTATAACACAATGATATGTCCATAGGCAGCTGAGGGCAAGTCAATCTGTATGCACACCAAATTTGGAGGCAAGCATCACGAGTAAGTTGAGAAGGTTGAAATCTTTCTGATAACAGCATAATTGACAACACCTCAAAAAGAGAAAATAGAAACATTTTGCACACCCTATTTTGGGAAATGTCTCTTTTCCCTTTCCCTTCCTCCATGCTCACACAAATTTTATTTTTAAATCTGCAGGCACAGTAGTGCAATTTTCATCACTATGAAAGGCAGTGGCTGTAGAATGGCAATTTACATCACACCGGTATTTTGTGGGAAGCAAACTCAACTCTTCTTTGTAAGAAACTTGCACCATTAGCAAGCTCATATTTAATATCCTCCTTGCCTATATTAACTTGTGTATTTAGGATTTAAGCTAATTTCTGTTGCAGTGCGACCTATGCAAAGTTGATTAACTTACAACCATTTTTATTCACAAGAATATTGGTACTAAAGAAAGAAAGATATACCCCACCACAAATACTTCCCGAGTCATGAACTTTAATAACATTTATAATGGGGGAGTTGCTGTTGTTACCAGTACCACACTCTGTCTTTCTAAGCGCATTAGCCTTACCCTGTACACACACAAGAAATTAATTACAACATCGCTATATTTATGGTATGTTTGCTCTCCAGAATCTGTAAATCTCATGCTAAAGCTCCTGAAATTTTTCCTCCAATGATGTTTGACTAGGTAGACATGGCTGATTCAAAGTACCTTATACGTGCTCCCAGCAGAGCTTCCTCCAGCAGTCTCTTGGGAACCCACAGCTCCCCAGGTCTAGCTCAGAAATCACAGCTCCTATTTTCAGTGCTCTTTGCTGCACCTGAGTAATGTATCTGACATAATCTGAGATAGGTAGTGTGAATAACACCACTTTAAGTAATCAACTGGCATCAGCAGTGTTGGAATAAGAACACTCCATCATTTTTGCTAGCCTGGATACAGAAACTACAGATATCATGCTGCAAATGACATTTTTACAGAGTATCTTAAGTGCTTTCTTTTACAAGCATATCTCAGAAACAAACTATGTGCAAAGATTCAACAATAGTTGTATCTTCTGTGATAATTTTGCTTCCTCTACTCTTAAATATTTCACTGTAAAGCCCAATATAATAGACACACTTCTCTACAGCCTTGAGAAGAAAAAGCAATTCTGACCTCCCGCATTACCGCTGTGTGACCCAGCCTAACAGTTGAAGGACATTACCATGGATACTTGATCCTCGGCAACTGGGGAAGGAGAGAAATTGCCTTTGAATCAACAATCCACAGCCAAATTTAAAGCTAACATCAGAGGGATCTGGGAAAGCAAGTAAATCTTCTGTGAGTAAGGATTCACATAGTTGAGTAGAACCTTTTATAATAAGCAAGTGGAGGAAGCATCAAGAAAGTTTGTTGACCCATGCACCACTCCCAAGCTGTAAGGAAAGTGCCCTTGCAGATGTTAACTTGCAGTGTCACCTATTCAGCCAGATGCTGCCCTGTTAACCAGCATCAGCACTGGCACGTTGGTATCCAGCACATCAATGCTACCAGGTGAAAGTCAGCCAGAGGAAAGCAGTCAGTGCCAAGCTCCACTCAGGCACCATCGCTCTAACAGTGACAGAGCAAAACTGAATGAATCAGCCTGAAGTAGATGCAAAACCACTCGGGGGAAATAAAATCCATGCTGCTTCCAGTAGAAACAATTTTTCTCTGCCATGTTGTCTTTACCCACGATGACTCGGTTAGTCTAGGTTTAATCCGCCACTGTTTGTACTTCATTTATTAAAAAGACTCAACAGCTTTTCTGTAGGAATATATAACATCTTGATGTGAAACAATAGGTGTTTTTCATCACCTCCCACCATCCTCTTTGCAGGAGAACAACACATATGGGCAGGATGTCCCATTCATAGAGCAGGGTATCATGAGAAGCTCAGCAGTTTTCAACCACTACTGTGTAAAGAAATTACCTGCATTGTAAGTAATGTTGGGACAATACTGCCCTTGTTTCAGATATAAATATTATTTATTTCTTTATTATATTATTTATTCAGATATAATAGGAATGTGGGGGCAGGCGGAAGAGAGGAGAAGGCAATATTTTTAAATGAGTAAATGCAAGGAGGGCAATGATGATGAAAAATTACTTCAATGAAGATTTGTTTGATGTAGGAGTGTGGTGGTCTGCTACTGAGATAAAAGATGATCAGCTGGGAAAAATGTATGCGAAAAATGTATGAAGGTCTTACATTAAATTAGTGAACTACACCAAAGTGGACAAGCAACAAAGGGAACAGCACTTTCAGGACACCATCAAAGTCAGTAGGGAACATTTGAATCAAGGCCAAAAGGACAGATATCATTGTTGCCTTGAGCATTCACCCTGCCATCAAAGGAGGACACCCTATGGTTCATTTTTAAGGGAACCCTATTGCAATGTTGTGCATTTTGTCTTACCTCTTTTGTTCCTATAAAGTAACATGAAAAATAGAATTTACTATGAAGAATGAAGCTAGAAGTCCTGAGTGACACTTCTGAACAGGATTGTCAATTGTAAACGATGAACCTAATTCTCATTTACACTAATGGTCTAGCAATAGAAAGGGGTCATCACCTTGGTTTAATGTAGACTTGCAATCACTTTCATCCTCTGCTTTCAACAGAGAGAACTGAGTGAATGATAGGAGTCTTGATATGCTTTTGGTCAGCATGCTACAACGAGTGACTCTTGGATTCCCACTGGCATGCAAAAAAAATCCTAATTATAAAAAAAAAAGATATACTGAAAGCCTACGTGCCTCAATTTCCACAGATGCACACAAGAAAACAAAACAACCCCTGAAAATAAGGGAGATTAACTTGCAAAGTTAAGTTAAACTTAGTTTTTGTTGATTTAAATAAAGACATTGTGGCAGTGCAGAGAAGAAAGGTTTTTGAATTGCTTCTTTTTTAAGGCTACTTTTTTTTTGGGGGGGGGGGGTGTTTTGTTTTGTTTTATTTAAAGACTATTGAGATAAACTTTACCATACCTTTGCTGTAAACACAAAATCTTGAGTTTTGAGAATAAATGGGTATCAAGAATAAGACACACTGGAAGGGAGTGTGTACATGCTTGTGTCAAATGATTCAAATCACTCAATTTCATTAAGGAAAAAAAGACTGAACATTTGATTGTATTTTTAAAGCCAAAGATCACGTTTGCTGCAGCATGCCTCTATAGCTTTCTCTGTGTAGACCAGCCCTATGGCCTTCAACAGAGAATAGAGTTCTCTCTTCCCAGTTTGCCAGTAATCCTTAGGCAACACCACTAATGATTTTTGTTACCTTTTGAATAACAGATCCTTCTAGCCAAGAAGCTATCAAAGATGTAACATGGACCACCATTATGAGACCATGTACCACATCACTTGCCTCCCCTTCCTCTTTCTGCATGGTGTAGATGAAGCCTATAGTTAGTTTGTTATTTTGCGATATAGTGTCTGAAATTAATTAAAGGTTTGGCACTTTTCACGTGTTATGCAGATATATTTCCCCTGTTACTACATTCTTCAGCACACATTAGGTGTTAGAATGCACAGCACATTGCAGGCTAGATGGGTGTTGTTTCTACAAAAATAAAAACTGTGAGATGGAGATTTTTTAATGATTTAGAATAAGGCATATTTTTGGATCGTAGACAATCTATGAGACTTTTAAAAATAAAAAAGCAACAAGTTCTTCCTTCTTTTTCTACTTATGCTGTAATGATTTAAATTTCTCAAAGCATATGGTGAGAATCAGAATTATCCCTTCTCCACCTACTACTCACAATTTCTTGCCTACTGATTTCAGCACCTAATCTATGGTGCTAAAACCAATTAGTGATACATCAAAGGTTTTTGCAGTTGTAAATTTTGGACCACTACAGAACATTAGCACATGAGCTCCTCATTACAGGCACAGATACATGCGATCTTTGATCCATGTGATAAAAGATACATTCAAAATATGTTTTCTTTGGCAACCTTACAATCTCCTAATTGAGGGAAAAAAGCTAATTATATAGTTCTTTGCCAGGCTGGAATTTGCTGTAATAAGCATTGTACACAAAAACTAAGTTGTAAATGAGAAAGACTAAATTTCACTTTTTTCCTTTTCCTGAAATTTTTGCTTTCTAAAGTTGTAGAAAGTAATTTTTCTTAAATCATACGCTCTAGTGAATGGCCTGATGTTTCAAGGAGGTTGCTGGATTAATATTCTGACAAAAAACTTCAGTCCCACAAATGTGCTTAACTTTTGGCACGGAGCAGCCCCACCAAAGTCAATGAAACTAAGTCATGCCAGCTAAAATTAAGCATCAAAGCATAAATTAGTAAATGCCATGTTCTCCTGTTGGCTGGTTCCCAGTATGTCTCTCCTCTTTGCATGAAGTATTTGGAACTAAAGCAAGTGATGAAATCAATGGTGAAGCAACACATTGTATGCTTTACTGCTCAGACTACTTGATAGGCTATTCATTTTCTCCTGCCATTCCCATTCCCATTCCTCCACAAAGTTCTCACGTAGTCAGATATAAAAATAACAAATTGCCATTTGATATTAGATCACCAGGAACACTTATTTATAGCCTTTTAAGAAAAGGGCTATATAATACCTCAGAGAGGTATTTTTCCATCCTTTGGAACCTGTGCCCAAGCCTAGCACATATCAGCCAGCGTTACCTTTGATGGCACATCAGGAGAGAAATAAAAACAGCTTGGAGCTGATGGGGAGGTATGACAGACTGGACACATTTAGTGTGACTGTGGTAACCACACTCCCAAGTGAGCTGGGAGGGGTAGGGAGGTTGCAAGATCTGACCTCTCTTTCTTCCCTCTGCTTCCCAGGGTGAAGAAATGGGGTTCGTCTTAGGACAGATAAAAAGAAGGTGAAGGGAGAGGGGAGGTAAGAAGGGGGAGGAGAAGAGGGAGAGAAAGAAAGAGAGAGGGAGGGACGGAGATAAGGAAGGCAGGGAGAGAGGGAGGGAAGAAGGGAAGAATCCTCTTTCCTCCTGCCCATGAAATCCCTTGGTCTCAGACCAAGATGCTTAGACCGGCCACTGAGACAAACATTTGAATTTCACAGAATCACTCTGGAATTCCTAGCATAAGTAAAAGCAATGTCTAATATCTGCAATGATTCAGAGAAGGAAATTGGAGCCCTTTGCTACAAGAATGATGAGATTTGTTGCAGATTTTTTTACTCTTGAGAAAAGTTTTCTAAACAATATTCACAGAAGATTGCTCCCTGCACTGTATTTTCTTTGGGATCAAGGGTGCAGAGATTTCTGTTAGCAGATAAGGTTGGATTCTTATTTTTTTAAAATGCTTATTTCACTGATGAAGGGACAACAACAAAAACAACAACAACAAAGATTTAAAAAAAGATAACATTTGAATGTATTAAAGCTACTCCTTAACGTGTGGTCACATCAGGTTAATTCCCTGTTTCAGTTTTTGAACTATAATAGTACTTTGAAAGTAGCCTTTAGGGTACCATCAGGGGTTTCAGAACTCCTTTTCCGAACTGTATTTCCCACACTAATCCTGATTAGCAACACAGGATGCCTTCCACATTGCTTAATTTATCTGCTAGGGTTCTTCATATCTCAATAATGTCCAGAAAATACTATTCCTGATATAATTAGGGTCATCATAGTTTGAATATCATTGGTAAATGCTAGTGAAGAACATAGATGAGTCAATATTGACATTCTTTTTCTGGATTGCTCCTCCCCATCTGTGGAAACCCTTGACTTCTGAAATATCTACATTAAAGCACAGTTAAATAATCTAATCTCTTTCTCCATCTCTCCTGCTGAATGGCACAGAATAAATCTAATTCAAAAATTATTTCTCTGGTTCAGACGCAGACACATAGATTTCTATATTCCTCCTCCTTTTTCAAGACACCCACTTCCTTTAAATTTCATTTTCTCTCTATGCAATAAAAAAATGAAATAATATTGATTTCTTTTTTATTTGATTTTTTTTACCTAGTGTGCCTATATGACATGACAGTGAATAACAGCATATGTCAAGAAAACAATTACATAGCACCTCTGTATTGATTTGTCTAATTATATCTCTTTACTCAAAACAAAGTTGTTTACTTGGACATGACTGGCAAACCGGAGTGGTTTCTGCACCTGTTTTACCTTTCACTTCAATGTAGCTAAACAATTCTTAGAACAGATATCCAAAGAAACCTCTGACTTTCAGATACCTTTCTGCCTAGTGGGCTTCCCAACCCCAGCCAGGAGCCTGGATGGTCACCCGGAGAGCTGCTTGAGCCAAAGTATCCTGGCAATCAAACTTTTAAGTATTTCCAAAGCTCTGAATACCAGATCGAACCTGGATTTCAAAATGCTACGGTCAGAGAGGACAGTGCAAATAAATCCTACTCAGCTTGGCTACACCACACACAGCATCAAGGCAGGCACATCCACGTGCCTCCACGTTTTGTTGTGTCACCCTACTAGTTTGCACAGAGCAAACTGAAGGGTATCCACTTAGCACCATTGCCATGGTTTAACCCCAGACAGCAACTAGGACCATACAGCTGCTCAGTCACTTGCCCCCACTCCCCAGCAGGGAAGGGAGAAGGAGGAGAAAAAGGGGGAAATAAATCCTCCTCATGAGTTGAGATAAAAACAGTTTAATAGAACAGTAATGGAAGAGAATAATAATGATGATGATAATGATAATAATAATAATGGTAAAAGAATATACAAAATAAAACTATGCAATATAGTTGCTCTCACCACTCGATGATCAGTTACCTAGCCCTATCACAGATCCCTGCCCCCTGGCCAACTCCCATTGATATATTGAACATGACATCTATGGTATAGAATATTCCTTTGGCCACCTTGTCTTGTCTATGCTCCCTCTCAGCTTCTATGGGAAGCTGGAAAAGTCCTTGACTTAATATGAATATTACTTAGCAACAACTAAAGCAATATGTGTTACCAACTTTATTCTAATACTAAATTTGAGACAGAGCAGCTACCAGGAAGAAAATTAACTCTATCCCAACTGAAACAAGGACAATCATGCATGCATGTAGGTATCTAACTCATACGGAGGGAGATACCATCCCTGAGTAGGTTTCACAAACAACTTTTGCCTGGAGCTGGGTGAGTAAACCCAGTCGTTCAGGTACTGTCAAGCATTCTAGGAGCAGTACGCTTGCCAGCTAGCTGTAGTGGGGGGCATCTAGCTGAGGAAAGCTCACCAAATTTGGCAGTTTTCTTTGCTTCAGAAAACTGAAGGCCAAATCCCTTCCACCTCCAAAGACTGCCCTAATCACCATGATGTTAAAATATTCTTTACGGTTTTCTTCTGTTGAGGAAAATTAATTGCCATTACTAATAGATTAGGCAACACCTTGTTGGCATAATTAAGTGTTCAGTGGGGCGTGGGAGCAGAATATCCGCACACCCAGTGTGGGTAGAGCAGCTGGGTCCCAGTGCCTTTCCTGACCCATGTGATAGTTTCATACTGCAGACAGGGATTGTACCAGAGCATATAAGGGTAGCCTCCTGGCTGAAGTGAACCATGACTTCTAGTTCTGTCTAACAAATAAATGGTTTCCAGAAGAAAAATTGTGATGTGGGGCTCCTCTTTTGCCATTCTGGTTCTGCTCTAGGAGTTGGAGGAGTGTGTAATGGACAAGCTGGGCAGCCCAGTCAAGGCTGCACCTCTGAGGTGGATGTCCCTTGGGTGGTACCCTCAGGCCAAGTCAAGGGCTTTTCACATCTTGGATTTACAACTCAAAAAAAAGCAGAGAGGCAAGAAAGCCACCCCTGTGAATCTAGCCTGTTACCATCAGTTGGGATTTTCAAAGTCACAGTGAAAGGCAGAGGCAAATCAGGATGCCCAGGTACCTTTGCTTTTCCCTTAGTCATTAATCGCCACTGCCTGGTACCAATTCCTGCTTCTGACTCATGGGTCATTGCTGCGGCTTGCCTGGGGACCTTTTGAGAAGAGCTGACACAACACAGCAGATGGTACTTAGACTGAAAAAAATTATTTAGCTTTATTGTGGCCAATAGTTCAATATAAGTATGTTGCTGTCAGATGAATTCCTTGCCATCACAGCAAACAAAAGTGGGATCTTACAGGTCCAAAATTACTTGTAAATTGAAATGTTTATCTGTTTTCAAACCATCTGCCTTACATATTGTTTCTGTTTGCTCAGTCTTGTAAGAGTAGAAGGAAGGAGAAAAATCCAATGACATGAACCACGCATGACCGCTGTAACAAGGCAGTGTTTAACCAAATAACAAAGTTAAACAGAGCATAGCTGCACTGAAGTTCATTCTAAAGCTATAGCTTTCAAACTTGGAAAGCACCCAAACTAGCCTTGTGTCCTGACTTGAGAAACTGAAATAAAAGTGTAACATGTATATATACACACACATCCAAGTAGAATAATATTTTTCACGCAGAACATATACTAAATATATTTTGTTGACACAGATTAAACATAAAAAATTTAACATTTTGAAAGGACTGTGGTGTTATTTGTTACATTGCTTAATTTCTAACAGATTTCTGACACAGCACTTTCCTCCTAATAGGATATGCTTATGTATATATTCCCTCTTTGCCTACAAACTGCCTCTTTGTATTTACTTGGTTTTGATATGATAAAAACTCTCTTCTTATTCACTTATACATTATATATTATGTTGTCTGGTTTAATGGCAAAAAATGTGTAAGTAGATCTTATATAATAATTAATTTTCATTAAATGAATGGGAAAAAAAGACTAAGTATGTTTAAAACATAAGCATGGCATAGCCAGCCGACATCTACAAGTGATATCTCTGAATTTAATATACAAGAAAAAAATTAAATGAAGTTTGCTTACTTTGACAGGAGTTTAACTGTTGTGTGAAAGCTAAAGAAGAAATAAGCCAAGACACTGGCTATATTATTTCATGAAAGAACGCATTCAGCCCTGTTATCCAGTTACAAGAACAGAAGCCCAGTTATAAGAACATATCTGTTCATCTTCATAATATCATACCCCAAGTTTTTTAAAACTACAACCTTCTTTCTGCTTTGCCATATTTCCCTCAGAGGAGCCAGACTCTTTCTAAGGCTTTTTTATTGGGTTTTTGTTTGTTTGTTTGTTTTGTTTAATCAAGTGCAGCTGAGCATACTTAAACTCAATCATGTCCACAGGAAATTCTAGTAATGCACTTTGGTTTTTCTCAGCCAGGCAGGCTGTTTGACCTGGGAATTGGAAATCCCACCTGGAATACCTTCTGGGGTTTAACCTCCACAGCCCCATCTGCCCTTCACATTACTCTGGCTCAGCTGGGACTGTGGGGCAGGTCTGGGCTCGCAGTAGCGTCACCCAGAGAGCATGTCAATAGGGCCATCAAAGGGAGAGCGTGGCCTGCCACAGCCCCTTGATGGGATCTGAACTGCCTTGTCCTCTTTCTCCTCTCATACAGATTAGACACAGGTGTCATTCCCCTGTCTTGGAGGAGTTATTTCTGATTTTCCCTGGTGCAAGAAAGCCATCAGTCCCTATGCCACCTGTGGCAAGGACAATTTATTATGATGGACGTTTCAGATCCTTCTCCTTCAGCAACTCTTCTCAGTGTTTCCCAGGGTAGCTTGAAAATATGATGCATATTTGCTTTCCACCAGCATAGATAAGCTTTACTTAATAAAGCTGAACAAACTAATTACAACCAGGAAAAAAAAAAAGTTTTATATGTATTAATATCTTTCCCTGATCCCAAATTAGCTGTTATTTTAAATTCTCCAATGAGTGGCTTCTATAAACATACCAGCCTGTAACTTACTCAGGAAAGAGTTGTTCTATTTTTTATTATTATTTTTATTCACAATTTGCTATCCATGTGGTGGGTCTGATCTTCTGAATCACACGGTTGCCCTGCTCAAGAGTCCCTGATTTGCACTGGGCTTCCAGCTTCTCACGGTGTTGCCACCCATATTTATGTAAATAGATGTTCACATACGTTTTGCACTGTTCTTTCAATGAATATTTTAATAGAGACAAAGTTACACCTTTAAATAGTTACAAAAAGGTACTAGGACAAGGCTAAAAGTGTTGTTAATTAGGAAAAAAAAAAAAAAGAAACTGCAGAGAAAACATTTGGTATGTATTGATTTACCAAAATTTACAGAATTCCGTGAGAAATCAGAGAGGGTTGTGAGAACCCAAACGGCCCACTTCAGGTTACAAACCAGCTTCTTTTCCATTTTGCTTTGTCAATTTGCTAAGGGGGCTCTTTGGCAGCTCCCATGGGGCATTTGTGGCCCCCAGGGCTTGTGAAAGCTGTAGCTTATTGAGGACCAGTGGTCTCTGAAACAGCAACCTCCACCCTTCCCAGCCCCAGGCGGCAGCTGGGAAAGGGGAAAAGCCCTGCAGCTGCATCCCAGCTTGTTTTGGTGGGAAATGCTGAAACTGGAGAAAGAGGGCAGAGGAAACGCCATAGCTGTGAGATGAGGATACACCAAGTTTTGAAGGAGAAGGTTCCTTTGCAAATTACTTCTCTCGGCAGCTGTAGTTTCAAGCAGTACGCAATTAAATACAAAGTTAGCTTGTTTGCTTGCTTCTCCCAGTCTCCTGCCGTGTTTAATCAGCTGCTCCGGTGATTTGGTGATTACTCCTGAGACTGGGCTCTGCTCGCTCAGACCACTAGAGAGCTTGGGCTTGTTTCTGGAAAGTACTAAAATCTGCAAAATTCCTCTTTTGTGTTTCATCTACGCTCATACAAATGAAAGTGAGACTTATTTGGCATGTCTAGGATTTCTTCTCTTCATTAAGGATTTTTCTGGATATATTCCTCAATACAATCCTTTGGGATAGAGAGCATGGGACATGTATACCTGAACTCTGTGATGAGGTGCACCTTTGCAGTGATCTGTCAGAAAAGACCAATACCCAAAGACCTCTTATATCTGGGATCATCATTGGGATTTAGGGGATTTCATAAGTGGAGATTTTGGGTTTATATTTCCTGCTATACATCATAAGCTTAAGAAACCTTAAGTTGACTCACTTTTGGAGGGAAAATTAAGTAAAATTAAAACTAAAGGCAAACCAGAACCATAAACTAATTCTAGTAGTGCATGTGTGCAAAACCACAGAGACTTCAGTTAATTCTCCACTATTAATGTTTTTGCTAATATTGTCAAACAGGTGTAACTGTGGTTATATTACACTAGTCATCTACGCAGGTTGAGGGCTTTGGTCCCATTTCTTTTGCAGCACAAGGTTACTTTTCCTGAAGTATCTCTACAGTCAAAACAGTAGTGACCATTATCAACACAGATAGAAAAATGCAAAAATATTTAAATATCTTAATACATTTGCTAAGGGATTATTTTCTTAGTTTGAACCATTACTTCAGCAGAGCAGTTAAGGAGCTAAGCTAACACTGCTTATGGTATCATTCCAATTCACAAGAAGGAATGTATTATAAGGGTGAGCACCAATAAAGGATGAAAGTGCTAAAAGTAAGACTGAGCAGTTAAGTACTTAAATCTAAAAATGCAACTAAAATCCATTTGGGACTTCCTTTTTGACTACAGCTTCTCCCAGGTATTTACAGCTCTGTCCTTCTTCACATTCAGACTCTTCCATTCCTTGCAGCTACAGTTTTATCCCCTTGTATCCCAAGCCCAGACGGGATCCAGAAACCACCCAAGCTGTTCGTCTCAGGTTGTCTGTTCAAGTACTGGCAGCGTCTATCTGCTCCCTGGGTCTTTGTTTCTTAGCACATTAATTTGCCTTGACCACCGTTTCCACTGCATGGTGTGCAACCTCTGAGTCTCTCTCGGGTTTAGACACACCTACTCAGCTTATCAGTCTCTGACTCCTTGTCCCAGGTGCTCCAAGTCCTAGCAAACCTTTCAGTGCTAGTTGAAAGTTGTTGTTGAAGCTGAAGTTCTCTGTTACTTTCTCAAAATCCCCATATTCTTTTTCACTCCAAGTCCTTCAAACCAGCTAATTATAGGCTTCCCCCTGCAGGAAGCCTATAATTGTATTTCTTTCCTGCTTTATCACCTTAGTTGCAAGCACATAACCGTGTCCTGATGTCATGGGCATCTTTTTGCTGTTTGATTCTGGGGTGCCAATAGAAGAGTACTGGGCAGTGCAAAAGAAATAACCTCTGTCTTCTCAGTCTTAGTGCTAGTCCTTACCAGATGGGGGTTACAAGTGAAAAATTACTCACAGATTTTTTTTAAACTTGATTGAAGATGAACATATATTTAATAGAATGGTGAAAGTGTACAAGACTAAAAAATTGCTTGCAATGAGAGCACAGGAGGTCTACTGCTTTTCAAAAGAACTTACACAAGATTTTAATGAGGAAAAATGATGCTCTTTTTTTTCCCTTGTTTTGAGAAGGGCTAATGTATCTAGCCTATTATTTCTAATTAGATAAGCCAACTGACTAAAAAGACAAACCAATCAGTTTCTCCAGAAATGTAGACATGCAGGGACATATATGTGTGCATGTACAATATTCTGTTCAGTGATGGGTACTATTTGTACAATATTGCTGATGTTTGAGCCCTGCCATGCCATCCCCCTTTCTGTCCTTATTCACCCACTGCAACATTTTAGCTTTGCTGTTTTCTTTGCCTCATCCTCACACAAGTTCTTTTGTGATGCTGGTGAGAGTCTACCAGTTCTGTCAGGTGCTCTCACTTTCTGCTTTTAAACTGCTTCTCATCTTTTATCTTTTTGTTCACTGGAGGCTTCTATGCTTCACATGTTTGCAGCCCCTTCTTACCATTTCTCAAAGAACACAAGTTGCTCAGGGCACAGTAGAACTGTAGCAGTCCAGCAGAGTCAGGATGTTGGGTTGGAAGCTCTTGAAAACAAGGACTGTAGTTGTGTTTCTCAGATATATTGAAATTACTTTGCCACCTACATAATGCTTAATAAAATGAACAGTGTCAATACACCTTCCCTTTGCTCCCTTTTCTGTAAGCTATTGTTACTTATATTACATTGCTAACATAGAGGTTACAGCATCATTTCTGTCTTTATTAGTTTGAAACTCATGACTTTTTCAGCGCCATTCATATAAATGATGTTATAAAATCAGAAGAATAAAAACTCTCCAGTTCAGTGAAGGCAGAGATAAAGTCCGAAGCACTTTTATTCCAGTCTTATTTATTTCAGTTATTCCTGTAGCTGGACCATTGCCTGGAGTGTAACACAGTTAGCCAAAATGAGAGTTTAGAGGTCATCAGCAACATTTTGACTTTCCTTTGCTTGTTGCATAACTATTTAGGTAAGTTTGTCAAATTTTAACACAAATAGATGTTGAACCTATTGTAAGAACATACAGATTAGATGTGGTTTTGAAATAAATAACATATCATTAAGCATTCTCAGTATGCTTAAATTGAAGCTATGTATATACCTGTATATAAACACATACAGAGAACTTTGTGGAAATGAGAGACAAGTAGTTGTTCAATCCAGCTTTCTTCAGTTTGGATAGTTGAGCTATAAGCTCAACTTGAAAAGTTTGAAAACAAAACTTCCTGGCAAAATGTTTGCATTTAATGGCATTTTATTTTGATTTTTATGAACATCTCCCCTTCTCTCTTAGTTTTTTGACATTTGCTTGTACAATATATGCTTTAATTTTCTCCATAACACTTAAGTATGAGGATTAAAAGGGAAAAATGTGTTTCCTTGCCAGAAGAAAATTTTTTCTGTCCTAAATTTCCTTCATTTTTGAAAAATGTCCCCAGACAGAAGGCTATTACCTTTAGATGTTGTCATTGGCAGGGCCCTATGCACTCTCTTCTTGCAAAATTAAGGAATTTAACAAGAGTTTTCTCCTTGTAGAAGGTTATCATTCCCTAAAACAATTATTATTTTCCAAGTGCTTGAAAACATAGCACGAACAACTGGGGACTTCTGATTTCTGGACCCACTGATGATTAATTAAATGTCAGACGTTACAAATGTCACTAATGGTTGTTTTAGCAAGACATATGCAATTCATGTGCATATTCAATTACAAGCTTCCCAGACTTGATAACTGCTGAAATGCTCCTATCCCTGTTGGCAAAACTTCTACCTTTCTACTTCCTCCAGTAGCTCATGAGAAGTAAACTTTATTAATACATACTTTTTAAATACAATGCAAAGTAAATTGAATGAAAATGCAGAACAGCAAATCTTGTTCTGCATTATTATTTGTAACCTTTAAACTGTAGAATCACCCATTTTAACTTACTTACAATTGGCAGAAAATGCAGGAGAAAATACAGATTGAAAGCCTAGCTTGTTGCAGAACGCATCACTATTTTCATCTGTCAAATAAAATGTCTGAATTAGATTGTTGCTAGCACCAAAAGGGAAGGGAGTAATAAATTATAGGAAGGCAAAAGGAATTGGACAGAAATTGAGATCAGCAGACAAAATCAGCAGACTTCAGTAAGGCTTTTAGCACTGTCTCCCATAAGATCCTTAAAGAAGCTGATGTAGTACGGGCTGGATGAGCAGACAGTGAGATGGATTGTCAACTGGCAGAACAGCTGAGTCCAAAGAGTGGTGAAGTCTACCTGGAGGTCAGTGACTAGTGAAGTATCCTTGAGATCAGTGCTGGGTCCAGTGCCATTCACCATCTCCATTACTGATCTGGATGATGGGGCAGAGTGCACCCTCAGCAAGTTTGCTGATGACACAAAACTGGGCTGATCCACCAGATGGGTGTGCTGCCATCCAGAGGGACTTGCAGGAATAGGCTGACAGGAACCTCATGAAGTTCAATAAAGAGAAGTGCAAAGTTCTGCATCTGGGGAGGAACAATCTCATGCATCAGTACAGGCTGGGGGCTGCCTTGGTGGAAAGCAGCTCAACAGAAAAGAACCCAGGATCTCAGTGGAAAACAAGTTGAACATGAGCCAGCAATATGCCACTGTTGCAAAGAAGACTAATGATATCCTGGGCTGCATTAGGAGAAGTATTACAAGCAGGTCGAGGGAGATGATCCTTCCCCTCCAGTCATCCACTGATGCCACAGCTGGAGTGCTGGGTCCAGTTCTGAGCTCCCCAGTACAAGAGAGACATGGACAAACTGGAGAGAGTCCAGCAAAGGGTCACAAATATGATAAAGGGACAAGCATTTCTCTTATGAGGAAAAGCTGAGAGAGCTGGAACTGCTCAGCCTGGAGAAGAGAAAGCTCAGAGATCTTATCAACGTATACAAGTACCTGAAAGGAGGGTGCAAAAAAGACAGAGCCAGGATCTTTTCAGTGGTGCCCAGTGACAGAACCACAGCCAGTAGGCACAACCTGAAACTCGGGAGGTTGCCTCTGAACATCAGGAAACACTTTTTTTTACAGTGACCAAGCACTGGCACAGGCTGTACGGAGAGTTTGTTGAGTCCCCATCCTTGAGGATACTCAAAAGCCATATGCACATGGTCCTAAGCAATCCCAGGTGCATAGGTGGGCCTCCTTGAGCATGGGTTTACACCAGACAACCTCCAGAGGTCCCTTCCAACCTCAGTCATTCTGCGATCTTGTGATTCTCTGAAAATTTCAAATTAACCTCCAAAAGCTAGTTTGGTATGGTGATGAAGTTATAAAACAGAGGATATAAATACCTGCTACTGGTGCCATCTCCAATAGCTGTGGCATAGTAACGGGGTTATTAATGTCTTAATCTGAACGCTGTCTTGGATTCCTACTATTATATTGGTTTTTGAATCTTCAGACAATTACTATAAATCAGTACTTTCTTCCCTTTCACTGCTTTAAATCTCTATGATTAATAAAGACTATCTAGACAATATATTTTCCTTGTCCAAATAGCTTCAAAATGGAGAAAAATAAATTTTTCTAATTTTTCTTCCCCAAAAGTCACAGAGCTGGTCTCTGGAGAGGTAACTGGAATCAGTGAGATTGGCACTTGGAGAACTGAATGTTTCTGACAAAGCTTCTGAAAAACCCAAAGATTAAAAAAGACTCCAGCAGCTTGAGAGCCAAACCAGCTGGCAGGCCATGTAGGAAAATGAAAATATTCCCATTCTTAATAATCAGTGTGAAAAATCCACTGAGGAAAACCCACATTCTTTTTCACTTCGCCTTTCTATTTGGGTCACCAGTTTTCATGATTTCTGGATGAGACAACAGGCTGTCATGAAAATCGTCAGGAGACAGAGCTTTAACACAAGATATTAGAAATTCTAGGATAGGACTGAATTGTAAAAGCAGATAGGCCACAGTAAATCCCTTAAGCCATGCTGGAACAGACAAACACAAACAGGCAGCAGTGCATGGGACTCATAATGGTCTGAAATTGCACTTCAGATCTTAAGGGCTTATCAAGAAGCATCCAACAATCCATTCTTTCACTTTGAAATGGATATTTATCCTCCAGCTACTATGGATCCATGAGGCTACTTAGGTGTATTGTCATTTTTTTAACAAAGAAAAAAGGAGATGTTCATAAATAAAAATTTAAAATTATTTTTTTCATGTAAAACTTATTAAATATGTAAACATAAAGGAGATAAAACACTTTTAAAATACTGTGCAGGATTTTTTAATCAGTCCTATGACTTTATTCTATAAAATTTTACATAGTTGTTCGGTACCATAAAGTTTAGACTACTGACTTTTACAATCAATTTGTATTGTATTGTATTGTATTGTATTGTATTGTATTCTATTCTATTCTATTCTATTCTATTCTATTCTATGCTATGCTATGCTATGCTAATCTATGCTAATCTATGCTATTCTAAGATTTTTAGACTACTGACTTTTACAAACATATATGCACATAAGTGTATGGAAATCATTTGTCCAAACAGGGACTTTGAATTTCACGTTTGGATACGTTTGGATAATTTGCCTTGTCCATCTTTAAAATTCTTCAGTAATGAAAATGGCTGTCAGAGAGCTTCCTGGGAGCAAACAAATGCTTGTGTCAATCTGAGTTTGAAAATGCACTGAAAGTCTACAGTAATAATTGTTATCGACTTATGTATATTCCAGTGTTCAGAGTGGTGTCCAGGAAACCTGAGACAGCAATCAGAACTCCCATCAGGCCATGCAGATGCTCAGATTCACTTCAAAGTACCACAGACCCAGTCCTCAAACACCACACTGGTTGGCAGCTGGCTGACCTATGTTCAGCATGGAAAGGTACATAGTGGGGGAGGAAAGATCTTGGTGAGAGACCAAACCCTGAGGTACATAGGCATGAGAGGCACAAAGAGAAACAGGAATGAAAGAAGCTGGAAGATAGTGAAAAACTGAAACTCTTTCATTAAGGGCCATTCAGGCATCTCCAGTGGCCCTTAGCAGTTCAACTTGACATTGCAACATACAAATTTCCTTGCAAATGCCCCATGCTGGTACAGTTGACTCGTGTGGGGCCAAGGCCCTTCCTGTCGCAGGAGGGAGAGGAACAGGGGAAGATAGGAAGGAAAGGTCTAAGAGCCAGAATCACTTGGGAGACTGTGCTGGCAATCACTGTTTCCAAAAGATTCTTTCCACCCCCAAGCAATAACTGTAGCCCCACATCCTTTTGCCAAACCAGGGATTCCCTTTTGAGCAGACACTCGATGCAGAAACCCCAGTTTTCTAGCACTTTGCGTCTGTCAAACTAGACAGCAGAGCAATAACAATTTGCTCTTCTGCTGTCCTAGCCAGGTACCATCCTCTGGCTGATGGTTGGAGCCAGGCCTGCCAGAGGCTCACTGCTGAGTTATTGGAAGCATTTGTACACTTATTTAGAGACCTACATTCCTGGTTTTGGTTCATGCTACCAGCTACACAGCGCTTGCTTCCAAGATGAGGTTTGGATGTTGGGAGGAAACTTGATCAAATCTAAAGAGGTGCTGTCATAGTCCTAGTGATGGTCTGCTTTATAGTTTGCATTGATTACCCACTGATTCAGAGTGTTCAGACATATTGGCTCCGAGGTTGCTCTAATTTTTGTAAGCACATGAAGAATCTTAGTTCCTTCACAAGTTGTCCAGGATGGAGTATTGAACCACCTTGCATCCCAGGTGTCTTATCATAAAACACGGCAATGATTGTGATAGATGTTTCTCACAACTTAATTAACACAAAATATGTCAGGATAAACTGTTTGAATCAGTTTAAATTATTGTATTCATTCTTACCAGGATTTTATTTGTCCTTGTCATTAAAAGAGGGCATTAGCTCTGTAATGCTTCCACGGGACAATAAGCGGGCTGTCAAGGTTGCATTTGTGGAAGGGTGTTTCATGGTCTGTGTCAGAGATTGTTTTCGTTTGCTGGTAACTTCACAATACTGGAAATGTTTGGGCTGAAATTTCGCAGCGTGGGTATCTATTTCAAAATAATTTTTCACACACACATACCCGCGCACACACACAGTTACAGTTACAGTTGAATATCTCAGTTCTTCCAGGAAAAAAAAGTGGGAGGGCTACAGGAAAACACATTATTTTGCCCAGCATAAAAATGTTGATGACCCTCCCTCCAAAAGGGTATGTCTTGGATTTCGTGCTTAATACATAGCAAGGGGGCAACTTTCATGCTAGATTTATAGATTTATTGCTTTTGCCTTCTGCAAAAATTCTAACTGAATATGACTTCTTATTTTTAGAAAAACCCTATTTCACACATGTAGCAGACAGACATCCTAAATCATTGCAGCTGAAACTCCACAAAAATTTCCTGTTCTGGGCTAAGCAGGACATTTCCCAGCTCTGGACTGTGGTTGTGTGAGGTAGGTCTGGAGTAGGCATTGGGAATCTGTCCCCTTCTGCCCAGGTCTGTGGGCTGCTCTCACATTGTGCTTAACGCTGCCTCTTCCCTGCCCCGTTGACTACACAAAGCAGGTGATGAAGGTGGGCTGTGAAGGGAAGGATAGTGCTGGCTGCAGGGTCCTGCCTCTATTTAGACAAAAACAGGGAGGTAAGAAAGGAACTGAGCAGGAGACCTGCCTGTGGAGACTGGACAGTCTTCTTGCACATCAATTGCATCCTGCCTTGGAGAATCAGCTCCTTGCATCATCACAGATATAATGGCAAAGAAAGGTGTTTAAACTTTAGAAGCTCATTATCCGGGGGAACTGGCTTGAGCTCCAGGTGCCTGATGTTCTGAAGTGCCCAGACAGGTATGTCAGCTGGGACTATGCTTTAAATGTATAAAGTGCAAGTTTGGGTTGTTATCCACTGGAAAGTTTGAAATTGCATGTCCAAATGAGGTAGATAGGTTTTACATTCATTACTTAACTCCACAGCGGTAAAAGTGAAATCATATTTCACAGGAATTGGGAAAATGAACAAGTTAATTGTTAATACATTACCATATGCATTGATAATTACTGGGGTAATACAGTGACAAATGCCATTGAGAAGTGAGGGAGGAAAGGAGCAAGCCAATTTACAACTAGTATTTGCTACATTAATGTGAGGGAAAGAAAATGTTGAAGACCAGGAGAAAAAAGGTTTTTTAAATACATGATTCTGATCCGAGCATCACTGCTGCTGGTCACTAAATGAGGTAGGGCATCTGTGGAAATATGTAAACGTGCTTAGGTCTTCAGAGTGCAGGGCTAAATGAGGATCAGATAGATTGATTCAATTTCAACATTGCCTAATTTACTAAGTGTTTGTTTTTGCAATGTGAACAACATCCTTAGCTCATTTTCAGTGTCCCTTTCAAAAAAAAGTTAAATCACATATTAATGATAAAATTGCTTCTCTTGGCAACGCTGCAAGTATTGAGGTAATGAAGTCTAAAAATCTCTTAAATTTTCTGATTGTATCCAACTCAAATTACTTCAGTATTTGTGGGATAGTCCTACATTTGCAGTGCTCCTTAAATATTTTTGATAGTTTCATAGCAGTGAAATGCTATGGAAAATGGGCATCTCAGACACTTAAACTCAACTAAAATTCCAGTCACAGATAACTTAATTAGAAAGCTGGATAAAAATCACCACAATGTGACAAATTCGTGTCAGACATTTCAGAGAAATATCAGCGTAAAATTAAAATGTAGTCTTGATTTCAACTTCATGAATGACCATCTCCACAGGAATACCAATAGGACTATGCAGAACACTATTCAAATATTTAACTGCTTTTCTGCATTCCAGTAATTTCAGTTATTTTTTACAGCAATTATAATTTACTTTTAAACTAAAGCATCTTGCTTGAAATTTTGTGAGACTTACAGTTATATCTGGTTAAAATAATGGGACAAAATTCACAAAAATGCTGACGATATTCCCTTACCTCCTTTTTGTGTCCAACTGCAATAAAATGAATGGTATCTAAGGGGCTTGTTTATAAGCTTTCCTTTTGTACTTTCTTGTTTTTACTATCTTGCCAGTATGCAAAACTTTTTTCAGTGGTTAAAAAAAGTCACAGAGTGGCAGAATAAAGATTTTCACCATTTCCTCTGGGTTTGCAGGGTCGGTTTTGTTTACTTCAGAACTTACATTGTTTTCAAAAGTTGCAGAGTGGCAAAAGGGGGCATGAAAACTTTTCCTCTGTAAAAATTCTTACTGATTGATTTTATTTAGATACAAAGAAAAAAAAATAATACATTTTCATAATGCTTTTTAAACCTCTAAGAAAAGTTTTAAGATATATATTGTCTCAAAACTTTTATTTCATCCCTTTCAAAAACTGGAGCTAGAGAGGTGGGGGTATTTGAGTGATTGTTGCCCAGAGTAGATTGGAATGAAATATTTTCACCAATCCCATATCCACTTTTCCATATTTCATATCCACTTTCAATAATATTTTCTTTCCATGGCATTTCTTGGTATGTACCTTAGTATGTACAATTATAAGTAAAAATTGATAATGAAACAGAAAGAAGTATATTAATTTTAGAGTGTAGACAAGTTTTTGATTGCCTGTGGTTTGGTTAAAGGCCTGTCACTGAGTTTCCATGATTTTCCTCAATTTTCTTCTATGCTAGCATTTTCAACAACATATTTAATTTAAAAAATGTAACGGCAGATTAATTAGAAAAAAACAGATAAAGGGACATGAGGTAAAATCATTTGGGTTGTGCACCTTATGAGGGAGCACAGGCTGACTCTGAGGTAAACCATCCGGAGAAGAAATCATGTTCCTCCACAAGAAGTCCCAGGAGCCCACAGCCTTCATACTGGCACCAGAGTATCTTCTCCAACATAAATCTTGCAAATTTTGTTTATAATCAAAGTAAAAGGACAGGAATGGAAAGCATAAGCACTAAGTGAGCTTAAATAGCAACACTATACATGTTGACTGTCCCCTGTGAACTTCTCTCCTTGCAGGAATAGGTGTTTAATGAAGAAAAGGGGACTAAGAAACAACAAAACACAGACCTTGAGCAAATGGGAGGATAAATGGAAGGAGGATTCCACAGCTGGCAAGATATTTTTTATGCTTAGGACATTTCCTATAGAAAAAAATGCATGTCTGATAGACCCTCCTATTTTATATGTCTATTTCTCCTTGAAATAAATCTATTTGCATAAAAGCCAAAAGAAGGCCCAATGCTGACCCTCAAGAAGAAATTAATTTCTCGGTACACTAAAGAATATGTTTAATGGAGGGGAAAAATATTTATTTTATATGATTCTTGGGTGTAGGAACAAAAAATGTTATGCTGTAAAGACAGTTTGTGTCTTTACATTCACCTGCAGTAATCTGCATAACTTGAAGAACACATCAGGTCATAAATTTATGTTTTAGATGCCTGATGGAGATTTTTGCTTAGTTTTTTGGCGAGTCAGCTAGGAACATTTCAAATGCAGCAAAAGTACAGATGATAATTAGATTAATAATCCCACTGGAAAAAAGTCAGCAAAAAAAAGTCTTGCCTGACTCATGGCTCAATTATTATGCAGGTACGTGGTGTGACACTGGGCAGAAAAGGGCCAGATACTGTTGTCCTATCACTTTAAACTTGGTGGAAGTCTATAAATGCACTAAAGCCTCTCCCAGTCCCAGCTGGCCAGGCAAGGGCAGGATCAGGCTTAGTGTGTGCAAAACAGGAGCAAATACAGAGTGCTGGGCAATTCCAGTTGCTGAAAGCATTAAAAAAAAAATAAAAATTTGGGATCATTTCTGCATTTAATGGCCACCAGCTGTCCTAAAATACTGTAGAGACAAGTGAGGCTATAAGAAGGAAACATTTGAAATTAAAAAGTAGAAATAATTTTAAAATATACATTGGTCCTTTCTTTTTATTTTTTTTTAATTTGTTCATTTTATGAGTATTTATCTAGACCGTCTTTTTGCTTTCCTTCCCTTAGCATCTCTGTACTCAGTCCTTCTTTCAGGGGGATACTTCTGTAAGCAGCACATCTTCTTCATAAATAATTATAAAGACTTTTTAAAATACTACATAAAATATGTATCTTTTAATGCCCATCACAGGTGAAATTCTGGTTCTTTTCTAGCTAGTGGCCATCAAAAATGTTGTCCTGTGAAGAGCTGCAAAAGCCTTCTGGGATAATGGAAAATAAAAGAATAAATAAAGAGTGTGCACTGAGCCCTGGGAGACATTGCAAAGCTGTACAGCTGGATGAGCAGAGGAGAAGCTTGATAGTTTTGATTCACAGGCCGGGGACCTGCATGCTTACAAGCAGGTACAGAAACACCTCCTAGCCATGCTACCTTCTAAACATGAATGTTGTTTAGAGTGTCAAGGTAAAATGAAGATGAGTTGTCTCTTACTTCATGCTAAACCCCCAAGTGATGCAGCAGTCTATCACCTATAACCATTAATATGCCTGGAGGATGCATCTCAAATTTTCCTACTTACTATAGAGAAGGGTGGAATGATGCAATTGCCACACAAACTGTAGAGGTGGCTCATCATGTATCTCACAGGTGCCGTGCCTGCAAGCAGCCTCAGCGTCTTTAGGACAGTCAGACATTTTTGAAGAAAATGAACTTGCAGTCTCTGGGAATATATGTAGCAGTAAGGAAACACAAGCTCCACCAGAGATGGAAGCACTCAGAATATTATGTAGCCTCAGCTATGTCAAACACCCTGCTCCAGTTTATGTTAAAAATCTCTTACAGCTGGACAAGCATTGTCTAATGGAAACTACATTAAAAAAAAATTAAGTACTGAAGTCCTTTTCTGAATCACCAGTTCTACAACCACTCCTTCCACTTGCCTGCACAAGATAGCTCTGCTAGTAGTTTAACGTGCCAAAAAATGCACTCTGTCAATACTCAGATCTTGCAGGCTGGGGTTTTTTGTTGGTGGTGTTGCTGGTTTTTCCTACCTTAGTTTTCTGTTTACATTAGATTGATAGTGGATCCCATGGTGGGAGTCAAATCTTACTTCATTTAGAGTCACAACAAAAAACGTCCCCTTTCATCTACTGCCCTGTTCTAACACTAATGAATGAAACAGCAAAAGTTTCATCATGAACGGGGAGGGGAAGCCAGATACAGATACGCCTCCCTGGCACTACTGCTTTCTCTTGGAAAACACTCAGACAAGCCCCAAAATGGCAAACATTTTGGAGTAGCCATACTGTTAAAACTGTATGAGTGCTGCCTTTTCCATGCATGTAACCCATGTGGTGTGAGTTATTTTTCTCCATTGCTGCACGTTTATATTTCTTTTGCAACATCGATAACTAACAATTTTTGATTCAATAGCTTCTCACATAAAATCTGCACCATTTTCTGTGCTGAGCCTCTGGAAGCGGGATCTACTGGAGAGGCAGTGTATTGATCCTGTTTCCACAGGGAACTAATTTTGATTGCACCCCACAGGTTCAAAAAACTGTGTATTGATGATCTGCATTTACTCTTATTAAATCAGGACCAAATACTATAATAAAAATAATCTTTCCATAATTACAATTTTTCATGTTTTGGCTAAAATTCTCAGCAGAAATAACGGGTTCTTAAACTACTCGGCTCTCACTAAAATTAGATTTAGATGTTAATGCTCAGGTGAAATGAAACTTATTCAAATGCAAATTAAACATGAACCAGCAGAATAAATTGCTTTTTAGGTCTCTGCTTGCCTCTAGTGATCCATGTTGCACCATTTTCCTGTATCAGTTTTAGCTCTCATCTCTTATGTAGGTACAGAAACACAATGAAGAGATTTGTTTCGATACTGATAAAACATTAAACAGACCAGATGTATAGCAGATTCTTTCAGAATCTGGTTGACACTTCTGGAGTTTATTTGGCAAGAGGGTCGATATCTCTTTCATTGATTCTCAAAAATTGCTGAATTACTTGGGGGAAAATGCCAAGGTGGCCACCGTTTAGTTTCTGCAGTTGTATGAAAGAAAATATCTCCCTTCAGATTTTTTTTCCTTATTTTATCTGCATGCATTGAAGCATAGAGTTTTTAACTCTGTTAACTTCTACAAAATGACAAAATGGCAATACAGCACTGCGAAGATATCACAAATAAGAAAGTAGCTCAGTGCAGTTTTAGAACGAATCTTGTAAGTCCTCACTGGGAGCTAGGAAGACTTATTTCCTGCAGACCCACAGGAATAGAAACGAAGCAGGAGGTTAGAGAGGCAAAATTCAAACATATTTAGTACCTCAGAATTTGGTTTTGATTTATATAGTCTCTTCCCTTTTCTAAGAATGGCTTTCAATGAGGCATTTATTGAATGTCAAAACTATTGTTTATTCCTTCTATAAAGATTAACGATTGTGTTGAAATATTTATGATTTTAGCTTTAGATCTGCTTTAATTTTGGCACAAATTCTAACAACACTGAACACAGAAATATGTGTAACTATTTTGTGGAACATGTTTTCTTCTGCAAAAACTGAGGATGTAAAACTGGTAATTCTCTTCTATCCCTGTTATCTAAATGCTAATGACCTTTGTCTCTCTTCATTCTGTTAAATATTAAGAGCTAAGGAGAATAAAATTATTGAAAAACATTGAAGAATGAAAGAAGGAGCTGTAGCTTGCCTACAGAAGATTATCAGATATGCAATAGACTCATGGGAAGGATTTACTAGCTCTACCTCAATTTCTAAATATGTTCCGTACTAAATGAGACTTGCAAATGCCCTATAATCTCCTAGTCCTTCTGAAGATAAAAATATATGCCAATTGTTATGTTATCAGTACAATGTCTCTTTTTCAGGGGAGGTCAAACGCACATGGAGGCGCACGCGTGCACACACACATACACAAAGGGCAAAGGAAAGGAACATGGAGTTTGATTTTGGTTATTTTTTTCCTTTTTTTTGCTGTTTTTTTTTTTTCTGATTGCAAAGACAGCAAGCATGAAGGCATCTGTGCCTGTCTAAATTCAGCCAAAACCATCTGCCAACAAGTTGCAGCTAAAGGGTAGAAAATCTAATCGTGACTCAGAGGAGTTAGAAGGGAACGTGGGAGAGAGGGCCCAGGAAAGAAGCTGCGGAGATGTGTAACAGTGAGCTGAAAAGGGATATAAAGCAGTTAAATGAATGGGGCACGTCTACTCTTATCACACTTACACTACATGAACCCAATAATTAAATGAACAGCATGACGTACCACAACACAAAGTGAGGTTTTTCAGATTCATGCATATTCTCTGCTCTTCCTCCCATCTGTATCTTCCTCCTCCTCAGCTCCAAACCATTATTAAGAAACTTGCTGCACAGTAAATTTGTAGTTCTGTACGATAGTTACCTGAAATCAATGTTGGCTCTGAGTTATGGTGGCATCATAAACTGTTTGATTGCCTTAATGGAATTATTTATCATTGCAATTATTTATTATTTATCACGTCAGCTCTTAAGTTATTCCTTGCTATTGATCATATTATTCCTATGCAATTTATTTTTCATTTGTGTTGTCTGGATTAGAAACGCATGAGGGAAGAAACACAGATAATTATTAGTTTGCTTTCCACTTCAACAGGGAATATTTTGGGAGACAGCACAACAAACAGAGACTATAAGAGCTTCCCCATCTCCTCCCTGTATTGCCAGCTGAGAGTGCAAGCTATACAAGAGGGGCTTGTCCCTAACCTGTCAGGTGCCTGGTGCATGGGCAGTGAGGGCTACCACAACAAAATGACGGAAATAGGGATAACAATAAACTTCTCTGTGAGGGAAATGATTTGGTGTATATCTAAAAATCATTCAGCAAGCAGAGAGAAGGTCCACTTTTAAACAGAGAACAAATTCTCCTAGATGGTCTCTTTCAGCTTTTGCATTGATCTAATTATAGGAAAACTATCATTTTACCAGAATTGTCAAAAATGACTAACGTTTCTTAAGGTTATGGTGTTGGAACAGAACTTTGGAAGTCCTTTGAGGAAGGAGGTTATATATAACCAAAAAGTCCAAACACAAACTCAGATTTGAAAAATAAGAAATCAAATATAGAGAGGCATATTTATCAAAATTTTCTGAAGACTTCTTGGAATGTTATGTTATTCTATATTCCCTTCAACCATACTTCAGTTTCAACTGGATTTTTTTTTCACACAAGCTGTGGCTTCTCAGAAATGACATTCCAACATGCTTCAAAGGTGTATCTAGACCCGCTGATATATTTCAAGAGCGGTTCTTGCCTCATTAAATACTGTTCATGAAAGTTTCACTACTGAGTGAAGGAAGAATTTATCCTGATGAAAGATCTGCAGGATTCTTTTCTTTTTCTGATCCATTTCCATTGACTCATCTTGCATGAGGGCAGATAGGAATGCAGCTCGTACATTCCAAAAGCCATTTAATTTTCACATTCCTCTTCAGAAACAGTGGATCACTAGTTTCAAACCAATGAAAAGATCTTTGCCAATATTTTAGGGATTCTAAACAGAAAAGCCCTTTGGAAATGTTCTTTTCTTCCTTTTTTAGTTGCTGATCACAAACACATAAACACAGGCTACCCAGACACTGATTTCATGTAATTTAAAAACCTCAAAATACAATTTTTCACAGATAAATCCACCAAATGAAATGAAAAATAATTTAACCACAACAAAATATACTAATACGTATCACTAAACTATATAAATTGGAGTGATTCATTTGTGTATCTACAGAAATAAGACGTCAGTCATCTATTCTGTTTTCCTTCAACTGCTAAAAAATCATTTGTGTCCATCTTGAATAAAACACTTGCCCTCTTACTCAAGGCTTTCACTCCACTACCCCTTGTAAAGAAATTAAATGCGCATGAACTGACTTGCATTGTACTATCATTTTTTAATGTCACAGGTTTATTATTTAAAAATATAAATATATAAGAATATAATTTCTGTTAAAGTATAATTAATAATAATATTTACTAATAATTAAATACAAGTGAAGTGACAATTCAAATAGCAAATACTGTAATAACTTATTTGACCACTTCCTGAATTTTCAGCTAAAGTAAGCAGCAGAATATTTATCTAGGTGACAAGGAGACGAAGAGATTTTAGGCAGAAGGGACCAAAAAGAAATACATAAATAAAAAAGTACTACTAAGACATTCTGATTTTAGTATATAGTAATTCAGGGCCTCATTTTTTAAAGAACATCTATTCAGCGAAGGACTAACTTATCACTTGCCTGATGAGGAAAAGGAGTAAGCTCCTCACCAAAGACTGTAAAACGTGTGCTCTAATAGCAAATTTGTGTTTAAAAATTATTGACTTAAGCATGTGTTGAACAGTCTTGATGAATCCATACCTGAATTAGAAACACAAACTATATTTTCTGAATTAAGAGTTCAGCTTGCATAGCTCTAGAAAACCTGTGGCCTCCTGACATTGCTTACGGTTTGAATGCCACTGTCAGAAATTAGCCACTCTTCCAGCAGCAAAAGCATCTCTATTTATTTATCTGACTTCTTGACAATCCCTGAAGTCTTCCTTTCCAGCTTGAAATTGCCAAATTGTCTCTTACAGCCAGCAGATTGCTTCCTGGCCTGGTTTTCCACCCTGAAACTGACTGTGAGCACTGTGAACACGGGAATTTCCTTCCCACCACCAAAGTTTTTCATAAGTACCAAGTAGCCACTTAAAAGCATGAGATAACAACTAACTGCAGTGCTGGTTCACTGGCTTCTGCCTGGCTTCCTAGACTTCAACACAGCTTCTCTTTGCAAATCTGACTTCATAACCTTTTTATCTTCAGTCCTGCAAGTAAACAGGTGCTTAGTGCTTGCTCTGTGAAGTGCCCTGGAAGCCTTGCAGATGTCTCCCCTGTCAAACATAAGCTACTTGCTTTTATTTTCAAGATCAGTGAGGGACATAGGTCATATTACCTCTCATGCTGCCTAGCATCTTGCATCTGCTAGCAAGAACTTGTCTTGCATCTGATCAGCTACCATCTTAATGTCCACTGTGGGACAGCCATGCTTTCAAGGTGCAGCACTGTGCCTTTGCCCAAGCCCCTGCATTTGTGAGATGTGCTATAACACTGTCAAAATTTCCTTGTAATTCTCTGAAAACCCATCTTTCAGAAACCCTAGAGCAGACAAAGCCTTGCTTGCTGGAATGACAACCTCCTTGATGAATAATCTTCCCTCTTCCAATCCACTGATGCTTCTATCTGCCTGGATTTATCCATTACTCCAAAGAGACAATCCCGCTGCCTCTCATTCCTGTCTCGAGGTGTACCACTAAGCAAGCAGTGGAATAAAAAGAGAAGCACAACCAATATTTCCCCCTTCTGTGAGAAAATGTTGAAAGACTGACTGACCTCCACCCTAGTTTGGAAAGAAAGAACAGAAGCAGCACAACGCAGAAGCGTCAGGGCCACGAATCATGAGTTAAAGGAGGTATTTTCTTGAGACTCATATGAAGACATTTCTGTACTGCAGTGAAACAATAATTAAGGTGCAATCCTGACCTCAGTGATTAATAGTGGCTAACTTGGAGAGTCTCCAACACAGAGTGTTGGCTGACGTTGACTGGAGTTGGCTTTCATTTTCAGCAAACAGGAAATCAGCAAACAGAACTTTAGGAAAAAAAAGCACCTTGATAAAATGGCAGCCAAATTCAGCAAATAGTTACAGGCAATGAAAAAGATAGAGGGGGCAATGTAAAAACTATAGAATATTTTCATTTTTACTTATTTTAAATTAACTGTTTTATGTCAGCATTTCTAATACATTTCCTTCTTTTTTTCCTGGAATTTTCTTTTTTATTTTTAAATGGCTTAACTTTTGATGAGCAAAAAGGTATGAAGAGTATGTATATTTAAGTAAATATTGGCAGTTTCTTTCTTTCATTTACTCTCAAAATGAAAAACTGAAGTTTTGGGAGAATGGAGATTTTTATTTAAACCCCCCAAAGTCTCTGCTTTGACCTGATCAGTTTCTTATTTCAACTTCCCAAAAAAAAACATCCATTCCTGATCCAGTTTTAGGGTATATCCAACTCTTCCTACGCAGTCTAGTGAGCCTTTGCAATTAATGGTTTAGCTCAGATGTAGCCTTCTACATCTATGCTGAGCACAACTGTAATTTAGAATGGACTTTATGACCTCAGCCCAACTTTTGGGAAAGTTTAGCAATATACTTTAATCACCAGGTTTGGGATAAGGGGATGGATTTAACAAGGCATAAGATCTATGCATGGATAAATATAGACTCTCAGGAAAAAAGTATTAAAATATGAGAGGCTATTAAACTTATGATGAAAGATCTAGGAGCAGGAGACATGGTAAGTGATTCATCCAACAGCTAAGGAACATGCTTTTTGTCTAGCACTGATTGTCTCTGTAAGTCTTGGGGTGCAGAGCTTGTACAAAAAAAGTGAGGACTTTCACTTTCAAAAGATACTCCTCCATAACACCTGAGAACTACTTAAGTATTTATGTATATTTTAATTGTTGGGAAATTTTTTAATGCTTAAAAACCTGTAAACATTTTAGAAAGCAAATCAAGAAGTGGAAATCCATTTTAAAGAACTGTCTCTCAGGAGACTGCCAGGAAAACAGGTATATTAGAGTAAAAGTTATTTTATTTTATTAGGCTAAAGAAAAAGGAGAGATCAAATAAAAACATGAAATGTAGAAAAGTGGAGTCACTTATTGGTCTTTCTGGTTTATCACCAATTTTATCCTCATTAAATAGAATACTGAAGGTGAAGTATATCTTAGAAGGCTATTTACTCAGAAAAGGAATGCTTTCTGACTGGAAATGAGAGTACTGCCACAGAGAGAAGGACAGGAGTGGAATATCAAATGTTCCATTAGACCAAAAAGATAAAGATGTTTCTACACTCAGCTACACTTGGAGATGTAAAAATGTGGTTCCCTTGAATAGGTAAAGCATGGAAACAACAAGCATGGAAAAAAGCTCATACAAAAATATATCCTTCATATCCTGGCTAGTCCAAGCATCTCAAAATGACAGTCCTTATGAAAAATAAAGATTTGCTAGGTTTTTTTCATTACAGGAGGTGATTCTGCCTTATCTTGTGAAGAGACCTTACAATAAATATTGAAGTCCTTCTAAAGGGTGTGTGCTCAGAAGCAGGGAGGGAGTTAGCTGTGTGCCTGGTGACAGGCACGGTGGAGTGCCAGAGAACCTGAGCCACCATGGTGTCCACAGCTTCTCAGTGGTCCAGGGACACCAGTGTATTGCCCGCTATGCACCAGAAATTAATAAGGTGAGAGTCAGATGAGGATAGTGGGGGCCACACCAATAATTAGTATAGTGATCATATATGACTGAAAATGCAGCAAAGGAGGAACATTCCCAACATGAAATACATAAAAGTAGTTTGTGGAGCAAACAGGTCATACCTAGTTCTGTATAAGGCAGAAGGAAGAAGAATGACAATTAATTTCCTTTTGAACACTCACAAACACACATAAAGAAACATATGTTATATGTATATATATTTGGCTATTCTCTGCTTGAGTGATTTATTTTTTCCCAACTTTTTTATATTGCAGGTAAGTGTCATGTATGGCAGGGGATCTGCCATTGATCTTCTTTGTAAGCCCAGTCACTTGAAACTGCCAAGGCAATTCACCCAAGCCATAAACCTTTATAGAACCTCTTTTCCTGAGAGTCCTTTGAGAGAGAACTGTGAGGTGGATGGTTCTTTCGTTGTCAGCATTAGCATGCACTTGTTTTTTCCTGGGAAAGTCTGGCCAAGTGGATGATGGTATGTATCAATTGACATGGCAACCTAGCCAACCCTGAAAAAAACAAAAGCTAATACTAACCACGAGCTGGGTGGTCGCCAGTGATAGAAAGATTCATGGCATTCACATACTGCTCCCTGCACTCATCCAAGGAGCATTTGGGAAAAAGAGAATCATATAATCATAGAACCATAGAATGGTTTGGATTGGAAGAGACCTTAAAGATCATCTAGTACCAAACCCCCTGCCATGGGCAGGGACACCTCCCACTAGACCAGGTTGCTCAAAGCCCCATCCAGCCTGGCCTTGAAC
>JAOTQQ010000012.1:104009893-104020205 GCA_026546715.1 Gallinago undulata
TATTTAAGAAACGTGTAGACGTGGCTCTTCAGGGCATGCTCTAGTGGCCAAGATTATTGGTTTGTGGCGGGGTGTTGTGCGTGGGGTTGTGTGTGGGGGGTTTAGTTGGTGGGTGGCTTTTTTTGTGTGTGTGGTTTTTCTGTTGTTTGTTTGTTTGTTTTTGTGGGTTTGTTTTTGTTTTTTTTAATGTGGTTGGACTCAATGATCACAAAGGTCCCTTCCAACCACTAAGATTCTGTGATTCTGTGATTCCTAGCTGACATTTGTCATAACCCATTTTCAGCAGACAACTAATGTTACAGCTTGACATGGTAGCAAATACCCCAATTAGAACAGTCCAGGAATTTTCCAATTAAATGGAATAGGCATGAGAGGTTTTGATGGAAAAGTGCCATATACTTGATGAAAATCATCAGGCTCAATACTTCTTCCCTCCCCCACCCCCCCAGCCCTGAAATAAAGCAAGAGGTCCTTCCACATAGAGAACTGTTGCTCTGCAAACCTAATGAAGAGACAAAAGTCATGACTACAGGCAATGGGACTATAGAGACTACCTTACTGGAGGACAGACCTCTTCTAGCAGGTTATAGACCCATAGCTTGCATTTTACCCAGAAACCATATTGATAGTGTATACATTTTGCATTACTCTGGAGGTGGGTTTCATCTCCAGGATCTTTAGACACTTACAACATGTATGGATATATTAGAGCCACTCTTTTGGACTCCCTTTATTGCCAGCAGGGAGAAGCAGGTACCAAGAAAAATGATTCATCTGACCTGTCTTAGAGATCTGCTGAAGGACTAGATGAGTCATACTTCAGCAAATTGTATTACTCTCCATTGATAAGAAAAGAATTTTAGACAACTAACCTAGATGCAAGAAAATGCCACCCAAGAAAACAACACTGATCCATAAGTCTGGAACCAACAGAAGTCTTCTAATATATTGGACAAACAGTCTCATTCCTACAGAATAGCCAGATTTGCAGTGTACCTGTTTCAGAGATCATTAAAACAAACCCAAAAATAGAAGTATCACAGTACTATAAGCAAAACCACAAGTCATACATTTGAAAATGAAACTTTTCTACATGTTGAAGGTTGTCTTACATTAGTAGGCTACAGGAAAGTAGAAATATAATTTCTTTTTCAGAATCTTTATATATCTGAACCATGCTGTACTAGCTTTATATTCCTGAACCTTTATTTGGCCATCAACCATTGCAGTCCCTTTTCAGTAGTATCACCCTTCCATTATCATGCAAAAGTATAGCTTGAGGCAAGTAGACAAAAAGAAAGAATATTTCTTTAGAGTTCCCCTTGCTTCTTTATGGGATGGTAAAGTTTCTCCAAATCTGAAATTTAAAGGGTATCACACTAAGCAGCAAAGACCTCACAGCCAGTTCACCAGTTCACAGCCATTTTTATAGTCCTGATATTTCATAGTTACAGATAATCGTATTTCCTAGAACCTTTCTTAAGGAGTTATGTAATTTGGTGAAAAACTCTCCTGTTTTCTGCCTCCTTTTCCTTCTTTTTATTTTTTTATTATTTTTTTCCCCAAATGAAAAACTTAGATTTGTCTTAGATGGCTGTAGAGGAAAGGTAACAAACTTGATCAGGAGAAGGTGCTGCCAGGCTCCCAGAACTCAGCAGCACAGATTGCCTAAATCCTCTGTCCTCCTCTCATAGTGCTCAGCTGCAAGATTGATTCCAGCTGCACAGAGTGATCCTTGGGGTCATCGCAGCCTTGGCCCCACATAATGAGGAAGGAAGGGACATGAAAGGAGTAGGTGGAGGCTGCAGGGGAAAAAGCACACACTCCAAAAGAAAAGGGGAGCCAAAAGAGTAGGGATGGGCAATCTGACAGAGTAACAGTATGGTCACTGAACCAAAACATGACACAGTATGCCCAGAAAGCTCAGAAGGAAAGGAGACAATTGCCCCGGCTGCCTCCACTTAAAGAAAACAGCAACAAAGCAGAGTCCTTGAGGGGTGTGACACAGGGAGAGCAACAGCCATGTGTAGAGGTCATTGCCTTCCCCACAGCTGAGGAGAGTAATCAGAGAATATGGACTTTCAGGAAGAGGGATTTCAAAGCTCCTAGCAGATTTAGCCTTCCAAAAGACGATAACTATGATGATGAACAGTCAGCAAGCTGCAGGCTAGACTAGAAAAACAGCAGGAATTTTATCAATAATTTCTTCTGGGTCTTCTTAACAAAGAGAAACTAAGCTTTATTTCAAATACCATAGTCACAGAAGAATGATGAAAAGTCCCCTCCTTTCTAGAGGATCACATAAGGGAGAAAAATCTTCCATTCTGGTTTCTCAGAAATTAGCACGTGGGCATCAAACCTTCAAAGGTAATTACCCTTTTTGACCTGATTGGCTAATCAACATATTGAGGCTGTGGTCACACATCATGGCTGCAGCAGAGCCAAGTGAAGAAGCTGCCAGCCCCAGCTGGTTCCCAGCTGTCTGTCACCACCGCTTTGCTGGAGGTTACCGACCTGGCATAACTATTCAGACAAGCGCTCTCTGCTTCAATAAGAACAAGCCAAATGAGCTGAAATGCTATAAATATTAGGTCTTCTCTAGGCTGGACTGTTGCAACTCAGCTGCGTCCTGAAGTGATCACCTGAGCAGTCACACCAGCAGTGCCGGGGATCTCAAACCTCAGCGAACTCTGGTCAAGAACCGTTTCTGTACAGAGAACAGAGACCAACCCTTTCCTCCTCATGCTGTTGGATTCAAACACCTCCAAGTCTCTTTCCTGACAACACTCTCCCTACAAACTCTGTCTCTAGGGTTTTCCCAGATCACATTAAAAATCTTCCTCTGACTTTCTGCTGCCTTGGCTGTCAGCTTCTCTGGTGTTTCTGCTGTCTCTAGCCTGCCCCCTTCCTGGCAGCTTGTCCCCCAATGCCTGTCCTCCAGCAGAGTCCTCCTCCCACGTAGTTCATATCCCTGCAGCTGCTGTGTGTTTTGAGTCATAGCTCCCAGTGCTTCAGTTGCCTGGTTGGTAAAGGAGCTTAACTCCTTTATGGCAGGGTAGCAAAGTCCATGGATCTTCAGGGAAATAGTAAATTACCTGGTCCTTGCTCAGCATTGAAACTAGACAAAGAGCATTAGCACAAGGCAGAAATTTAAGTTGCTCTTCAGTCCAGGAAATACAGTGGGCTGGGTTTGGGGGAGGGACAGAGACTCTAAGAAGTATGCACAGGGCATTCCTATGTTTAAGAAGTTTTTCCTATTCTTCACTGTGGTCTCATCTCCCAGCCACTGCTGGCTGGCCTGAAGGAAAACGGACTAATTTTGCTCTCCAGTCTGAAATTTGCTTTCCTTGTGTTTGAAGTAAGCCTTGTAGCTTAAAGGCCAATTCTGCCAACCCTGCTGGCACCCATCAACCTGAGCCCACCAGTGGCTGTGGGACCAGCCGGAACAGGGTTCTCTTCAGCTCCCAGCACTACACTATGTAGTATGTCTCTGAATCATGATTTCACTTTCAGATGATATACACAATATAATTAGAAGTGACAGCAAGAGACATATATTCTCATGGAGGTTCATGCTGTTAAATATTACTGCTGATTTCTCCCCAGATTTTTCCAATAGTGGTGTTTGCCCAGTTGCTTGCTGTATCTTGGCTGGTATGGTTTAAGTGCGAAAGCCCATACAAACCCCATAATGAACTCACACACTTGTAAATGAGGCAGAGGTAATCAATAACTCTATTTTCTTCTCATTTTCTTCCAGGCTTGTATCTCCTGGCCTCAGTCCATGTTTGGTGTACGGGGGTCCACAATCCATCATGAGGGGCCATGGGCTGAAAGCACTGGTCCTGTCATGACTGAATCTTCTGCTGCAAGATTTCTTGCCCAGTTTCTCCAGTTCGTATAGAGACAGCTGTTACCTGAACTTTCGGGCTCTCTCAGAACTGAATGAAATTTCTCAGACTTCTGCAGTGCAGTCATCATTATTCTTTGTCATTGCGTAGTCCTTCTGAATGCAGCCTTATAAAGCTGTTCACCTCTAGTTCCCATTTGTTTTTATAAAGCCTATTCTCTTGAAAGGTTTCCTCGTATTGATGGCACATAGCATTTTCTCCCTGAGATCTTTTTCATTCTGACCTGAAAACTTAATGCTCATCTCTCTGTTTTTTAATCTTTCCAGCTGTATCAACGCAACGTTCTCCCTTGCTGTCCTCAGGAATTTTTGTAACTATTTGGCTTTGATCTTTCTGTGATTGTTATAAGAATAGGGCCAGGAAAACTTTAAACAAAATACAGTGGTTTGGTGTTTTGAAACAGACCTAAATTAGAAATGTATTTTTAAATATACAAATTGTGTGAGTTTCGGTGAATTTTATTTCTGTATTTATTTACTTTTGTTTTTATTCCACTAATCAACTCACGAAAAATTTTACTGCACACAGGTCAATAGCTAAACTTGTTATGTCAGGTGTAAAAATGTTAAAAATCAATATAATCATTTTCTTGCTATCTTTCTCTCTTAAAAGCACAGAGGGAATAAAAACAGTGGAAAATATAACAAATGACTTAGAATGTACTGAGAGAGAGGGAGCCAGTGCATGTTTGTTTCTTTTCTTGCCCTAAAAACCTTTCTTCTTCCAACTTCTACAATTCCAACTCTACTATGAGAGTATCTTGTCCCTCTAGGATTGCCCCTAAACTACGAGAAATATGTAACCACATGAAACTAGTAATAAGGCTCCAAGTGTTTCTTCTAGAGATATTCTATTCTCATTTAGGGTGAAAAGGGTGGTTGTGCTTTTCACTCTAAAAGGGAGTACTTAAGTGAAAGGACAGCTGACTGTCTGGGCTGAACTAATTGGGCAATATGAGCCGGTACTCACCTGAGTAAAGTGTCTTTCTTTCTGGGCTCAGCTCTAACTACTGATTTTTAGTTGAAAATCTCTATCTGTGAATCTCTTCTGGGACATTAATCTTTTGAACACAACCACAGTGCATAAACATTAAGTACATCTGCATTGACATGGTCTTGGGCTTCCTTAGCTCACCCTCGCAAATGTTCACAGTGCCTGGTCTGCAAATTATGCCCATGACTAAATACCAATCTACCAAGACAGGATGGCTCCATGCTTTGAAAAATCCCAGGCTGCTGTCTTGCAGGAGCCAGTAAGCTTGATGCACATGTATCTTTTTCTAATTCTGCTTTTCCACTGGGCTTGCAGATGCCTTTGACAAGAGTAAGGCAGAATGAAAGCAAAAGCAGCAGATCTTCTGAAGACTGTTAAGCAACTAGCAGCTTGTAACATATCTCCTCATATCAGAACTGGATATGTGTTTAACAGAGCAAATAAACATTGCCATACACAGATGAGACATATATCATTTAATACAAGCTCTGTGTGTGATATATATGATCTCTGGCAGGTACCTTTCACACCAGAATTTAAGTTTCTGTTACAGTGTCAAGAGCTTCACAAGATTTAAAAAAAAAAATACACGTTTGTATTTTTATTATATTATTTCATGCATTAAATTGGAAATGGAATTTCTTTCACTGGAGAGTTTTAGAAACAGGTTAGACAAATGTCTGTTAGAAATTGTCTAGGTAGAAATGATCCAATCTGTCTCCTGAGGGTTGCAACATAAAAGTTACTGTGGCCATAGGAAAAGTTTCATCCAAGCTTTACTATTACAACTTCTCCTCACTTCTCCCACTGCACTGCATTTTCTCCTTTTTTTTTTTCCTCCCTGGGTTTACTGCCACTCACTTCTTTGCCCCTACTCAGTTACTACCACTGGTAACACCAGCTTTCTAACCAGTGCTGGGATGCCTGATCCCTTGCCCAAAGCCTAGAGCCCTGCCACTACCTCCTGCTCCTCTGCTTTGCCCCCTCTTTATACTCTCTCCTCCTCATCAGCTCTTTTCCACAGGCATAGCAAGGGCCCAAGTTAAGAAGCCTGCATGGACCCAACTGACTGCAGCCTGAGCTACCTGTGCTGGCAGGAGCTGTGGTCCAGCAATGCCAATTCGTCAGCATTTCATCCTTGGTGCCTCCTCCAAGGCAGGAATGGCAGGAACTGGAAGAGGTGGATGACTTTCCTTCCATGGCTGCAGAGTGCTGTATGTTATAAATGACACAAGCGTTTATGAACTCATCGTGGCATTCCTAGTTCAGAAGCATTGAATGTACTTTTCTTCTATTCTGTACAGAATTACATACCCATTCCACAGCAAGTATCTTTCGGAAAAACATAGGTCAAGGGCAGCACACAGCTTCCAAAGCTTAGCAGGTCAAATTATTCTTTAATTCTCGTTTTGTCATCTTGCAGTGTTGTGTCACAATGCTACATTTTTCCCTGAGTTCCCTGTGTGATGTGATAAAAATTAAAAAACAAAACAAAACAAAACAAAATCAACTCCTCCCAACTGAAAATTCCCTTTGAAGGCTCAAAAGCTTGAAGATTAATTATAAAAATGTTGGTTTATTATTGCAAAGATTCATTATTTTTAAGGCAACCACACAGTTCTTGGCAGGCCCAACATGAACCATTTTGGAGGGTTCAGCAGAATTTTAATTCCTCTTTATATACTTACTTGAGGGACTGGCACCCATAAAAAACTTTTTACAACCCAAGGAAATTGAACCATACTGTAGAAGTGACAGCCACAGTAGCTAGAATGACCATTTTTCCTGGTGCTTTTATCTTCCTGAAAAGCTCATCAGTCTCATCTACAGAGCAGTGCTAAAGCTTCCTTCATATGCTGCCTTCATACCTTCACCCCAGTTGGCTGGCATTGGGATTGTCTTTTGACCATATGCTTGCATGCAGGAGACTTCTAGTTCAAGGACTGATCACTGTACGAATAATAGATACTAATGCCGAAATAGTTCTTTATGATCAAATACGATATTGACTTTTAAGTTTTATATGACTGATTTGACTTAGGAAAATAAATCATATCCTGGTCTTCATATGAAAAGTGGTAAAAAACCATTAATCTACTATCCGTTATGCGTGGTGTCATTCCATTGCATTGCATCTCTATCAGAGCAATAGACTGCATATCAGGCATCCAAGATTAGATCGTTTTTCACTTAGAAATGAAATGTTTAGAAGGATATGCATGACAAAATTATACTTCTCAGCAGGCAGTTTTCATATACAGAAGCTATAATCCTGATTATTTCAGTACAACTGAGTGCATTATTTACTGACTGTTGAAAATTCCAGAGGATAAAGAGATGATATGGAAATTGCCATGGTAAATTATGACATGTCTTTAACCAAGGACTCATACCTCCTCTTCTGCTCCCAAGAGAATGTAAAAGATGCAAAATCTGTCTTTCAATGTAATGAAATGTAGTGAAATGTTATGTTTCCTCTGTGTAGGGGAGCCCGAAGCTGGAAAATCAGTGCAGAACCACCTGATTCCTCACCATAATTTAGTTGGCAGCTGTGTGCAGACCTCCAGGGGAGTAAGATTTGTTTGGGCTACTGACACGAAAGGGATTCAGCAAGTGAGTTCATACCCAGCATGACTCCACAGGTGGGAACACTCCTGGAGGGGAGAAACCAAAACAATAAACCTCACCTATTATCTGTGTAGCTGTGACTAACAGCAACAGGCCTCAGGTAAAGTTTTGCACAATGGAAAAGGAACTAGCCTGTAACAATTGCTTTTTCTATGCACAAAATCACTCTGGTTAGCCTTTCTTAATCTCCCACAAGTGCTGGGAGGAGGGGTTGTATATAATGAAGTCGCTTCGCAATTGGTACACAGACCAAAATGAGACTATGCTGAGAGACACAGGATGGTTTGGTTGTACACTGTCATGTGTCCCACTCAGTTGAAGCCATGATCTGGCATAAATTTAGGGTGATTTGGCTAAGCAGAGACTTAAAGCTTTGATCATATATACCTTAGTATCATGGGACGGCAGAGAGTCTTATAATAATTCCACTCTACTGTGGAGAATCTGTGCCTTTATAAAAAAGTTGAGCACTCTTTCTCAAATGAAAAACAAACAAATCATGTGTAATGTAACTGTTGAAAGAAAGGTTATTACTAATAAAAATAAAATTACTGGGGCCGTGTGAGCAAACATGGGAACAAATGCATACCCATATGGAAAGTCAGCACTAGAGCAGAAAGCTTATGAAAACACCTGCATCTAAATTTTGACCTTAGACTTTTCTCCTTGTTATATTTCCCCGAGCCTAGCCAAAATCTGCAAATAAACAATCCAATCAAACTGCAGGACTTCTCCAGGAATTCACTGTGTCCATCTGTTTGTGAATCAGTCACAGGCAGAATCAAGTAAACAATAAATACATGAAGATACAAATAATAAGAGTGCACTGGAGAAAAAAAAAAAAAGCATAGCGTCTCATGCCAGGAATGTGGTATGTGTTCTAAAAGCAGCAGTATCTTTTACATTTATTCTGAGAGAAGGAAAAAAGGCAGCAGCTCAGCAGGCTTTCTGTGATTTCTTAACAGACAATTCATCATTTATTGTTTATTCCCTTTATATTTCTTCTATAGAGAAGAATTTATGTAACTATTCTTTATGTTATTATAATTCCTCCTAGTTTGAATGCTTGTAATGAAAGGGGTCCCATGGAGTTTCAAAGAAGATTCTTAATTCTATCTGAAAAGTTGTTAGCTATTACTATTAAAAGAAACATTTATGAAGTAAAACTGAAAGATTTTGAGGGGATTTTTAGGGTGAAGAAAAAAGACTAAAGGAAGAAAATCTACAACTATGTTCAATAATTACTACAGTGAAGACATATTTTTATCCTGGTACCACTGAGGATGCTACAAGAAAAAGTTTAAATTGAAGCAAAGGGGGAAAAATTGTTTCTCTATTTGTTCACATTTTGAATTTAACAGCAGACAGAGTATCACTGATGCTTTCTCTACATAGCTACTTTTATCCTGCTGTTCAAGCCATTCTCAGGAAGAGGTCTGTTTCTGCAGTTCACCTGCTGCCAGGTTGCTGCTTCTTCCCCATGCATGCCAAGAGACATTCTTCATTTCCCGAGCAGTCCAAGCTATTCATGTTATTCAAAGGCAGCTCAGAAGCGTAGGCAAACTGAAATGTTTTATCATGGATGAGGCCAAAGCAGCTAAAGTAGAAGGCAGTACAGTTCAATAATTTGACAGTACTGAGAATGGAAGGTGTTGTTGGGAAGGGATGGTGAAAACGAATTTTGGATGGGTGTGTTTTTTGATGGGGGAAGGGAGTCTGGAGACTTGAGCAATGGACAGGATTAAGGGAGATAAAGGTCATTCTCAGGCTTCCAGGAAAATATTGTGGGAGGCAACTGGGAGGTTTTCTTCTCTGAGATGCTGTAAGTGGAGACATCTTCCTTTCCTCATTCCCTCAGTCCTTCTTATCACCCATATAGGCTTCTCTTTCCTAGCACTGCAGGGACTCCCCATTCCCAGTCTAGTCTTCCTTGAGGGTTCCTTCAGCCATCCTATCCCCTCAAGTGCTCTCTTTCCTCAGTTTTCTCACTTATTTCACCTCCCATGCCTCTTAAAGAAGGTTTCCTCTCCTCTGAGAAATATTTTTTCCTGTTTCATCCACCCAGCCCACCACATGACTTCAGACCAGGAGGAAACAGGACATTTACAAATGTGAGGCTAGGACACAATCTCCAACTTTACCATTCCAGCTCTTTCTAAGTACTGTGAAGCTTTCCCAGTGATACCTGCTGTCCTGCACATCCTGACCCCAACCTCAGATTTAGCAACAGAAGGCCCTGATTACACAATTTGAGGAGTGGCTGTTCATTTTAAGAAAATACGGTCTATAAGAAATTAGTGTAAGGTATACAATCAGTTCAACCAAAATAACATTCACAGAGCAGTCAACAAATTTGTATCATTGCCTAACTGGAAAGGTGCATTGGATGGCTCTCCAAAGGGTCTAGTCTAAGCATATCTCCATGTCAGAGTCATGTCTGCCTTGGAAGAAAGGATAACAAGTGTGATTATCACCTTTGCAAGCAATCTCTCCCAAGTGAGGAGTGCTTATAAGCATTTCAAAGAACTAAAAAAAAAGTAGAGAAATTATCCAAAATAAATAGCTGCTCAACAGCCTTATGCAGGAAAGGTTGACTGTATAATTATACTCAGGTATATATTCTCAGCAAGTTTGCCGATGACACCAAGCTCTGTGGAGTGGCTGACCCCACCTGCAGTAGTGCATCCAGCTCTGGGGCCGTCAAAGAAGGACATGGACATGTTGGAGTGAGGGCCACGAAGATGATCAGAGGGCTGGAGCACCTCTCCTATCAAGACAGG
>JAOTQQ010000012.1:104020390-104044803 GCA_026546715.1 Gallinago undulata
AGATATTAGGAAGAAATTCTTTCCTGTGAGGGTGGTGAGACACTGGAATAGGTTGCACAGAGAAGTTGTGGATGCCCTGTCCCGGAAGTGTTCAAGACCAGGCTGGATGGGACTTTGAGTAACCTGGTCTAGTGGAAGGTATCCCTGCCCATGGCAGAGGGGTTGGAACCCAATGATATTTAAGATCCCTTCCAATGCTAACCATTCTATAATTTTATGTACCATATATGAGTAAAGAAACAATTAAATGAGCAGATTAGGCATGAAACACTATTTAGATATTTTTTTTTTAATTTGTACCACTGTGGATAGTTCAAAAAAAGGCCTCAAAGTGAAGAAAAAGAAATTTAGGAAAATATCTTCTAATGCCAACTGTAGTTAGGTGCTGGAATAGGTACTTGGGGAGTCCAGAAACTCTCCATCGCTGGAGGTGTTTAGCCACTGTTTCCCACTGTTGGCCAGAGGAAGAACAAGGTAACTTCTCAATATCCCTTCCAGCTCCGATGTCCATCATGATATAATCACATGCAAATGCAGAAAGTGCCGCTTGCTGCTACTTATGAAATGCATCTCTATTTTACACAAAACTAAGGATCAAGAGCTGCAGTTTTTAATTTAAATGCTACAGTTTCAATTTCATAGTCTTATAAAAAATAAAAAGTCAAGACTAAGACCATGCAATCTGGAGAAAATTTATCTTCAGCAGTCCACAGACCCACCATAACATAAATGGTTTTATTTATGTGAACAATAATACAATGTCCTTAATGAAAAACACTCAAACCCTTTCAATAAATTCTTTTTGTTTACTAGAAACAAATTTGGCCTGTGTTAAGCTAGTAGTTTCCATGAATAAATCTCAGGCATGATTTGCCAGTCATGTGGTCCAGGAACCATTCCCAATGCACAGTTTGTGTGCAGCCCTCCGGTTTGGAGGTCGAGATGGTTTGTTAGACTTGAGACTGTCCATGCCAATGGATCTCACTGTTCAGTAAATTAAACTTGTCTGTTAGTATTCCTTGAATAAATGTCACCTATATCTTAGCATAGTCATTGGCTTGGATTTCAGCTGATGTCTGTAAGTATAAATATAAAAAATCAGAGTTGAACAAAACAAAATATACAGTGTAAAAGAAGAGTTAGGTGTTGAGTTTCACTACAGCAGCAAGTATAATAGTCTCCAAATAATCTCTCTCATCATTTCTCCTACTGCAGTTCAATAGAATATCTTCAGTTTTGTTTATATTTTAAATCTGGTAAATCCCACTCTTTGCATGCACTCTCATGAAAAGATTATGAAAAAGCAACCACAAGCAAACTTCCTAGGTTTGCCTTCAGATTGGAATGTTTTGGCCATCCATACATAACAGCTTTAAGGACCATTATTCAGCATCTTAACGGCTATTTTTAGAAAGAAACGTCAACAAAGGCACCCACTGAAAATATAAATAACTATGAGGAAATGCATTTCAATACCCAGGCTCATGAAAGAAATGTCAGCCCTCACGAGGTGGCTAAATATACCATAGTCTTCAGGAATACTGCTCACAGCACAGTACAGGAGCTGGTGGAGGCAGGTCTCCTCTGAGGGTCACCTGCAATAAGCCAGAGCAATTATCCACAACAGACGAAAGTGTCCATGAAGAGCTTAGTCAGTGAAAGATATCTTCTTCAGGGGAACAACCTATACATTGAAAGTTGCACTCCACATAAAGTCACTCTTCTCTACTTCCTAATACAAGAAAAAGAAAAAGAAGGGGGAAAAAGAGGGTTATTTCATGACATTGAAAGGTAACAAAGGGCTACTGAATGGCATTGAAAGGTAATAAATACAAAAGTCAGGAGAGGAAATGCTCTCTCACAGTCTATGATTAGACACAGCTAGGTGACTTGGCAGGTCACTCAAGCTATAAGCCTATCCAGATTTAAGAGGGAAGGTGATATTCAAATAACCTTGTAAGTTCTTGTTATCGCGCTCTATTAACAAAATATTAGTATCAAACCACCTGCCTTGAGGTTTACATATATCTCTGTCTAGTCAAGCTCAGGATAAAACTTAATGCTGCAGAGCAAATTACCCCATGTCTAAGTACTGCCTGGTTCTTATATTTTCTTCTGAAGCATTCATTCCTGGCCACCATCATGATGACAGACCAAACAAATGTTTCTCCAATCCAGAACAGAAAAGTTTAATTTTTTTCTGTCAGTAAACATATTTTTAAGTTCTGTCACAAGTAAAACATCAATACATACTACTAGGAACAAGAATTTTGTGAAACAGAAAGAAGATCTTCTAAATGTGCTTTGTATCTGTACTTCACATATATATAATTAAATATTCTGTTAGACACAGCCAATACAAATGCTAGCTTTCACCCTGATATTTTTTTTTCTTATTAAATAACCCATCTGCCTATAATTAATTTTGAAATATAAGCAAACATTCAAAGTAAATAACAGAAACCTGCACATTTCTAGGACAGCCATCATGGTTTTTGTTGGTTGTAGTCAAGACTATCTATGGAAATACCATGTCATATTACCCTTCTTTAGTCTGCTTTGATTACCGTCTTGCAAATTTTCAGCATAAAATCCCACTGTATAGCTTTGGAGAAAGATAAAACTTCTTTGTGACTCCTCCTCTCAGAGTGAAAAATTCCCAGTTCTCAACAGGAGGAAGATAAAGAATTACATGACACCATTACGTAGAAGTGAAATATTTATTCCACGGGTATTTTTTAAATTTTTTTTCATGAAAATTTAGGTTTGAAGTGCTTGGAAAACAGAATGGGCTGGTCTTCTGATCTTCCAAATTAAAAAAAAACCCAAACCAGAAAATGCAATAAACTTTCTTCTCATCCAATGACCAAAGTCAGAACTTGGCCTAATATTCAAGGGAAAAGTCTTGCACTTTAGATTAAAGTCTGGCAGACCTGAAATAGTAATCAACATGACTACTGATTAAACTTTGATTTCAGCTCCTCCACCTGTACTTTGATTCCTCCTGCCTTCTCATCCATCAGGCTCCCTTATCAGTATATAAGTGATTCCAGTGTATAATAAATTATCTTGCTCCCAGAATCCAGATTTTTGGGTTACTTTTCTTGCAGAACATTGACATTAGCATGAATGTCTTCCCTGGTCCATTTTTAGGCTTTCTCACTAAAAGAACTAGTTGTGTCATCCCAAATGGGAGCCTATAAGCAAATTAGCATGTATGTAGTAAAGAGAATGGGTGAAATTGTCTTTTTCCTAGATGGAGGGAGAAACAAAGGAACTTGGCAATATAGTTGAAACCACGTAGGTGGGGATTTATTTTTCCAATAAGTATATGTTTTCTTTGCAACGTCTTGGATCTAGTTAAGTCACAACAGCTGCAGTAAGCTTGTATTTCCCACTTCCTAATAGTAAGTTTCAATTAGCCTGATTGTGCCTTAATAAAACTGAAAAAAGTCAGAGAAAATTTGGTTTGATTCTCCCATCATTCCAAAAGGACTTTCAGTGAGACATCAGCAGATCCCAGTACCCTGATTGGACAGACATGTAGTAGTAACTTCTGTAAACTGCAAAGGATCTTAAAAGAGAGTGAAATAGTGTAGAATGAAAGAATGAAATAAAGAACAATGGCCCAGTGGTGCCTGCCACAGCCAGTGCAAAAAACAGAGGTTTGGAGAATCACAAAGACTATTCTGCCTTGTGGATTTTTCTCATATATTTTTAATCACTTCCACCCCCCCTTTTTTCCCCATACAAAACAGGACCTAGGAAAAGACAGTTCAGGGAAGCCTATTATTTGAGAAAATGTATCCTTTGGATAGACGGGAAAAAAGAATATGCAAAAAACTCCCATTTATTTATACTTCTGTAAGATCATCCCTGAGTGTATTGCCACATTTCTCTTTCTTTTTTTTTTTTCCCTCTTGAATTTACATTACAACACAATTCCTCTAAGCGAGGTACAGGTCAAAATAGTCTTATATCAGATGAAATCTTAAACCTAAGTATAATTTTTAGATATTTTGTAGATATTTAGAAACATTAGAAATCATTCATTCGAACCTGATTCACAGCATTTAAATAAAAGCACTCTAATAACTACTTGTGTTATCATAAAATAGACTCGGTTTGCATACCTGAGAATACCAAAGGGCATAATCCATCAAAGGAAAATAATCCTCTATTGTGCTATAAACACAAATCAAGGGAGTATAAAACCTATGTAATGTCACAGTTTTATATTAAAACATAAATGTTAGCACCAGGATAGATTTTGCTTTCAAAATACAGATCTGTTTTGCATTGCCCCTGGGTGAGCTCATTACATGCCAGGTCAACTCTAGTTTGGTTTGCAATGGATTTCAGCAAGCAGCTTTCTAACTGTATGAGGGTGATGATTTGTTCAGCTTGCTCTGGCATGAAATCTTTCAATAGTAGAAATTTCCCAGCTTGATAAAGACTGTAGACCTCCCCAGGAAAATTGTGCTCTTGCTCAGCCTGCGTGGCTTCCACTGGTAGCAAAATTTTCACGAAGCATAAAATCCTTGACACTGTGATGTGAATTACAATTTGGAACAGGAGAAAAGTGTATTGACCCAAATTGATTGAAATAAGAACCCCAAACTGAATTTCTTCTTTAGAATTTGAATTTTTAAAAAGTTGAATCTTTGTATCTTTGTATAAGTGAAGTGCACTATTATACTTGCAACTCTATAGCACGTAGTAATGCAGATGAATAAGGAATGTGGAATATTAATATCAGCTTTGATAGATTTGGTTTATGTGGTATTAAATCTGGATTTCACCCTCTTTTGAGAAGATCAAAAGTGCAGCAATAGCACAAAATCATTTATTAACTATCCAAAGGATGCCACAATGAGCCTGTATTATAATCTGCACATCGGTTTTATCTCTCCAGATCATAATCCTCTGCAGTGTTGAAACACCACTATGCAGTCTACAACAGGGGTGGCAATGACCCGTTAACAGTGGATCTTCCCCTACAAATTTAACCCTCAGTAACTGATACTGCTGGAAAATTCTCATTTGTAGCACCTCTGGCACCAGTAGCTGAAAACAGACAAGGAGCAAAAACTGTTTAACAGTTTTGAAAAAAGAGAAGGCTGGGAAAACAAATGCCCAGCAGGTAGGAAAACAAATCCGTATTGATACTCAATAGTCGTCCACTGAGAATGAATGCAGCATTCTAGAATTAGCAAAACAATCAAACGATGTTGAAGGGTAGCAGAGGGGCATCCAAGTGTGTGTGATTCACTTCCTACCAAATCAATCCATTTAGTTTAAATTTAAGCAATCTCCTAGTCATCACAGTTCACAGTATTTCAGGGTTGGGCTTTTTTTGGCTCTTATGTAACCTGAACATGCAATACAAAAATGCACTGTGATGGTTTACCTTTGCTTTTAAGGGCAAAATTCATAAGTTTTCACAAGTTCCTATTAGAATCAAAATATTTTTAAGGTAATACAGCTGTTTTGTACACTTTTAAATGGAGGAAGGGAGGGGATGTTGTCTGTCATTGACTAATGCATACATTTTGAAGACAAAAGTGAGCATCAAGAGTTACTGGGAGATAAAGGATACACAATATAGAAGGCCTGTTGCTACTTTTCAGATTAAACTTAATGGGAAACACACCAACAATTTTAATTACCTTTAAACTCTGCTGTCCAGTGTTATTTACCATCTCTACTAAGAGTTTATATTTCTAGTCTGAAGATTTTTCCACCAATTGGCTCTCATTATGTGATTCTCTGTTAGATGAAGTAAACGCCTATTATTAGAAATTTCTTCTATGAAGTAAATACTAGAATGTTAATCATGTAAGCCTCCAGCCTGCCCTTCAATAAACTAATAAGTATGAGTTTCTTTAGTTTTTCTAACTAATATGTCTTTTCTGGACATCAAATTATTCCTGAGATACTTTTCCAAAGCCCATCAAACTTATAAAAAAAGTACAGAGTCTACAACCAGACAGCACTCCAGAAGCAACTGTGAGTCTTCTACAGAGTTAAAATGATCTTTTCAATTCTAATTCACTTGTCTCTACTTCTGTGTGCAAAAGCTACATTAATTTTCTGGAATAGCGCTTTGCCCTTACAGAACATGGTCTCTACCTAACAGACTGATTTTTAGAACCACTACTTTACCAGAGGAAGAACACAATCTCATAAAAACTACATCTTTCTTTACTCCAAAGAGTTCACATTTATCTTCATTGAAATTAGAGATGTTTGCATCTAGAGATGTAGAATTTCCTTGTATTGTTGCCAATATTGCGTTATACTGTTGCATTGTAAATTTTTGGTTTTTTACTTTCATTTAAATATAAAATATTAGTTGTCCATAATATAAATGCATAAACTGTATCATGCCAAGTCACATTACACTGATACTCCATATAATGCAATGACATAACTATTGTAGGGTACTAGTTATAGACTATGTCTCAATATATCAAATTATTTTATTACCAGAAAACAGGACACTTGTATTTTTACAAATAAATAAAAGTTTAAACATGTCAAACTGTGGCAGTAAACCCTACTTTAATCTGTCCTGTGGAATACCAGGGCTTTAACACTGGAAGCTAAGTAATGGCATGAAGTAACAGAAATTTTGTGATTTCTTAAGCCTTGTTCTCGATTTTCCAAACTCCCAGTATAAGCCCTGGTATGGTAGATGGATCTCAGAATTGCTATACCTGCATACCAGTTTAGCTGAAAATTTCAGAGAATGTTGCTACAAACACAGGACATAATTTACCCAGCTGTTCTGCTATCTATATTAGTGGAGGCTGAGATGTTCATAGCACAGTAGAACATGTAAAGAGGGTCTAGCGGATTTATGCCAGCTTCATATTGCATCCTTCACGTTAGGCTTACTCATGGGCAAAGCTGGGAAATTGCCTTCCCATGGAAAAATAAAATGTTGCTTGCTCTGAAGAGCTAGAATTCTACCTGCTGGCAATTTTATTGGGATATTAGGAAACTCAAAAGCACACTGTTGGAGAGGGGATAGTCTACCATTATGCATCTTCGCTAAAAACAGTCAGGGCAAGTAGGAAATAGGGCAACTGAGTCAATGTACCTGTTTTGGGGCTTATTACATTTAGCACAGGGGAAAAAAAATAGAAAATTCATAATTAAACAAGCACAAGCTTTGTGTTTTATGGGGCTTTGCTGAAAATAAGACCAGCCAGAACTCCCTAGTCTTTTCTCACGGGCAGTGGAAGCTCAGCTCAGATGACAATGAGGAGAATAAAGGGCTGTGAAAATACATATTAAAATGCCAAAGGCAAAGTCAAAGGGAAAGCTGTAGTTAATTAATTATAGCATGATAAACTTGAAAAGAGCCTTACAGTGTTCATAGAATCATAGAATCACTTGATTCGGAAGGGACCTTAAAGATCAAGTTCCAACGCCTCTGCCATGGGCACACCTCCACTAGAGTAGGTTGCTCAAAGCCCCATTCAACCTGGCCTTGTTGCACTCTAATAAAGCTGATGAGTATGCTATACCTAGTCTGTACAATATTCTTACAACAGAACAACAACTTTTGAGTATGATGTTGATTTTCTTTTGAAAAAAAAACTTTTTTTTTATTATCTGGGCTAGAGCCAAATCCTTTCTTTATAAATGAAAGATTGTTTAGTTTTGCTTTCATAACCTTAGTTCACCATCCGGTACTTTCAAATCTTGAACAGCTGAATCATCTAATGAATTAAGCCATAAATATAATTGCATTTGTTTCCTCTGAACAAATCATGGGTTCATAGTTGCAATTCTACTAAAGATTCTGTAAATCAAAATTAAATAGTCTTTTTAAAATATTTTGATTTCTAAACTAAATTCTGAAACAAATTCACTTTTTCTGATAAGAACAAAACATCATTTCCATGGGTAGTAAACGTATGCTTTTCGAGAGAACATAGGAATTCAAAAGTTTCAGAGAATGCTTAGGTTAGAGAGCTGAAATAGGTAAGAAAATGTATTTGAAATTTGAGTTCTTTTATCAGCTCATCAATTCAGCTGTAGAATACAGCCAAACAATGGCAAGCAGCTTCTCTCCAATTCATACAGTAAGCTATCTTTATTTTCAAAATAACTAAAGCTTTCAAAAGAAGGTCATCTATCACCCAGTTTTAGATAAAGTGTAAGGTTTCAAGGAGATTGTCCATGGACCAAATAGCAAAAGTGGAAACTGAGGAAGGCTGGAGCAAAGAAATATTATGACATTGAGAGAGGACTATTAGAAGGGCAAGAGGGGCAAGCTCACTTTGTAGGGATGGGAGAAAGCAATCTTAGTCAGCCTGGCAGATACCAAGCACCCCTCCTACAGATGCCACCTAAGCTAGATACACATTTTTTGTTTGTTGGGTCAATGTTTCTATGACACAATGAGGACTCTGGATGACAAGAAATGAGCAGGGGAGCTTTACCACACCAGGGGAGAATCACAGAATATTCATGGTTGGAAGGGACCTTTGAGATCATTAAGTCCAACCACCAAACCAAAAACCAAACCAAAAACCAACCAAACCAAAAACCAACCAAACAAAAAAAACACAACACAAACCAACGCACACACACCACACCCACCCACAGACAGACAAAAACCAACAGTCTCAGGCATTAGAGCATGCAATGAATGAAGCTGTTGTGCATCTGTGATGTGAAAATGCATTGATGGACTTGACATAAAAATACAACCAATGCACCTTGGCACACATGCTTTCTTCTCTGTGCTTCCCCTCCCTCTCTTCACCAGCCTTTTGTTTCGTTTGTTTTTAAACACACACAGAAATTGTGCAAAATTTAGGCCACTATTAAAGAAAAGTAGTCCAGCCTGTATCTAGAGTCCTCTATTCTTCCAGTCTGAAACCCAGTTTCTCTGTTTTCAGTAATGCTGAATACTCAGAGGTCTACATACTTATGCAGGTGATGTAAGAGAGAACCTTGTTTTGTTTACATCTTTCTTGCCATTTTTAGCCTAATGATAGTTGGAATTAACTGGATTTACTGTCCTTCAAAATACTTGCATGTACCAAAAATCTCCCACAGAAAAGCATATAATATTTAAGGCTGGCAGTGCCCTTAGACTGTTAGTCATTCTGCACATGAATAATAACTTGTCTTTGCCCACCTTTCCAAAAACCAAGAATTGGAAAGGAACAGTGCATTTGCATCAGCTCCTTCTTGTAAAGTATACTCTTACTGAGAAACTCCATATGGTGGGAAACAAAACAGGCACAATGAAAACCAGTGTTATGCAACATCTATTAAAAATCAGATGAGTCACCACACAGAAAGTTGCCAGGCCTGAAAGAAACTAAAAGCCAGCTCGCCTCACTATAGCAAACTCCTGAGATCTGAAGGAATGTTTATTATTTTGGAAAGATATTTCCAGAAATGGACTTGTCGTTTGACAAATCAGCATTACAAAGACAGACCAAATTTGACTTCAATATTCTTTTGTAATACTTTTAGGGAGACAATTTGTATTCAGAAATTCATTTAAATGTTGAAACAGTAAGAACATAAAGAAGGAGAAATGTGTATTTAGATAATAAATACAGCACCCACTGGGAAAAGCAAGACAAACAGGATTACTGTCTTCAGGATCAGTCTTGTGTGGTATGTTAATTCTCACAGAGCCAACTACCACTGAACTAAAGGATTTTTACTGCTGGAGTTATTATAAATGAGGAGTTGGTATGAGTCGTCTTATATTAAAGCTAGACTGTGTATCTAAAAACAGATTGAAAACACATCATTTCACAAAAACAGCTTTGCTTTACAAGAAAGGCTCATCTCTTTCTGAAATTTGGGGTAGTCTGGTTTTACCTCAAGCAGCCCCAGAGGTGGAAACCTTCAGTAACCCCCTTAGAGGGGGCAAGGGGTTGTTTATCCTCTGCTTCTCCTGGGGGCCAGGGGAGGGAAAGGAGGTAGGGCAGGAAAAAGCAAGAGAGCAAACAAACAGAAACAGATGAGAAACACAGGAGTAAACTAGAGAAGAAGGACGGGTACCATCTCTGGCCTCCACAACTAAAGAAATTATTTTAGATACAGAGTATTAAGTTTCTGAGGACTGTGCAAATACTAATAAATTGCACATAGCACATAAATTGCACATAGCACTTACTTTTTCTGGGCTTCTGCTAACTTCCTTGGACTTTGTAATACACAGCAAAATACACATTTGACTGAGAGCTTATCTATGCAGGAAAATGGACAATAATTCTGAGTGTCCACATGGAGAGCTATTCTGGAAAAACTACTGCAGTTCTTGTCAATTTTCCCAGGCAAATAAAATCCTTCTACTGTTAATATTGATTTTGAACAATACTGTCAAATGACAAATTAGACTTTCTTCCCCTCCCCCTTAGGAGCAAAATTAAAATGTCAAATACGAGTGAAATCTGTACAACTGCATTTGGCTGAATCAGGAAGAGGAATACAGCCATGCCATTAACAGTCTGGATGGCTGAAGCAGGTATATACATGATACTAGGATGCAGCACTCTGTTTCTCTGATCTTGATCACTCCTGGTTGTACAATACAAAGTAAAAGGTCACAATGCCCAGTAATCCTTTTGAAAAGTTGGTAAAATTGAGTCTGTTATTTAAATGCCTGAAATTATAAAATATCTCTTTGAAAACACACTTACTGTAACTGATAGTCACCAAGGACTTTGTCAGTCAGTAAATTGTAGGATTTTCATTTCTTCTGCCACTCATCATTACCCTTTGTCACCTTATTTGTTCTAGCCAATTTAATTCATTGATGTTGGTTGCAAAGGCTATAAAACTCTATGTTTGAGTCAGCCTCATCATGATAAGTAGACTGTAGACTGTCGGATTATCAGAGAGGCAAGTTACTCTGTCGTTCGATGTTAGATATGGATTCAATAAGAAATCTGCCAGAGACTTAAAAAAACCTAAGTATGGGCTTTTTGCTCCCTAAAATGCAAAAAAGCATGATTATAACTTCTTTGATTTCTATTAAAAAAAATTAAAAGGACCTGATAAAAAAGAAAAAAAAAAGTTAATTCAAAAGAGTATAAACTTTTCGGTTCATTGGGTACCTTCTTAAGATGAGCAAATCGGAACTTCTATAAGGGACTTGCTATTATTTTAATATCTCCATTATAGCACTCACTGCTTACCTGATATATCTATAGGAGACCCATTACAAGCCTGAAAACTGCTGAAATAACTCAGTTTTCAAAATTTTTCTTGGTATCTGAACCTCAGACAAGGAGCATTGTTCAGTTTAAGCTTGCCAAATTTTCAAGCAGACCAAGAACTGATTTCAAGTGAGCCCTGAAGCAAATGCCTTTGCACTTGAACCTCAAAGTTTCAGACCAAAGTCATTTAAATGCTTATAGAGTTGCACAATGTAGAACTGCAGCTCTCCATCTCTTAGATTGCCTTGAGGGCAAGAGTAGGAGGCAACACTGTCCCTCAACTCCCACAGACAGTGAGTCCCTGACTTCATTTGTGACTGGAACCCGAGAACTCAAGGCAGAGCAACAGGAAGCAGAAATCCCTTTTTTATATAAAGTGAAAGAAAGCGTCCATATTAACTCCCCAGTCAAATTACACAACCTAGTCTTTCTGAGTGGTATTGCTACTTTCATAGAGATAATTCTGTTAAGGCAAGATTGATGGATCACTTATTCCAGATAACTTTATTATAAGCTACTGATTAATCAGTCTTAAAAACAGACAGTAGAAGGACCTGCTAAGTATATGTATTGGGATATCTTAATCTCTTATGAATAAGTATTTAGACCCAGAAGTAGTCTAAGGGGAAATAAGGGAGGAACATATGAATAAGTACCTTCCAAGAAATACGTCAAAGGCCAAACTATTTCTTAACTAAGTCTAACTCTGCTAAAATATGAGTAGTATGTCTTCAGCCAAAAGAAAATCTGTCTGCACTATGCCAAAGCTGTAATTTTTCACTCAATTTTGCAATGTCTCCAAACTATCTCAATGAGTGAAATTCAGTACAGAAACATGACAAAGCCAGAGTCACAACTAATGCACCAGGTTCCAACTAGTGAAGAGGCAATTAAATTTGCACAGTTACCATGGTAGGTATACCAAAGGACTACAGAGACCACAGCTCTGTCTCTGACAGGGGTCAGTAGCTAAGGAACAATGCCTAAAGGGCATCTGAAGAGGATAAGCACAGTGTGAAACACCCCTGAGTTATTGTCCCAGCTTCATGGACTTGTAAATTCCGATGGATTCATCTTCTATTTATTTGCTCTTTTTTTTTCTTTCCATTTCTATCTCTTCCTGCTTTATTCAGGAATGAAACATGTTGCAAAAAGTCTGAGAAAACACAGGACTGACAACAAAGAGTAGTTAAGGAGGCTGAGGCTTTTTACCCCGCAAGCCAAAGAGAAAGCAGAATCCAGCAATCATCCAAACAAGACTTGATTTCCTTGCCTTTCAACCTCTTGCCTTCATCTCTGGGCTTTTTCTCGTCTTTCTCCCACTGCTCCGGAGTACAATGTCCTGGGAAGCTGTGAGGTCTGCATCACTCAGTGTCTTTAAGAACACATTGAATGAACATCTGTCATAAATGACCCAGGTACAGCTGATCCTAAGTTAGGACATGGGTTTGGATCAGATGACTTCTTGCGCTGTGACGATTTCTGTGATTCAGTGGTCTTCTGTCATGGTCATCACAGCACTCAACTTTAGTTTTGTTCAACACCTTTCTGAAATATGATTTTAAAAATAACTTGCTCTTGAGTGGTATCACAAGGAAGCTGGAATATTTCCTCTGTCTCATCCTTCTACAGCTTCAGACTCAGTTTTTTGAATATGTAAATTGCTCTTGCTCTAAATATAACTCTGAGAAGAAAAATCAAGATAGATAGTCGAAAACGAATTGCAGACTGTTTTACTGCAGGGTATTTCTTCTTCTATATGTGAGCCCTGGGGCACACTTTTTTGTCTCCTTTTCTCTTACATTCTGAACCCCGGGTCTCTGGAACAAGCCATACATTTTCTGCCAGAAGTTTTCCTTCTCTCTCATCCATTTAAAATGTATTCAGTAATGTGAATTATTTATTAATTATTCACTGAAGGAAAAGCCATTTATATTGCATTCACAAACATGACCAGTAAAAAGAAGCAGAACCATACTGTTTAAATGGTTATTTATTCAGATAATAATCAACTTATACTGTCTGTCTCCAGTCAGGTATTCAAATAAAACCAAGATGCAATGATCACTTTTAAACCACTGGTGAAGGAATTCCTCTCTAATGATGCATAAGTTGAACATGCTGATGGTCTTAAAAGCCTGCAATCACCTCTGCCTCATTTGTGTGTTCTGTTCTCCAGCTGGACAGAGGCTAGATATAAATCTCTTGGCTCACGTACAAAAGAGACAACTTCCAGTCTCCCTTTCTGTAGGGCCATTATATGTGATTTACAATTATTTAGGCAATTACTAACATTCCATAAAACTACATGTAAGTCTTAAAAGCTGTAGAAATCAGTGCAACAATGAAAGACAAAATTAATGATTTCCTGTTTTCTAATGATTAGGCTGCTGTTTGAAGAGTGTCAGCCTTCTGTTGAAAAATAATTAACAATACGACACACAATTTACACACTGCGATTGCTTTTCTTAGACTACACAAGTGCTAAAAACCTTGCCTAATTTAATGAACAAAGTACAAATAACATCAAATATTCCATCAAAAATCAAGATAGTCCATTAACTGTGAATAAGTAGAAGCATGGACTGAAAAATCTATGGATGTTATTCACAATGATTTTGAATTGTGGGGGGTCGGACTAGATGACCTTTGAAGGTCCCTTCTGGCCCAGATGATTCTATGATTCTATGAACTCCTGTAGCATGGAGTTAAAGCATCATAGTTAGTAGCACGAAAAAAAAATAAAAGGATGTTGCAAAGCTGTAGCATCATCTCAGATGCCCAGCAATTTCTGTATCATATTGCTATCCTTAATTTTCACTGTACTGATCTCTCCAGAGTGCATAACTTCTATCATCTACACTCTGAATGAAGTAAATGACCACTGGCAAAGGGCTACCAAGGCATACTATTGACATCAGAAGGGTTATTAGCAGTAGCCCAACTGATTTGTGTATGGAAGCAGAAGAATTTTTGCAGTTCAGCAGTGCAAAGGCAGCAATTCCACACTATGAGCTGGCAAGAAGGAAAAAAAATCCACCAAAATGAAAATTGTTATTATTGTGCGTAAGGTCCTATGCTACAATAACTGTGTCTTTTCTCTCATTGGAGATGGTGACAGGAATGGAGACAGTGCAACGAGACTGTACCATGCTCACTGGCATGGTGGCCAGTGTATCTCTGCAGTGACCCTTGTTCATCCCATCTGTGAGTAGATATATGGTCACGGATATATCTTTTGAACAGTGCTACATTTCACTATAAAATAACAATTGCCAGAAATAACATATTTTAACTAAGTGGCTTGAAATAGTGGCTTCCTGTATAGGAAACTGAAGATTAGTTTTAACAGTATAATCATTATATTCCAGTCTTCTAGGCAGTAACTAGAGCACTATCAGTCTTATATAATGGAATATTTCTGACAGCTCCAGGAGAGATAATGGTAGTACTAGTCAGATAACATCAGAGTCATTTATCCAACATTATTTCATTCATCTTCCACTCCATCACTACAAATAGAGTGAGAAAATATCTATGCTATATAAGGATTTCTAAAACAAGAAAAGTTGCTTACTGTATCTCCATTACTTGTGCAAAAATAAATCTCCTTGATTTATCATTCCAGCAATTTACCATGAGTGACACGTCAAATTCTTTAAGTTCCTTTTAAAATCTGGCATCTCTTCTAGGATATGTAGAGAAAAAATGCCTGGGGACTCTGAAAGTTCAAATTCTTTTTAATAACTAAACTCGTGATTTAATATGTCTCGTTTGAAAGGCAAGAGTCCAGCTGAAGAGATCAAAATATCATCTTAATGGAGAAAACAATTCTATATCATTGTGAATTACATTAGCAGTAAATGTGTTTCACTACTGAAGGTGGGGGTTTTCTTTGTTGCTTTTTTTTTTAATTTAAATGAAGCACTTTGCAAGTTGGTTGGCCAATGACAAGGTGAGAGACGCTCTCCCCCACCTCTCACTCCAAGGAGAGGAAGAAGAGAGATAAAGAGATCTATGAGTTTAGGAAAAACTAAGCTACTTTAATGAAATATTAATAATAAAATAAAAAGGAAATAATGAAATAGATACAATAGATACAAATATATACAAATCCCTATCAAGCTCCCACGGAGATGTCACCAGCAAGCAGTGGGGATGTTCCAGATTGGACTCAGTGACGAATGGGAACTGGATTCTGGAACACACTGACGGGGATCAATGATAGACAAATTAACAGGTTTCTCCTCATACCTCAGTCATTGAAGAAGCCAAGCCATTGAAGAATAGCCAAAGAAGAACCAACCTTCCTGTTTTGTTCCCTCAGCTTTTATACTGAGCATGGCAGATGGGATGGAATACCCGATTGGTCAGTTTGGGTCACATGACCTGTCCGCTGCACCCCACAGGTTCAACCCCTCCATGGGGTAAACACCAAGTCAGCAGCCCCTGGCAGCCACAGCAACATGTGTAAGCAAGAGACTCTCCCAGTTAAAAGAAAATTAGTTCTGTTCCACCCCAAACCATGACAGCAAGTCTAATGGGAAGATGGGACTGTACACTATGGGAAGCACCACTATGCTTTTGGTGCAAAACTGCAAGATTAGAGCTACAGAAGTGTTCCAGTATGATTTAAAAGGAATGTATTACCACTGGTGTACAATCCTTTAAATCCATGTCACTGAATACGTTGGAACTACATCTCCACCATGATTGCATTCCTTTTTCAGACAGGTTTCTCCACATTTCTGTTCCTGAGAGAAGAGACATGTAGGAAAATGAAAGATTTATGCTGCTAAAGATATCTTTTTCTAGTTGGAACCACTGGAGAGATTTTTCATATTTTGGTTTCTCATTTTAAAAATGCTCAAGTCAATTACTAGCCTGCTATAGATAGTTTTCTCATGAGCATATAAAAAACGTGCTGCCGAGAAGTGTAATGACGGCTCTGCGACAAGATTTAGGGATGAATTTGTGCGCTGAATTATGATTAGAGTTGCTACTACTAGCTTTCATGACACTTAACAAGCATCTACACGCTATGAATATATATCACTGAGTCTAAGCTATGTAATGGGATGCAGATAGCAAGGTAGATGGGTCCTTCAAGCAAAAGCACTGAGGTTCTTAGAGACAAGAGGAGCAACACATAGCGTACAGCTTTCCCTTCCTTGTTGCAAGTATTCCCTAGTGTTTACAAACTAGACACCTGCTTTTGTTTGGTATTTGAATGTTCTCTGCAATTCAGAAGCCAAAACCTGTCTCTTTCTTTTTAGCACCTGATCTTTAACTTCAGAAAAAGTTACAGAAAGGTGAAGTACTTCAGGGCAGTTCTGACTTTCCAAAACAACAGCTGAGCAAGAGCACTGTAAAAGTTACAAAGAAGTTTATAGCATCTTTTCTGCCACTCTCTTAGAATCCCACCACCTTGGGAATCACTCATATAGATACGGCTGTAGAGTTTTTTTCCGTTCTTCTCATCAGACATTATTTAAGCAGGAGAATCCAGGGGTAAGACACTGGTCAGTCCCTGTTCTTTTCAGGTCAAAATCGAGGATGTTCTGATCTGGACATTGTTTGGGCCAAGCTTTCACTTAATTATATGATAACTTATAGTTCATTCACTCAGGTGTTTATCTTTAAAACATTTTACAAATACAAATGAATTTCCAAACTTAGAGTCTAGGTAAGTGATTACTTTACACTTGGCAGAAGTGATCGAAATATTAAAACTCCAATCCAATAACTATCCAAATTCAGAAACTACAAATTCAAATCATTTAGTGACTTGGAGCCTGTGCAATTCATCCAAAAGGTATGCAGACTTTCAAGATGATACGTGGATGAAGCAGAAAAATCTTTTGTCCATGTTACTTATTCACTGATACTGTCGTGTCATTGCAAACAAGTCAATGTAGCTGCAAAAAGGAAGACAAGATCATATACTGACTATATCCTAACAAGAAAAGATGCATCAGCTTCACTTAATATATTAAAACTCCAATACAGAAAAATGGTTCATTTTCATTACTGTAATGAAAAGAAGTGACAGGACAAAATAGTTTTTAAACTTACTCATTTAATAAACATATATCCATAAAGATTCAGTATAAGAAATCTGAAGGTTTCTGTAGTATAAAATATATTCTTGTACATTGCTGGGAGATGTAGTGTTCACAATGTAACTGCCCCAGTGGCAGCAATAAATTTAATTAAATCAAAGGTGCTTAAAACTAATTAATTTTCAAACCCAAGGAAACTTGAAAGTACATGCTGAAAGCTGCCAAACCCCAAATACAGGGATGCATGCTACATTTTATATGGGCAAATTATGGTTTACCAGTGCAAAACCTACTGAAAGTTGAGACTACAAAACTACTTCCAAAAGTCAGGATGTATGCAAGCTGTAAGGATATAAAGTTCATCATTACTGCTGATATAATACTTTTTAAGACTTAATTGCAACTAATAATTGTTGCCAGAATAGTAAACATACACTATTTAATTAGCTTGTTTCTTTCCAATTACAGTCTACTTACATAAATGTGTTGAGGTTTACTCTGTAATTAAAAAGACACTAGCACGTATTCAACAAAAGTAACCCATTATAATCCGATTTGCAATGAGGATTACTCCTTCTCTGTGCAAGGCTTAGAACTTCCATCACATCATCAGCTTTTTTCTACATTTTACCAATGAATAGAACTTTACTTCAATTTCTCTACCAGAGCTGGCTGGTACAACTCCTTCATTAGCCATCTGCAACATGGTACCTGTACTTCATTATATTCCTGAGCCCTCCAAATCTATTCCATACAGTGCTGGCCTTGGTGCCCATATTCACCTCATTACTTACCCCACCTTGCTGGGGACCTTGGGTGTGATGGCATTTCCCTGAAACGCTCTTATCTACAGACCCAGCTTGATCTTAGCCACCACTGGCTTTTTCACCAGAAGTCTGTGTGCATTTTTATGCAATAATAAAGCCTTTTTAAAAAACAACATACTCCTTTTTGTGTGTTTGGTTGGTGGGTTTTGGGTTTTTTTTGAAAGAAGTATTAGAGGAAAAAGAAGTAAATAATCTATGCACATACTGTCTTTTTCGATGCTGACCTGAGTAGAACTACTTCATAAAATCATAGAATCATTTAGGTTGGAAAAGACCTTTAAGATCATTGGCTGATCATCAACTATAAACCTAACACTGCCAGGTCTACCACTAAACCAACTCCCTAAGCTCCACGTCTACACATCTTTTCAATACCTCCAGGGATGGTGACTCAACCACTTCCCTGGACAGCTTGTTTCAAAGCTTGACAACCCTTTTGGTGAAGATATTTTTCCCAATATCCACTTTCTTTCACTCTTCTGCTGCTTAAAGACTTGAGAAGAGTGTTAGAATTACTGGCTAATGAGGGATGCATATAGCCTCATTGGCATTTCTCTCTTATTGGTACTTAATGAGATTAGATAAGAAATAATTAGACATAACAGCGGTGCAAAGCCCAAGAGGAATAATAAAACTGTAGGCATTTCACTAGGAATCTTAGAAATCCTCTATCGATTCTGATTTAAGCTACCAAAAGCAACATGCTTTATGAGAAATTTAAGAAGTTCAAATCCTTTTCTGGTTTGCTTCTTTCCCTAGTATGTCCTTGTAAAAAAATCAAAACTGATAGTTCTTGTCATGTTGCAAGCCCAACAATTAATATAAAATTATTTAAGGATTAACATTTGAGAAATTAATCTTACATGCTAAGTATTTCACTTTGAGCTCATGAGCTCTACTACAGCTGCCTGTAAGTCCATTCATGCACAAACTCTTCTTAGGAACCTGCAACAGGAATTATGCCTAACCACCAAGAAAACAGATACAATGACATGTGATCTAAGCAAAACAGTTTACTTATTCTTTTCAAGTAACCAGGCAAGGTCTGTCTGTGTTTTCTCCAGTTTCCCAAAGCCTTTGTTCTGAAGACAATTTTAAATAATTAATAAATCCAACTGAATTTGCAGGCTGTTCATAGATGAATACAACACACAGCAGAATAAGTTTAATTTATCTCCTCTTTTGAATTATTCATTCTACTTTAGTAAAATCTTTATTGAATTAAGAAAACCCAACCTTAATTCAGCGCTTTAATTCAGATAAGCATTATTGTAACAACAAAACTTTGCCCTCAGGACATAGTCTAAACCAGAAAGGTTTTAAAAAAATAAACTAAAACCAATATCAAACTGGCATTCCTGCTGTCATATGTGTGCATTTGGAAATATGTGAGTTCTAAAGACATCTTATTTGTAGCATTTCTAAAAAGCATCAGTTGGTATTAATCAAAAAATGGTTAATTTATACAATCAAGTTGCAGAAGAAAAAGGGCAATGTCAGAGCCTAACTGAAACAGATAAATATATTATGAATAGCCTATTCATATGGCTGCTAACAGAAACTCTGTCTGAAATATACCATTATATGGTGTATATGCTCTGGGCTTGAACTGTGTTGGACTCCAATTTGAACTATCTATTTCCAGCTGAACAAACACATTATTGTTAGGGCAGACCAGTTTCCAAGTTACACTTGCTCTCAGCCTGAAAGGCAACTTGGAAGAAATGGATTGCAATACAGAATTTAAATGCAGAACATGACCCAGCTCACTGCCTGGAACACTGGAAGATAGTCCCAATCTGTGTATTATCCTTATGCAACTAAAGGCAATGGAAAGTGAGCTTTGGAGGGGATTGCAATGAGTATTATAGGTCTCAACAGGAAAAAAAAAAAAAAAAAAAAAAAAAAGATCCAGGACTTGATATCTCCTAGTCACAATAGGTTTTAATTAGATGACCAGAGATATCAGGAAACAAGAAGACATAGCCTTTTTCCAAAATGACCCAAAGTATTAGTTACGACCAGTGGGAAACACATGCGAATATTTCATTCACATCAGCTTTACATGAAACATAAAGTAAGGATAAATTACTAGGGAAAAGGTAAAATATTTAGAGGTTCTTAATAGGTTACTATTACTGAGAGAATTACTGTTACCAAGAAGCTGAGAGACAAATGTTACAGGTTATAGTAGCTCAGCATCATTCATGAGGCTCCAAGCCCTGTAAAAGAGGGCTTTTACTCCTGTAAAAGAGGCTGTTAATCTAAAATTGGATATCTTATTTAGCAGTCAGACAAGCACTGTGAGCATTGAACAAGTGGCTAAGAGATGGCAGGTTTAAGACATTTAGATCAAGATTCTCCACTGGTGTAATTCAATTGGAAGAGTTGATGGAACTACAGGGAACCTTGTTAGCTGAGGAACTACCTTCTGAAGCCACAGTTTGTGATATCTTTCTCCTGATATGCACATAACTGAGAGGAAAGCCCCATAATTGACAAATTTAAGCCTCTAAATTTAGGAGGACTAAGTGTTCTTAAAGAAAAAATTCTGACTTGCTTGTGGATTGCAAAACAGAATTTGTCTTCTAAGTTCCTATGTTTCAGTTACTTCTAAAGATATATCATAAATTTTCAGCTCTGGCCGATTCACTTTTTTAAGCAGTCTTTTTAAGCAGAGAGCCTTTTCTTTACTTGTTTTTGTTTTTAGAGAGTGACTCCAGTGATGTAAGAGCTGCTATTCAGAGAGAGAGAGAGAAACCTATTTCTGGGCTGCACATTGTGTGTAGCAGACCTACAACATATTCCTCACTTAACACACTTTGTAAATCACTTTCAGATAATTTTTCTTCACAAGTTTTTCAACTTTTTGAACAAACCAACAGCAAAATTGACACAAAAGGTCAGTGATGAAAAAGTTTGGGGTGTCTATTTGTCCTAAGTATGAAACATTGCCTTCTTCTTCCTGCGCCTCTTATCCAACAACAACTCTTAAAAATGAGTTGGATTTGTTTCCTCAGAAGCAATCATAACCCTGGTATACTGAAGTATGAAAAGGTCCAAGGTTTTATATACCAGTACTAATGCTGTAACATAATGCTGCAAAATGGATTATTGCTAGTAGAGCTGGGATGATACCTTCTAATCTCAGAAATGAGCCTCAGTTTACTCATCTTGAAAGGTTCAAATTAAAGGCTGAATCCATAGGACAAGGAGATCTGTGGCACCCTATAACAAAGAAACAGAGGCGGTTCTGACCATATGGAGGGCAGCATTCTCTGCCAGCTCACAACTTCTCATCCCCAGTCACTGAATGGTTATTCATTTTCACCACAAGAGATTGCTCATGAGAAATACCTGGCTGAAGTCTAGCCAAACTACAAAGAGCTCTTTTATCTGTGAAAAGTGCAAGACTGTGTAAATAAAAGAACCTGGTGTCACATTTTTCATAAAAGAGGATCATAAGGATGATGTCATTGGCATAACACGTGATCAGAGCAGTCAGTTTCTCAGTAATATGAAGTGACAGTCAAGATAGCTCACAAGAATTTTATACATTTATTTTTGGAATAGTATATAATCACGCTTTGCCAGTATTCTGGCTAGAAAAGCAAAGTTATTCATTAAATATATATGTTCTGCAAACAAAATAAAATTGGCAGTGATATTTAACTAGTTGAAGAAACACAAAAATGTCAATTGCCTGTCCCTCTTTTTAGCTGGAGCTTTTTTTTCTGCTTTCATGATAATGACACTTAATATTCACAAATGAACTATACCTACTGTCATACATAATGATTACATACTTATAATTGTTTTCCTGGGAGACAAACTGATCTCAACACAATGTTTGGATTGAACAGCTAGTGGTGGCAACCCAGTGGCTGAGCACCTCTCTAATACAGAGAGGAGCAACAGCAGATCCCCAAGCTCCTCTTCCAGTCTTCAGGCAATTTCTGGAGTTCCCTAGCGGGAGGCTGGTTGGGTTAGTTTTCTAGGGTGACTCTCAGCTGTGACCTGCCTCCCATTCAGTCCTACAATGCTCCACCAGGCCGGCTGACCTGCCTCTTCCCTACTACCCAAGGCTGCAAAACCCTCTGGCTGCCACTGGCCTTGTATTAGGGCTTTACAATTGGAATTGGGAAGCAACCCCAGGTACAACTTGCCATGCAAACTTGCCCAGCATCTCCATTTTAATGAACAGGGGCTGAAGCACAGATTCCAGTCTTCAGGTAACTATCTACTCATAGGCTCTGTGAGTCTTCAGGCTTTTAACGTAAGTGAATCCACGGACACAGGATTTTATTGGGGGAGCTATCTTACTTTCTCCTTGTAGATCCTTAAAAATATCATCTGAATTGAATTGTGAACAAATACAAACAGCCACAAAACTCAGCTACCTCTTCCCTCAGGCCATCCCCAAAGCTATTATTCCCCATAATGCCTCCTCTGGTGTCTTAAAATCCAGAATGAAAAACAGGAGGGTTAATGGTTGCCTAAATTCATAGTAACAAACAGTCACAGCAAGGATTGTTTGGCCCAATGAACTTGCCATTCATTCCTCTGAAATGTCACTAAACTTGGGCTGAGAATCCTGTTTCTATTTTTAAGAAATGCAGCTTGTGAGTGGGAGGCAGAAGAACCAGATACAAATAAGAAAAAGAACACACAGGGCAGCATATTATGCTGGTAACAGAAGAACAAAAACAGTTGGATTGAGAGGTGGTCTTGGTTTAACTCCTGACAACTCCTGACTCTCAAAACCCACCAATTCCATAGTTTGTCCACCCTCCTGTGGGCAGTCTTCACCCTCCCATGCACACCAGTTCTGGGATTAAATTTTTCTCCTAAATTTGAAAATTAAGCTCTTTTGATCAGAAATGGACAAGACGCTCCTCATAAGCTATGAACTCTCTCAGATGGTATCACGGACATAGGGTCTAAATGTTGCAGCTGTGTCCTCCATTACAACTGAATCCCAGTTCTGCTTCAGACTACTAACATGATTTCCATGCGCTTTTTAATAGTAGTTGTTCATTCAACATGGGTTGAGTAAGGCATAGATTAAGTCAGTGTGTGCAGTTGTTCCCCCCCTAATTCGCTCAGTCTGGCACCAGTCACAGTGCTGAATCTGCAGCCACATCTGTCCAACACAGTCCAGGCGAGGTCCCACAGCTACCAAGCCGGCTCCAGTTTTGGAAGCAGTACAGCATCATTAACATGCCATTATAACCAGATTAATAAGCAGAGATCTAGAGACACTTGCCTAGGCACAGACCCATAATATAGCTTTCTTGCAACCAGCACCCAAAAAATTACAACTGTACAGTTCAGTATTAGGCCTTCTGCTAGACATACTAAGTCTCTGGAGCAAGCTTAGGATGTCTAAAGTGGTGCTATGTTGCCTTGCATCACTGTTAAGTTCAACATTTGGATAACCAAAACAGGGAAACAAAGTGGATCTTATAAGATTATTGCTGGTTTTGCTGCATATTTTCTTTCATTTCAGTACTACAGTTAAGTATTTAGTACACCTGCATACTTGCTTCAGTTGCACAAGCAGATACATTGATGAAAACATCAGCAGGTGCCTACCAATGCACAAACACGCACACACACATACACACAACCTTGGTAGAGTGCCAAAGTGCCAGACTATGACTAAAAGTAACAGATTGGCCACATAAATAATACCTAAGGCTAAAACTCTGTCAGCTAGCAGAAGACATGGTTACTGTCTCTTTGTTTGGGATGTGTCTAGAATAGAATAGAATAGAATAGAATAGAATAGAATAGAATAGAATAGAATAGAATAATTTCAGTTGGAAGGGACCTACAGTGATCATCTAGTCCAACTGCCTGATCAATTCATGGCTGACCAAAAGTTAAAGCATGTTGTTACGGGCATTGTCCAAATGCCTCTTAAACTCTGAGAGGCGTCACCACCTCTCTAGGAAGCCTGTATCACTGTTTGACCACACTGTCAATAAAGAAATGCTTCCTAACATCCAGTCTAGTCTACACCTCCTCTGGTGCAGCTTTGAACCATTCCCACACATCCTGTCACTGTATCCCAGGGAGAAGAGATCAGCACCGCCCTCTCCCCATCATTTCCTCAGGAAGCTGTAGAGAGCAATGAGGTCACCCCTCGGCCTCTTTTTCTCCAAACTAGACAAGCCCAAAGCCTCTAGCCGCCCCTCATAGGACATGCCTTCCGCCCCTTCCACTCACTTTGTTTCCCTCCTCTGGATGCATTCAAGGACCTTGGCATCCCTCCTAAGTTGTGGGGCCCAGAACTGCACACAATACTCAAGGTGAGG
>JAOTQQ010000012.1:104044911-104074465 GCA_026546715.1 Gallinago undulata
CAGGGCACACGGCTGGCTCCTGATGAGCCTGCTGCCAGACAGCACCCCCAGGTCCCCTTCTGCAGGACTGCTCTCCAACCACTCCTCTCCCAGTTTAGACTTGTGCCCCACCTTACTCCATCCTAGGTGCAGAATCCAGCATTTGGGCTTATTAAATTTAATTCCAGCACTACAAGACCCCAGGCCTACAGCGTGAATTCCTAGCTTCTTCAACATATTTCCTAGAAACTCACATACATATGGCTTTCTTATGCAGTAATGATTGGTCTGGGGTCAAGGATGCTTTGCATGCAATTGACAAGGTCGAAGACATGGGGACATGCCTGAGATCTTTGAGGGGCAGCTCAATCTGTCTCTGCAGAGATGGGTTTTAACGCTTCCTCCAGCATGTTCTGCTCCCTGACAACCCCTACCCCACAGACCAAGCTCAGTTTGCCAGGCAGCCCTCCTCCTCCTCACACCTGCCTGCTCAGGCACCATCCCAAGAACTGCTCTTGGTGGTGGGGGTGGTGGGAATTGTCAGTTTGGCAACACAATCTTAACTATTTTTGCCCTTAATCCTTCTTTTCCTAGCTCCCTCTCTGTCTTTGCCTCCCTGATGAAAGGCAGCTGAAATTACAGAAATCAGCATGGATGGTTTTACCTGCTGTCCAAAAGAGCTTAAGTAACAAGAAACAGTTGATTTTTGCACTGTCCAGAGGCCACAACTCTTCTGATTTGGAATCCAGCAAATCTGAAGACCCCAGGGGTTGCCAGAAATCCTGAATGACAAAATCAGCCTTCCCTCAAAACTCCTTTGCAGGCAGCTGTTCTGTACATAACTGGTCAGGGCACATCTATTGTTTTCCTGGTTTAGATTTGGGTTTCATTTTTCCTGCAAAGAGCCAGAAAATAGATCTCTACAACAGACTCAGAACTAATTATCTTCAGTGGCTCTGGAAACATTTTCCTATGATTTTACCTGTCAAAATCTATCCTATGTAGTGCAGTTATTGCTAAAATATAGAAAGAAGGAATCCTTCCTGGTAACAGATGTCAAGGGCAAAAATGCATTTTGCATTCTCCTAAGGAGGCACAGTGAAAATGTTCAGCTGGACAGGACAGTGCACTTTTAAATAGATAGCCTGCTTGCTACGTGTTGCACACAGCACAACTGAAAAAAACAGGTTTCCCCTTACTTCTGCTCAGTAATATGCTAGAATTTCATGTGACTTAACTTGTTCTCAGTCGGGGCTTAAAAACCACACAGGCAATAATTCAAGCTGAAATTTAATAGCAATGATATCATCCAGACTAGAAATTATTCATCACTAGTCCCAGCTGAAGTGTAATGAAGAGATGGCATCATGCATTCACGGCATGTCTAAGCAACATCCCACTCTTCATGCACATCCACAAGGCCAGAGATGAATGTACTATTTGCCTTTAAATAGAACTTTAAATTATTTTTACCAGATACAGAAACACTATTCTGAAACTGTGGTATCTAGTTGAGACAACAATCTTTTACAGAAGCTACAAGTGTATAAGCTAGGCACACTGGATATGTTTCTGTGCATAACACATGAGGATCTTAACCCAGAGATCCTCAGGTTCTGGCACTGCACAGGCAAGTAATGAGTTCCTTCTATATCAAGCAATATATTTTTTTCTTTGTTTATTTCCATATTTAGTGCAGCATTTGCCTTAGGCTTGTATAATAAGATTATAACTAGAAATGTATTGCAGCATAGACCTCAAAATCTCGCTCTCAGCCCACCCTGAAACTGAGACAGCTTCATCAAACATCAGGACTCTCAGTGCACAGAACACAAGGAGCAGAGAGCAATCAAACACACAGGAGCATAAGCAGTACAGTGATTACCATAACTTAATCTAAGAAGACAAATGAAAACCATCTTTCTGTACTAGTCATACTATTTGTGTTTGATTATTAGAATTGATGCAACCAAAGAGGAAAACACATTTTTATGTCCTGACACCTCCACTTTCTGGAGGAGCTTAACTTCTCCCAGACCTGCTGAATTCTGAAGTCAAGTATTTGTTACACTTTCTTTAGTTTGCTTTTAGTGACTTCTCACCTTTTAAAAAGATGGGAAGCCTTAAGCAGTTTGATTTAAATAAGCTTGCTAGTATAAATAATCACCGAAAAATATATACTGCTACTTACTGCAAATCTGCTCACATCCAGCTTTTATTCATCTCTATCCCTGGACTTTTCTTAAGAAAGAATAACTAGCCTAGACATAAGGTCTCATTCTCTATTAAACTGTATTGGGATGACCACTTTCTTACAATAGTATAAACTCACTTCAAAGGAAGATATTGCACCTCACTAATAATATCCCGCTGGTGAATATTGAAAAAAAGAAACCCACACAATAAAAAAATGTAAAAATTGTGGTTCCTGGTGTCATTTCTAAGCTTTTTCATAGGTCTTTCTTGAAGAGAGGCAATAGCTTTCACTTTATTAACTCAGGTGAAAGTGTCTGATTAACTCTTAATATCTGACTTAATTCACTCTGCAATTGACAAGAAGTTTAGATACAGTAAGAATTTGGGGAAAAGATTCAGAAATAACAAATATTTTAGTCAAAGTCTCCTTCTTTAATTTGCTATATTTTCTTTTCCATATCAACTACAAAGTTGATTTTTGAGGGTTAGCCGACACAAATCAATCAATTGCTATGGAATCAATTTCTAGTGAGATGCAGGCAAATGCTCCACTTCTCCAGCTCATGCTGTCTCTATGACTCTAATAAAATCAATAAAGGAGTCTGCAAGGGATGATGAATTAAGATGTGCATAGACCCCCATGAGATTTTAGCTAGATTTTGCTGCAATAAATACGAACATTACTTTTCTGCCTCTCCTTCATCCAGAGCTATTCTTCAGCTATAGTGAATGTGACCACAAAGAAAGTTAAGGAGGTCTAGGAAATATATTGTAAATTCAAGCTCTCTCTTTCTTTGTTGAGAATTTACAGTGTAGAAAAAACACAGAATTAATTTCCGTATTTTTGGTAATTTTAGGAAGTTTAACTAGGGGATCATGGCTTCGCAACATACAGAGAAGTTTTTATTGCTATATATAATGGTTTGTCAAAGGACTCAAAAATCAAAAGAATAAAACCTACACCCACTTTTTTAAGACAGAATGCTCTTTAAACTGTTGAACAGTACCAGTCCTATTCTAAGGGATTTTTGTTGTATGATCACAAGAAATATTAAATAAACAACATGGTTCAAGAGGAGCAAATGTGCATCTAGAAACTTCAAAATATAATTAAAAAAACAGTATTATTCTTACTGGGAAAAAAAAAGATGAATTTTTTAAAAATAAATTTAAATATTATTTTCATTTCTCTGGGAAAAAATGCTTTCCTGTGCAGGGAAGCAAGTTCATAATTAAACAGTATAAATGATCACAGCCCAAGTCTGTTTATTCACCCTGTCTTATATGCTAGTACAGGTGAAGCCTACATATCTGTAGGATACCACTGAGTAATAATGATGTTGAAAGCAAATTAAACTATTTTTTATATTAGAATAAATCTATCGTAATATTTAATTCTACTGATGCCTCAAAGCTTGTGCATGTATGCTTAGTCTTTGAAGAGATTACACTAACCTCTGAACAAAGGGGAGACCTGAAAATAGTCAGCTACATAGACAAAAACATAGAAAACAAAAAAATAGAAGCAACAGAAAGACATGCAATTCAAAAGCAATAATTAAATAGTCTTATTTTTATCATTGCAAAATTTATCAGCTCAAATAAAACACTGTCATCATATTAAATTCAATTAGCTTCCTAAATTCTATCTGGTTTTGAGTAGAGCAGACTTAAGAGCTTCTGCTGAGCTGAGCAGGGAGACATCCAGGGCAGTCGATGCAGTATACTTTGCATAAAAGACTGTGTTGGACCCTGATGGTCCTCAGCCTTTTGATTAAACAGGCAGAGTCTGCTGATTCCCATATGTACGTTCCAACAGAAGAGGTATTTGGGTACTACACTGTGTTTGTGGCATGGCAAAATTAGTATCACACGCAGTAACTCTGTATGTGGAAAATCAAAGATGAAGTTTGTAGTTATCAAGCGATACAGAAAGAAAACATGGGGGCAAAATCTACGGAGTGAGCAATAAATTACATGCTGATATAAGTGAAAAACATAATAAGCACTGACTTATTAACATATTTATTAAAAACACTGTGGTTCTGGTTGTTACTCCTATTTGCACTGGAACAGGCAAAAAAAATAGTTAAAAATGAAAAAATAAAAGAGTAATATATTAGAGTACACACAGAAGAGAAGCATTTCACCCATTAGGAAAACTTCAGTTTGGAAGGACAGAAAGGGGTAAAAGTTATATCCAGTAGCAATGTCTATGCATGTGCATACTCACACACACGTACGTATACACACATGCTCAGCAACTATGAACACAAAAATTAGCACCTACAAATCTCATTAAGCACATCTGTATCCCAAAATTTTCTGTTCACATGCATAATTAACACATTTCCACTGTACATATGTGTTCTTTTGCTGTATCAATTTTATTTATTTGTTCACTGCAAAATGTCTATTGTTATTTCAGTTTTTCAAGAGCTGCTTCTAGTGAAAACAGTAATTCTTAGTAGAACCAGGCAGGTGATAGTCTCTTCTCTAGTTTCAGCTGTCTGAAATATCCACCCTGTTTATTGTGATTTTAAAAATCTGTTAATTATGCTAGTAAATATGTGAAAAATAAATTTTGATAATTTTATCCAATACTTTCCTTAATTGTTGTGCAAGTTATTTTGCAGAGAGCATTATTATGGCATATTCCATGACAATCCAATCCTATAGATGCTATTAATGTTTTTCATGTGAGTAATCCCGGTGAAACCACTACAACATGCCTGAGTCAGCAGTTTCAGGTCTGCACCCTAACGTCATTCTTCCCTAGTGCAGATAATCCTAATTGAACAGCTACTTTCTATTTTCAGGTCACTTTAATGTTGAGACCTGAATGCTCTAAAACTAGTCTTTTTTATTGTCTTTTTTTTTTTCCTGACTGTCATCCCCTCTCCCTCAGAAGCAGAAGTATCAGGTGTTCCAGTGAGCAATGAGATCTTTTTCATTTCACATTCCTGAATTAATTCCAATCCAGAAACAAAATTAATAACATCCTCTAGTATATTAGTTTTGCCTTGCTGCAATAGGGCACAGAAGACCCCAGTACCCACACCAAAGCTTCAGTGAAAAAAGAATTTACCCTAATTTTGATTTGGGATGAACACTAGGCTGAGCTCCTTTCACTTTATGCTCATTCATACGACCACCTTTAATTAATTATTAGCAACAAGATCAATTATCTGGATCGATATTACAAGAAATTTCAAACACACTTCCTGAGGCAAGTAGCATAAGGCATAGAGAGGAGCAAAGGCCAATTTGATATTAAAGGATACTGAATGGGCAGGCATATGTCCTGAAATTGAGTTCATATACTTTATGAGGGACACAGTTCAGCCTGAAGCCTGCTTTTCATTTAATCTCAGAATTTTAGACCTTTGGTACAGCATTTATTTGTTTTCTTTTTTCTGGTGAGAGAGAGAATCACTAACTAAGATTAAAGAAGACGAACAAAATATTAAAGAACAAACTGCTGAAGGGCGCAATATGGAGCACTTATTGTCTAAAGAAAAATTGAGATTTGAGCTTACCAAACCAATACTACAGACAGTTTGCACAGGCGCAGATTTCCCAGGGAGGTCAAGGGTCTGCAACTCTCACAGCGATGAGGGAGCATGTTTCATGTGTCATGATGGGCTGTGGGAGGGAAGGAAAAGGACAGACACAGACCCTGAACTGCTTCTGTCTCCTCCATCCACCACCACAGCAGGAGCTATTTTCTGCTACTAGGCAGGGACCTTATTTTCTTACACATCCCTATGCTTTCTGTTAAATAAGCAGCTTGCTACTACCACCATATTTAGAGAGACTGGGAAACGGCTTCGGCTTTTAATACTGTTCAATTTCCTAGTGCTTTTTTCTTAATTTTTTTTTTTTCCTTAAAACCACACAGGCAGCTTTATTAGATTTGGAGGGTCAAAGCATTTTTCATAGGGACACCAAATACCACGCAAGATTTATGTGGAGTTTTAGTAACAAGAGCAGAAAGAAATTAAGGAGCCAGCCTTTGTCCAGACCGGCAAGCAGCCTCTGCCCTCGCAGCCAGCAGGGACCGAGAGCAGCTTCTCTCCAGCATCCATCAGGGGACTCCAGGCGACGGGCTCGGTTTTTGCTGCCTACCACGGTTCCCTGAGGACCACCGCTGCAGCTGAGGGCTGCTGATGCATTGCCCATCTCAGCCTTCACCCGCACAGACTGGGGCCCCAGAGGCTTCCCTTTATGAAGCTGTGGGCAGGGGGATATAAGCAGTGGGCATGCCCCGCGGCAGGGAAACCCTGGCTGTTTCCCCCTCAGCCTGTGGTCACAGTAGCTTTGCACTGCTACCGCTGCACCGCTCCTCTTCTCTTTGGGAATCCCGGGGGAGCCTGAGGGGCAGCACAATGCTCTGCTCTGAGATACAGAGAGGAAGGCCTGCCAAGCCCCGTGACATCCCAAGTGTCAGCATCAGTTTTGAACAATCAGATTTTGACTCCCAGGTCATTTAGATGCCTTTAAAACTGTCGCTCTAATTTCACATAAATGATTCATTGTCCACAGTTGTTGCATACCAACACCTGTATTAAAAAAAAAAAAAAAAAAAAAAAAGACTTATAAAACGTCACTAGATATTTTTAATGTGTCCTTGATGCTTAAGGAAAAGACTGTACCGAGTATACTATTTTGATGTTTTCTGCTATGGATAATACCAGAGGGGTGGCATGGTTTTGATGAATTTTCTCCAAAGGATTATCTACCAGTAAGAGTCCTCCTGTGAAAGAGCTCAAATTGTGGGTGTGAATGAAAATGAAGGCTATAAGCTTCCACTCATAGTCTGTTATACAACGTTTTCTTGACTGTAATTTACCCTATTTGCGATGTTGCTATGTTTGGTGTCTTATACAGCCTACACTCAGTTCCTCAGGCTCAATTCAGAACATCCACTACACATAGCAATTAGTGTCATTTTATTATTATTATTATGAATGGCAAGAAATCTAGTTTGCAGCAGGAAGCAAAGTAATTTCAGGGAGAAAGAACAGGGATGGGAAACAGGAAGCATCAGCTTACTAGTATTTTTAAAGTCAGCCAGAGTTGCTGTTTTCTGCAGTTCCAACATAAACGAATCATCTAGTGTCTGTTCTTTTTGCTAAAAGCACAACTTTTTGGAGATGTTAGAGACAATATTAAAACTAGGCATTTGAAGACAACATTAGAAAAATCTTCAGAGTGAACCCCATCATCTTGCTATAAGGAAGGCCAAATGTTTTCTGCTTATAGCAACTTCAGGGGTAGGTTTTAGGTGTTATATACTTGTACAACTGCCATCGAGTCACTAGGACTGCAAGTGTCTTTAGGCAGAATCTGTCCATAAGGTTTCCCTCTGTATTTTCCCTCACAGATGATGCTGAACAGCAGAGTGGGGTGTTAATTGCTGCAATCTGTTGACAGTTTATTTCAAGGAATGGTTACATCATGATTCAAGATCTTTACTGAAGTTGCAATTGTGATTACATCAGTTATAATTTACTACACTTCATATCCTTAGTTTATAAGGTTTTGTTTGTGGTCCTAAACACCAACAACAAAAAACCAAAATTAGCTTTTCCCTCCGCTTTCTCTCATATCAGTATTAACTGATAATTGACAATTCAAATTAAAAAATTTCTTTATCTAGTAACTTTACTTGTTACCAGAATGTCTGATTGTATAAATGCCTTTAATATTTTTATTTCTGAAACATTTTTATAAGCAATATCTATAACCTCCCTTATTAGAGATGTAAAATTTCTGCACATAGTGACAACAGGCATTCCTAGCTCATGTTGTGGACTAGGTTGAAGACTACTTGAGGTACAGCATCCGGTACTTATTTTGGAAATGGAAAGAGTCTGTTGTTAACTAAAGGAGCTCTCTCCCTCTTGCTGTCTCTGGCTGCTTAGTATGATCCTGAGCAACACCAGATCTTTGATTGTATATTCTCTTGGCTGGTTTGGACTGATTAGGATTTAGGTGCCATCTCTTTAGCTCCTACTTTCTTTGTATGTGTTTTTGACACAAGGAATATACTTACAACCCACTTGATTGTAAGAATTTTGTAGATCATGCTCCTAAGTCCTGAAACTAAGAGAGTAGAGGGGCATGACAACCAAGCGATGCAGGAGCTGCAAAGGCAACATGGCTGTGCACGAGGACAGAACTTCAGCTCCAAGGAGGAGGTTCAATGCCCAGACAGACACACCTGGATAAAAAACAAAATGCAGAGGTCCATACCACAGGAACATATGCCTGTCTCATCTTTTCTTGGGATTTGGTCCCCATCTCTTTTAGCTCTCCAATCTTATCTGCTTCTGCTTTCATTGCCATGTGCAATTTCAATGCCAAATTGGCTCCCTAGCTTAATGAATATGTCCCTTTTGTCCCCACATTCTTTAGATTTCCTTCTCTGTTCTCCTTTTCCTCCTGGGGATTTTCAATTCTTCAATCCTATCTTTTTTACACAAAAAAAGTTTCTCTAAACCCAGCCAGCCTCCAGCAAAATCAGGCCAAGTTGTTCTGTCCAGATGACCAGCACAGAATCATATGCTGTATAAGCACGTATAAGCATGACCTAGTGACGCAAAAACTGACATCAGAAAAGCTTGTGAGATCCTTGAGCAGCCTTCACTATCTGACACCAATCTCAGGGCAACATCCAGGGCCCAGAAGAGTTAATCAGAAATCACACACCTTTTCATAAATAGGATTCCTGGACTGTCAGCTTTCTTCTCAGGCATCTGTTCAATGTTACTTCTGCTTCTGCAGCTCTCCCAAGGTAACACAAGCATGGACTTAGGGCAGTGCCTGTCTTTTTCTAAGTCATATTAACAAAAATGTTGCCCATCAGCTCAGAAGTTATGCTTTACAGCACAGTATGTATAATCAACAATGCTGTCATTGTGCCAAAGTTTGATCTTTTTCTCCTCTGACTCACAAAATAAATCATCCTTGTAAACATAAACTTTAATCTTATAAAACAATCATTTCAGCAGAGCCTTGAAACAGAGCAACGTCTTGTAGAACTAAGCCTATCAAAGAAGGAACAGCTCTCAGTGCCTGTCAAAAGCTAAAAGTTCTATTCCTCTGTACAACACTTTCCCTCTTCCTTTTGCTAAGTCCAGCTCTGTAATAACAGATTCTGCCAAGACAGGAACAATGTGTCAGGGTACAAGTCCTTTAGTTAACATTACTCCTTGGGTTAAAACACTGGTATAGAAAAAATTGCATTAGGAAAAGAAAATCCAACTCAGGCCATGTTTCTGTTGAAGTGGCATAGCTATACTGACAGGGAAGTACTCACAGACACACTCCCTAGACAAAGTCATTCTGCTGAAATAGATCTAATGATACTGATAAAGCAGAGACAGGTTTGTAGCATAAGCAATGGCTTTATATTGGCAGAGTGACACTCAGAAAAACATAATCCCACTTGGGTCATACACAACTATGCAACACATAGGAAAAACTTATCTTTACTACAAAGGTTTTACTAAGGCCTCAGTCCTATAGCCCAATTTATTCACACACACACTAAAAATTTATTTTAGTGAAGTCTTTGCTAATAGGGAAACTATTCCCAGATAATGCAGCACATACTATTAAGGGTAGAATTTTTTTCTGCTCACACCTGGGACTTCATTTTTTAAGGCCTTTGCCTTGCTTGAAAACAGAGCTTTCAGACATAGCCACCATTTGTTCAGCAACAGACTGTTTATGGTACTTGAGACTATCATGTCATTGCTTAAGAAAACTGTAAGGTGTTCTCTCCAAGGAGTTAACAGTGCTTTTGTGAACAAAATGCTGAAGACAACACAGCGTCTCACTCCATCACACTGGAGATTTAGCAATCATAGGAGTAGCAAGATCAAACAGAGCATCCGATTTAATTCTCCCATTCTTCTTTCCTGTATCCCAGGTATACTGCAGCTCCTAAGACATCTGGGAGGTTGTGAATCAACGTAGATAATCTCGTCCTTCTCATGTGTAGACACGTCCTCAGTAACAGAGTGGGGAATCAGTGCAAATGAATCCATTGATCCCTTTCACAATTCGGCCACAAACCAATTTAGTGTAAGATTTATGTGATGTTGAGAGCAGCAGTTGTAGGTTGAGCAGTGATATAATTAGGGCTGCTTTAAGTGTTCGGGGGAAAATGAAACAGTAGTGTTTCTCTTAACAATGGGTAAAAAGGCACCGATGGAGCAATAATGCTTTTATTGTCTGCATAGTTCCACTGACCCAACTGTTTTAGACATAAATGGTCTTTAAGCTCTAGTAGTTTGCAATAAAAACAATCATTACTGCAGTGGGCCATGTCATCATTAGAAACAGAGGAGTTCTTTCTCTCATTAAAACTGGCCACCAACAAATATCTGACACACTATATGGAATCTGTAACGTTAAAGAGACCAAAAAGTAAAACAAAGTCAATCTAATCATACTGTAAGAAGATGTGACAGGTGCAAAAGAAGCCTCTCTCAAAATGCCATCAGCAGGAGGTGACATCCTGGGAAAAAAGTTATGAGGCAAAAGGAATCTAAATGCTAATACTTGTGTAGTGATTTATCTGTGCAGGTACACTCTCACTTGTCCTTTCAGTTTAACACTGTAGAAATAAGGGTAACTTCAGAGATATCCTGCACGATTGAAAATTATTATATGAAAGTCCTTCCACTGTGGTACAAAGGCACGTGCTCCTGCTTCTTTCTGTTCGTATCCTTAGTAGTCCAAATCCCACATTTCCTCTGACCAGATCAGACTTGTTCAGTGTTTCATAAATTAGGGTACACAGGTGCACATTGGCCCCTACTTTAGTCAAACAAGCACCCATGCAGTCACCTGTTCAAAGCCAGCATAAAATTAGTGGAATTCACCTCCCCTGCTATGCTCTTCCCTCATTTCCCCATTCCAGATGGATCCAAGGTATCTTCTCACTTACTGGACTTGCAATCTATTAACTGTGTTTATAAAGCATTAGAAACCAGATCCAGACATCATGTTACCCCAGTAAAATATTGCCTAGCGAAAGAACGTGCTTCTACTAAGTCATTTCTGCACAGCCCCTTCAGGAGGCTTCAGACAAACTGGAGGGGTCTAGGTAGCCCAGTGACAGCAAACAGTTTGTTTAGCACCTCAGATATTTTTGGCCAAATTTTACCATCAACTTTATGCTTTTCTCTACTATTCTTAGGTATCTTTAAAGGTCTGTTGGTCAGAGCTGGTAAGAAATTGACTTTTTGTTTAAATTGTTTAAATCTGTTCTTTGCTGTGGGACTTTGTCAGACCTTTTCAATGCCCATGTATTTATTATATGCATATAAAGATGGAAAAAACTAATTAAATAATTGGCCTTTCAAAGTAATCACATACAAATATCACAGAAAGCACTGCTTTTTTTTTTTTCTGTGCAAGACAAGTTTAATTAATTTTTTTACCTAAAAGCTAAGGCTTGATGTTGCTAGATATCTTAGCAGATAATAAAATAGATACATAGATAACTAAAGACTGTACTTTGGCTTACCAGAAACATGATAAAAAAGAGGCAATATCGTTGAAAAACAGTCTTATATCTCTTTAAATCATGCTGTTCTTACCTCTGAGCTTCATAGTGCACAAACATATTTGAAAAATATTCATCAGCAGTTTTATATTATACCCAGTACTTCAGAGTGGCTACCATCACTACGGTAATGTAACATTACATGCTACCAGTGATATTAAACACGAACTCTGCAAACATTCTGGAAAGCAGCTTGAATACCTTGTTGTACAAGAATACCTGATGCAAAGACCATTGCCTCACTTACAACCATATGGCACACTGAAACACCTTACAAGAAGCTAAAGATTCTTTAAGATGAAGCTTGTAATCCTGCATACAATGAAGTAAACTGCTAAGAATTTAATTCTGTCATGTTACAATAAGTTTCACTAGCTCTCTCCAAAAGCATAAGTAGTTTGTCTTTATATATCCTTACTGGGGAAAAAAAAGAAACCATGGCATTAACAGCAAATACCAAAACAGCTTACATATGTGAAACTCCAGAAAATTGAAAGACAGCTTGTATATCACAAAAACCAGTATTTCTTTTCCTTTCCTGATGTCCCTAAATTATCCCTCATTATACTCAAAAATGATACTTCCAGCAAAATATATCAAAGGAAACACCTTAGACTCTTTGAACCTTGTTTTTGTTTGTTTGTCTTTTCTCTTTGCTTTTCTGACCAACATTACTATTTCATTTTCAAGAAATCCTAAAAAAATAAAAAAATAATTTGAAAAAATAGCATTCTCTTATCAACAGTTTGAAAGCTCAATTCTTTCATAGATAGAACAAAAAAATAAGTATACAGGCTAAGTTTGAATAGCTTTTTATAAGCTATGTGCCAGATTTAGAACCAGTAAAACTGAGCTTATTTTATAGACTCATCCTCACTTAAAGTGTACAAAGTCCATAAAAATAGAAAAATTACATCATATTCTGCTGCATCATTCCCTTGCTGTTGTCTGCATTTTCATATTCACATGTCTATGAAAAATGGCATATGGGATATGAAAACATATCGGTCTATTCACCAGGAATATTGTCAGGTTAAATACACACCTCTCTCTGCCAGCATCAGTGAACTAAGTCTTATAATTAGTAATAGCAAGTAAAAAGAAATCTGGCAGAACTAATTTTTGTCTTGACAACAATCTTCCAGTATGCATCTATAATACAATAGTCCATCTGCTTACGCCTGGGAGTTTCACACTACCCTTGCCCATTTTCCAGTGTCCTTTGGAACATTTTCCAGTGTCCAGTAACATTTGAAACACTGCAACTTCCTCATCAATCTCCATCCAATCCCAGGAGTCCCCACAAGAAACATATGATTTAGGGAGAGCTTTTAAAACTCCTATCCAGAATAGCAACATCTGGGCTTATTTGCCAAACAAACATGCTGCACCCAAGTTCGCATATTCCAGCCTAGGCTGGGTGCGGGGATGTGCTGCAAAGGGGACGGAGCTGCCTGCAGTAATGGTGCAGCAGCCAGGTGCTTCCCAAGGAAGCTTTTTCTTTATGGAGGATTCTAGAAAGCTGCTTCATTTCCCCTTCAGCCCCTGGCAGCAGCAAAAGAGGCTGGAGGCAGTCAAATACCTCCTCATGAGGCTAATGCCTTAGCAGTAACATCACGCCATTAAAGATGTTATTGGACTTTTCCACACATATTTTTCATTTCCGGAATGCTTAAAAATCTGGAAGCATAAAGTTAATATACTGAAAGAAGCTACATGTGTACAACTTGTGGAAGTCTATAATAGCTTTACTATACTGTCAGCCTTGTTTATGTCTTCTAGGGTTTTTTAATAAAACACGTATCTTGGTGGCGTTTGACTGACATGCATTGCATTCATTTTTCAAAAGGTAATATTTGATCTGTATTGTCTCATATAAACAGTTCTGCAAAAGTTACACAAAGTGTTTTTAAATAGTATTATTCCACTCACAATTTCATCCTTTGTCAGAGATGATCACAAATTCACATGCTGTACCTGAATCTCCCTTGAAAGGTGACAAAAAAAAAGAAAGCATCATGTAACAAACTATCATTTACAAGGTGAATAATTCAAATGTCTCAGACATAGAATATTTGCATAGTTATCCACACTGGTTGAGTTTTATTCCAATAGTTTTACTTTTTGGAAAGAAGAAACTCGAGCAGAGAGTAGATTTTATCCTCCCACTAAAACCAGTATTAACTGTAACATTGCTAACAGACTGAAATCTGAGCAGCATCCCAAACCTGACTTGTGTTTTTATTCCCCTCCTGAAGCATTACACAAAGGAACAAACTCTACCACAACAGGTAAAATTAAGTACAGGAGGAGAAAGCAATCCTATACGAAAAAAATGCTAGGATAGGATACTCTTAGCTACATGTTCATAGTGTTTCAATGTCGTGGTTTCAGCCGAAATCACTGCAACCGGATCGACAGATGGCCCTTCCCCCCCGCAAAAAGAGAGGAGAGGAAGAGATAAGGAGAGAGAGAGCAGTTTAGAACAAACTAAACTACTTTGATGAAGAATTAATATTAAAACAAAAAAAAGAAGAAAATAATGAGAGAGATACAATACATACAAAACCGTATCAAGCTCCCAGGTTGACAGTCCCGTCACTGGCAGGCACTGGTGAATTCCCAGACTGGACTCAGCACCGGATGGGAACTGAATTCCACCTCTGGAATCAGGCACACACTGATTGGGATCAAAGGCAGTTGAACAGACAGGGTCCTCTTCAGATGTCAGCCATCCTGGTAAAAGCCAAAGGAGGAGGAGCAGGAGCTGGCCCTTTGATGCCTCAGCTTTTATACTGAGCATGGGGCAGATGCAATGGAATACTCCGGTTGGTCAGGTTTGGGTTACCTGTTCTGTCTGTTCCTCCCCACAGGCTGGACCCCTCTACGCTTTTCTGTTTCCGACCCTCTAAGGGGCAAATAACGTAAACTGGCTGACCCTGGTTGTTATCACAATAAGTATAAGCACGGCCTCTCTGCATACCATTCCTTGGCATGTAGCACAAACATTGGCCTTATCATCCTGAGAACGAGCAGTTTTCTCTACAATATGCCATTAATTTCAGAGAGTCAAAGGAGGCCTAACTAAAATGTAAAATTACAGAACACAAAATTGGTTCTGTTTTACCTCAAACTGGGACATTCAAATAAACCATTATTTATGCCTTCATCATATTTAATCTGACTTTCTTTCTGATGCTCTTCCTGCCACGTGATCTCTTTTCCAGGACTCTGAATGACCCAGCTAATGTTCCAAAACCATTGGGTTTTTTAGATAAAATCTCTGCTTTTCTCTCCTCTGTCTATATGTGTGATACAATTTTTCAGGGACTAGCACTGTCTGAACTGTCCAGGCTACAACAAACACGTACTGTTTTTTTCTTCTCTTTGTAATCAGGTTCCAGAGTCTCAAACCCAAGTCCCATTGAAGTGGGGAGAATGGAGCACTGCCTGGGCGCTCAGTGCCATGACCCAGGATTTGTTACCTTCTGGTCACATCAAAAGCCTTTCCACAGTGAAATATAATTCAGCATAGTCTTTCGTCTACTAAATAAACAACTGTGGCTTTTGATATGTGTACCAACATTTTTGTCAAAAACTCTAAAACAGTTCCCTGCAGAAGCCAGACTTTTTTCTTCATGACTGAGTTATGCTTTATAGACACATATTAATCTCAATTATGAGTCACCTGATGTTGTTCCCATTTACATGTGTGTCACTACTGTTTTAACACATGGGTTGATAACTTCCTTTTAAATTTGTATCAGATGAGAATTTCATTACAGCTATCTTTGACAGAAATGTGTTAGAGCCATATGAGGTATGTTGTCATTTCATAAAGCTTAGAGCATTTATTGTTGACTTATTTTATTCTATATTAATAAACATGTATTTTTGTTGATTTAGTTTCAAACTCAGTGTACAGTTATGTACAGTTATTATTATACAGACTATTACGTAGTCTTTTTCCTTTTCAAAACATAATAGCCATAGTCAAAGATGTGCTGTCCATAGCTATAATGCAATGGTATGTCTTACCCAGTATGAGTGCTCTGCTAACACTGCTCTCAGGGCTGATACTTTTTCAATGCTGATGGATCATAACAGGCATCTGGATATATTTCTTCATTTTTTAACAGCACTCAGACTAGAAAAGTTTCTCACCATCACATAAAAATGGGATAAATACCTGAGTTAGTACAACAGTAGCAAGAAACAATCCAAAGAGTAGAAAAAACCCATGTGTTACTTTAGCCATACCTTTGCAGTTACTTGCAAAACCCTGAGACATACAGGAAAGTGTAGGGTTTTGTACTAAAGTTCCACAAAACTGTCAATGAGAAATAAAACAGAGCTATTCCAGTCACCTAAAGGTATCAGAAAGTGACTTAAACATATCAGAAATATCACTAAATTCAAAGCATCTTCAAGAGCCCTCATTCTGCACTTGCTTTCTTGCTTTCCTGAAGAAATTACCTGAATTTAGCATCTGGTTTAGCTGACCCCCAAGTAAATGTCCACAACAGACATGGCACTTGAGTCCTACCAGTGTTGCATCACCACAGCAATACAACGGTCTGCACACAGTGTTCCCATTTCTGAGAATACATACCAGGAACTTGAGTGAGCCACGCAGGAATTGTTTTTGTATTGAATCATGAGACTGCTTCTCCACCTTCTTGTGGCCCTGTGTGGGTGTGTTTTTAGCCTGCCAACACAACAAATTAAAACATTTCTGATTGCACATGCTTTTCTTCTCTCTGTTCTGGCCACTGCTATGTATAACCTGCTAACTTATTTTACTACTACAAGAGAGTTCAAATAGAAACACAAAACAAAACTTGCTGGAGCAGAAACTCCCTGCTCTCATAGTTTAGTGGCAGCAGGGCTGATCAAGAGCATCATGCAGGATGGGTGAAAACACGAAGCAAGAAGATACTGAATACAGTCACTTTCACTTCCTTGAGGTGGTCTGGTAATTCACTGTTGCTTCTTAGACAAGAACTAGGTAGCTTCAAATGAAGTTAGGAAGGTGAAGGACCAGAAACAAAGAGAGGTGGTTCTTCATAAACTATATCATAGAATCATAGAATCACAGAGTGGTTAGAGTTGGAATGGACCTTAAAGATCATGGAGTTCCAACCCCCCTGCCATAGGCAGGGACACCTCCCACTAGACTAGGTTGCTCGGAGCCCCATCAAGCCTGGCCTTAAACACTTCCAGGGATGGGGGCATCCACAACTTCTCTGGACAACCTGTTCCAGTGCCTCATCACCCACACCGTAAATAATTTCTTTCTGGAAATCTGGAAATATATAATCAAACTCAGGAACTCCTTGTCACTGGTTGTTGTAGATGTTAATATCTGTAGTTCAAGAGGAGAACCATGGCCAGGATCATGGAGAAGGAAACCTACTGAAGATTACTGCCTGCACTGGGACTGCCTTAAGTTTCTTATAAATATTTATATTTATATAAATATATATTTAATAATTAATAAATGAATAATTAGAAATTTAATAAAATTAAATAATAAATACTTAAATATTTATGTATATATACAGAGGCAATGTATTTAGGCCAATTCTGACCCACTGCAACCATCTTTACATGCTTGTATATGATTAGTTTTCTAGAAGACATGCAGCTTACAAGTCATTTTTTTTCTTATTCTGCTTACAAAGATGTAGGGTAATGTTAATCCTAACAGGCATTTTCCACTGGTTGAGCTCATGAGTCTTGGTAGTTCCTGGCTAGGGCATGGAGAATTAGGACACCATTTTCTGGTAGGCAACAGGAATTGCATGCCTAATTTCCACATACACTGAAATGAAAATGTACTTGTTAGTGTTTGCACATACAGACATGCTGCCAAGTGCATCAGCAGTTACTTGAGTCACAGCATCTGTTGAGTTTCTGAATCATGCTCTTAACCTTGAAAGTAGTAAGATGTTGGAAACAGCTTCTGATCTGTGCTTTGACTATTATATATTTACATACCATAGGGACTGTGAGATATGCAACAGTCATAAGTATCTCATTAAAAGAATCATGCCCTCCTTCCCATCCAAGATATTTGGACAGGGACTGGAAAGAGGCTTCATTTTTGTAATAGAGCATGCTGATGCATTCACTAGTCCCACAGCGCAAAGTTAGTGTTAAAAAAAAAAAGGAATAATCACATTTTCCTTCCCCACCAAAAAACATACAAGTACACTTTTTTGGCTTATTCATTAGATTTCAAACATTTAACCAATGTATCTTCTTTATCTGATGCTTTCTGTACTTTGCAGTATGAGCTGTGATAGGCAGGGCTGCTATTCAGAGGGACCTTGACAGACTGAAGAGGTGGGCTGACAGGAACCTCAACAAGGGCAAATGCAATGTCCTGCCCTAGATGAATGATTGGTCCATGCAACAGTAGAGAGTGGGGTCAACTGGCTAAAGACCAACATCACAGAAAAGGACTTGCAGGCCTCGTGAACAAGTTGAACATGAGTGAGCAGCGTGCTCTGGTCCAATTAAATATTAAGAGATTGTTACATCATAATTCTGGTTCTTGTTGCCCAGAAAAGCTGTGGAATCTCTGTCCTTAAAATTATTCAAAACACAAACCAACCTGCTCTAAGCTGACCTGCTCAATGCTTTGAATGGGGCAAGTTGATGTCCACATGGTTGATATCCAGAGGTGCCTTCCAACCTGAATTAAGCTGCAATTCTGTTATTTCTCTCCAATGACAATACGTTTTAATATCTTATAAATGTCTTAAATGTCTTCCCATTTTGGACAAAGCAACTGTTGCCTCTCCTACAACTGTAAACCCGCTAACTGTAAACCCTCATTATTAACAGGGAAAAAAAAATCTTCTTAAAACAAAACTGGCTACAATTACAAAGCAGGGGTATGTATTCAGACCCCTGTGTTGTTAGTTAAGGTCTGAAAAAAACAGAGCAGATTTACACTGCAGGTCTATTTTGCCAAATATCCTACCTCCAGCAGCCACCAGTAGCAGATGCTCGGGGAATTAGCAAGGAACTTGACTTGCATTTAACATTAGATCAAATGGGTGACTGGAACTTGCCCCCAGGCACCACTGGACCTCTACACAGGAATGACTTGAATCTTATGAAGCAACTCCAGTACTCAGGCCAGCACATAAAAGTGATCTCAAATTTCCAGTAGCAATTAGTGCATTAAAATCAGGTAAGACACTGAGGAGAATGATTTTTATTAGGACCAGGTAACCATCTCAGAATTTCCTCTTCCAGTGGGTATTGTCAAAAAAATAGGTAAAGCCTAACAGCTGTTCCACTAAACACTTCTACATCAAGGAATCAGTTCCAAGGACTTCCTGAACCAAAAGTCACATCTGCACCACTGTGTACAAAAGCCTGATATGTAATATTTGCTCTATTCTTCTTATTTACTTTTTTAGTGTGATTGCACTTATAGCTCCTAAAAAGTGCTATGTCAGAATTCCACAATTCAGTTGTACACCAGGCACCTTCTTGCACACCTTCTTGTTCCAGTATAAGAACTCCTGGCTGATGATTTTGTCAGGTGCTTTGCGGGTTTCGTACTCTGATGGCACAACACATGCAAAGAGGCTATGTGATGTCTCTCAGCTCTGCATGTTTCTCCATGTCTCTCTGTGTCTCTGCAGAACAGTATATCTGGCAGTGTCACACAGACTATTTCTTACCTGGCATCTTTCTACAGACAAGTCTGAGTTAATGGGTTGAATCATGATTTTACTGCACATCTGACCCTGTCAAAATGAATAGGAAAGCCATAGGAAGAATGGAAATCATGATTGCGAATATGCCTAGCTGGTATCGTTGAAAAAGAGCATTAAAGAATGTTGTTATCTGCAACAACAGGTGTAAGGGGAAGCCACAGGATACTCACTTTACACTCCAGCTGGCTGCCTGAGGCATACCAAAATTGAACGTGTGAATTCCCTATGAATAAAATATATTCATAAGTGTTATTTTGTTCTGAGAGTTGTCACTTGTTATTTGATTCAAAGAAGGCAAACAGTACAGTTGTGGACAACAGCATAACCTGTAGCAGGGCAATAACTGTTCTAACATGGGAGGAAAGAACACAGAAAGTGTCTTCCATTTTATATATTTGATCTCTGTACTCAGAGAATTATATTCTTTAGCTCCACATAATCTTTTAAAGTATAAGTAGCACTGGGCACATGCAAAAATCTGACTACACAAAACCAAAGCAAGAGCATTAGATTTAGATATAACCTTCTCAGGATTATAGTACACCCTCTGTCTTAATCCCTGTGCCAAAAAGGATGATCTCTGAATTAATGTGTCGAGATATGTAAGTCTTTAGCCCTGGGCAGAAGAACAGACACAGTTGAACCATCGACATGCTTTCAGATCTTTCTATACACTAAAGACTTTAGCTCAAAGAGTGCTATACTAATAATACTGTATGTTTATTCAGTCACTACCCATTATTCCTAATTTTTGCACCATCAGAGAGAAAGCAAAGAGATAAATTTTGTACACATATCTCTGTGCTCAACATTTTTTGTCACATCATGCTCTTTTGTTTAAATGCAAGAAGGACTATTAAATAATTCCATTTACCCATGTTCCCATTTTACAGACTCCTTCAGGAGTCGGCTCATTCAAATAAAAAATTCAAGTCTACTTCTCCCATAATTGTGTTACATTTGAACTATTTTCAAGAGGTTTTCTTCCTTTATGTGCTATGAATAATTCCAGTGTTCAGAGACTTTGCAGCTGTTCAAGTTGCAGCTCATCTTTGTGTAGCTTTGCCAAAGTTTAGACACACGCTTATGCACATGTGTACACACATACAGAAACTCTTGTCAAGCAGAGTAGTAAAATATAGAAAGTCTAATTAGTTTAAAAATCTATTCCCAGGAAAAAATGCTTTGTCATGTTTGGCATACCAAGTTAGCAAATTTGGCATTTTAAACAAATAATGAATCCAGAAGAAAGTGAGCACTGGGAAGGTTAGCTTTGCAGGATTGATTCTTGCAAGATTTTAAGTCTATCAGCATCCTGCCCTATCCCCCCAAATCTGACTTGAATTGGTTCTTCTCCCACTAGTTACAGAGGCCATGGAAAAATCACGTGGGCAAAGCTACAGAATGGGAAAGGTAGAAGTAGGGATGCTTTCTAAAGAAAATTTCAGCAGTTTTGAGGCCATAAATGGAGAGAAACCCCAGTCCCTCAGTTCCTTAGTTCCCTCCAGTCCCCACTTCTGACTGGACTTAGCTTCTTCTCTGAGAGTTTACTGCAGGTGATTCCTACATTTCTCCTTTTCAGTCCTCTCCCTGACCCTAAACTTTCCTTTTCCATTCTGTCTCTTATTATTCTTACATGGAAATGGCTTTTCCTTCCTCCTAGCATCCCAAACACCTTCCTGTTATCTGAACACAAATAATACAGCCTAACAAGGGCGTAAAGCCTGAATAAATTAAATTTAAAATAACAAAGGCTCCAAACTCGGAAAATGTGTCCAAAAGCAAGTTCAGCAATGGAATTCCAATTTTACCTTTACTTCCTCTTATATTTGGTAGGAGTGAAGCCTGGGTATAGAGTGATGCCTCACAAACATCTGACTGCAGAACAAGTTCTCCCCAGCTTACAGTAGCTTAATGATTCATATGGGCAAAATATTTGTAATTGTCTAATAAAAATATTAATCCATTTATGTTAATGCTTGCTATCATTGTAAAATGACCAGTTTGGGAGAAGCTAGAGTCTTTCAACAGCTAATATTGGAAGGCTCAGCTGAAGAATATTTTGTCTTTCTGAGCTACAAGCTGAATCTACAATCTTGGCTTCTCTGTAATTAAGGAAGAAGCTAATAACTTGTAACCGATTGCTTGCTACCATGGATTCATTTAGACCTTTTTCAATACTTATTATTCTGGAACTCCAGTATTTTAATTTTTTACTGAAAATTATATTGATGGGGAATACTGACCAATCACTCCCTTGCCATATGCAATAAATGTTTTTTAAAAAGCATGCTAAAGAATACACGGAACAAAGATATCTCAACCTTTTTCTTCCATTGTTCCTCTTATTGACTGTCCTCATTATCTTTTTCAAGACAAGAAACTTCTTTTAATAAAGTCCAGCACAAATTATTTTAAAATTTGGTTGGAGCCTTTGGGTGCTCTGGTAGCATCAATAGGAAACTACAATAGTTGCCAGTAAAAGGAGAAAATTATGTTCTGTGTGATTCACTCTTTGAAAACAAGTGTGTACCCTGAATTTCCTAAAGGAGAATTATTCAGTGTACAAATCAATCTCTAGCCAGAAGGGAAAGAACTAGTAGCTCATCAGAGAATCCTCATGCTCAGGCTGAAAACTCAGGAGTATCTGAAATGAAGATCCTTAAACACAGGTTCCTTTGCCTGCACAGGGTATGCAAGTCATTTAAATGCCACATTCTCCTATCACCATCTGTCACTAGGTCAGTAAAGAAGTGTCAAATGAAATTGTGCTAACAATTTCTGAATGATCCTTAGCAGATGCAGGTTTTAGTTTGTGGAGGTGCTGAGGGTATAAATAATGGGCAAAATCCCACTTCTCTTACTTGCATAAATAGCTCTGTTTTGAGACAATAATTATTTACTTTCTATTACTGCTTTGGACTAGGCAAATTGATTCTGTTGTGTGATTTTCCTTCTACTACTACATTACACAAGCTTACACACATTTATATTCTGCAAAAATTTTTAAAAACATGTAAAGCGTGGTTCTCTGTAGATAACACACAAGACGGGAGTTTGTGTTTTAATCTTTTAGCAGGCTACCGCTAGCTCGTTTTCATAGGTCACTGCCTTTGAATTCTGTAAGTGTTCTGCACAGTGACTGCCTTACATCAGCTATTACAATAATACCTAGCAAAGAAACTAAGATCTGAATTGCTAAAACAAGCAGCAAAACACAAGGTGCCTTGAAAACTAAGCATATTTAATATGCAGACCATAGAGACCACTCACCCATCCTTTTTAAAAGCGTGAGAACAGGGACTAGGATTATTATAGTAGCATGCTGGTACGCAGTGTTATCTTCAGTTGCACTTTTCTGACCCAGATATTTTCAGTGTGGTTCTTAATGGGGAAAGCTCATGGAAACAGCCAGAAGAGGTCCTCATTCATACAGTGATGTTGCCTTAATTTTGGTGCTTTTCCAAATTCAGATGCAGTTGTTCTGACAGACAGCTTCTCAGGAGGTCAGGAAAGGAAGGTGGAGCAAAACAGCATGACAGCACTTTTCCATATCGGGGGATATTTAGGAACTTTCAAAACTTTACTGGCAGGTCGTGCTTGATAGGAAAAAAGTGTAGGGATTAATAAAATTGGCCTGCTACAAGGAACTAGCTTAACTGGTCCTTGTTCTTGAATACTGAAGACTGCAGCACCCTGAAGATCTCTTGTAAAGAGAGGTTTCCTCTCGTCTCCTTGCCACACTCACATGACAATGTTAGCAAGAGGGACAGCACACAAATAGAAGGCAGGAGATCCCACTCGGGAACAGCAAACACAAAGAAAGGCACCTGGAGATGAGTGTCCTTAATTCTGTGTGCAGCAATGGGCCCTGAAGTTGTTATTACTGCATGTGAAAGAGCATCAAGTCACTGTAGACAGCTGGCGGGGTGGGGGGAGAGGTGTCTGTGAAAAAATCAAATGGTATTCAAACAAGTAAACAACATAAGGAAAGGAACTATTGAAAATAAAAAAAAATATTTTGTCACTACATAAACCTAGATGGTGCAAATTTTCGATAGTGAGCGTAATTACAGTCATCCCATCTTGAAAAGGGTATAGGAGGCCTTCACAACAGTAAGGAAAGAGTGATAACATTTTTGAGAAATGTGGAGAAAAGAGTTTGTGGGAAGAGAGATTAAAATAATATTCCCCAATTTAGAAAGCCACTGAGACTGACAAAATCCAAATATGAATAATGGTGAAAAACAATATCTTAATTGTACCTCTTATATCTAAGGGACTATTTTCATGCATCAGGTTTAAATTAAAAAAAAAAAAAGAAAAAAGAAAAAAAAGGAAAAATTACTTAGTTATTCTTTTCAACACAGTGTGTGTAAATCAGATTTGGAAGATGATAGTGCCACAAGATGCCATTGAGGCTGAATATATAAAACAGCACCAAAAGATTCACAGAAAACAAGTTCTTCAATGCTGTTTGATTATGATAATTTGAAAACATTTTTAGCCATCCCTGACAGCTGTTTGCTGAAACCTGGAAGGAACACAGTATTCAGTCCTTATCTTGAACTCATTGCCAAGCACCTTCACCAAAGCATGGGCCATTTGGTCTGACCCAGCACAACATTTTCTTGTCAACATAGAGCAGCCATTCTGTTGACTGAATAGCTAAAAAGCTATAAATTTGGTAGGGCCCCTCTGAACAGAGCACCTCTGTCAGGTCCCATCAAAATACTAAAATAAAGTACAAAATACTAAATAAAGAGACAAAAAATGAACAGAACTTGAAATACTAGGGGAGGGAGGAAATAACAATAAAACTGTAACTAGTTTTGACGATATTTTAGGTACTGATTTTGTTTAGCAAGTTTGGAGTCTTGCAATCTTCTGCCAAATAAAATCAGACAGCAAGAGGAAAAAAAAGCACAGTGGCATTCTTCAGGGTTTTCTACGGATTTTTTAGCATCCAAACTTATTTTCACTGATGACTAGCTGATTATTCATATTGCTTTACAGTATAGTAAGAGGAGGAGTTCCTTCTATTATTTGAAAGGAAGAGTACTTATCCATTCACGCTGCATCAGGAGAGGGGAGGTCTGATTTCAAGCTTATTTCACAACATTCCTGGTGTTAATTAATAACATCTGAGCCCCCAAATAATGATCCATCCTGCCAGACACTTGCATCTGTTTATAAACATAACTGCTAGAATATATTCATGTACAGCACAAGCATATACTGTTTGAATACATTCAGTAGAAGAATAGTAAAAAAATAAATAGTAAAAAAAAAAAAAGCTGAAAAGGGGTTGAAGCTGAAAAAACCCTCACTTTCAGGTGCATGAATCCAACAGACCTTCAGCTGGGAAAGCCAAACCCACTAAGGATAACCTGAGATTTGTAACTGTCCTGGATTTTGTCTATTTCTCAATAACTAACTATATAAAAGAGTAATATTTTTCTGGTAATTATTTTCTCAGATCTATTTTTAAAAATCTGCTCTGCCTTTCTGCATCTACTGAAAATATATTATTTCAAAACTTACTTATTTCATTAAGTTGGTTATCTATTTTTCAATTGCTTACCCAATTTTCGCTTCAATATATTTGGATAACATCACTGAAATCAGGAATTTTACCTGTTCTTTTGCTCATATTGAGTTCCTTTTTGAATTATTCCAAGGAATTTTTTTCATCATTGAAAAGAAATTCAAGTTTCTCACCTTCCACTTCTAATTCTCTGCATAATTTTCCACAAGGGTCTGGTTATTTCTTACCCCTGACATGAAACGAGATAGCACACTCAGAAAAGACTTTTCTCATGAGTCACCTGATGCTCTCTTGCCAAAGTCCTATAACAAAATTGAGGGCAATTTCCTGCAGAGCTCCCCTGACAAGTGGGCTCATTTGAAACTTGAACTGTAATGATTTCTTTCTATTAGCCACTCAACTGCTTATTCATTTCTTTAAGTTGCTGCAAATCCTTACAAGTGTTCAAACTGAAACTTAAAGGGTTTTTATTCCTTATAAGGACACTAATGAGAACTACAAACACCCCCCCTCACATTGGTGGGAAGACTTGGCTATAACTGAGACCTACCATTACTGTTCTAAAATTTGGTAAAGCCACTTTTGTAGACAAAAGCAGATTCATTACCAAGGAAAAAAAACAACCAAACAAACAGAAAGAGCCAACCAACCCACCCACCAAAAAATTAATTGCTGTCTAATAATCTTCTGTAAAGAGTTTAATAAAATTTATCAAAGAATTTTAAAGTACAAAATATCTGGGAAAAACCAACCTGATAGATGAAATCACCATCAGGTGTTTTTTTTTAATTAATTCCTTTACAGTCAAGAAGACTCCAAAGCTGAAGAGTATCTGAATATTAAGGATTAATTCCTGGTGCCATTTTGAGAATGGAATGAGAGCATAAATAGGGGAGCAAGAAACTTACGGAGATTTCATTCAAGTTGGCAAACTGAATTTGCACATCACTTAATTGTTGCAATTCATGTTGTGCATTAGATAAATGAACAAACAAGTAATGACCATGCTCTAACTGCTTCCCTACCGGCAACTTGCTCTTGTGTTATTTTTGCTCTACAGCAGGTCAGTATTTAGCTAGCTGTTCACCCTGTAAGATTTGGTAGAGGGAGACATATATTCCATAGAACACATTAGCTCATCTTATATTTTAGTGACAGAGTATCTGAAAACAAGATTTTAGTTTAGTAAAAGCTAGAGACAAGGCTCAGTTTTTACCATGCAGACAACTTTACCCATGCAACACAAATCAGGTACCAGTGAGGCAATGAAGATTTGCATTCTGAAAGATCCACTTAAATAATACTTACATATGAGAAAAAGCAAACAAGCATTTGGATAAATTAACTTTTGAGTTCAATTTACAATTAGGAAAAAAAAAAGAGAGAAGAAATATCTGAATATCATTTTCAGGATTTCATCTCTTCCCAAAAGCCTCTGGAATTGTACTTTTAAAGGACAAAGATTGATTTAAATCTTGCTGTGTTGTATTCTTTGTTCATTTGTTCAAATAAAGCAAAAAAAAAAAAAAAGATGGAAAATTCAAATTCAACTAACTGCTGTAGAAAAGGTTTACTTATCATCTGAAAGAGCTTTGAAATCTCATTTTGACGAGACAGTTATTCTGTGCAAACAAACAGTGTGCTGTGAAAAGAAGGAAAGCAAGGAAATGTAAAAGCTGTGGTACTTTCGCCGTGGTACTAGATGTTTTTGCTGTCAACTTAGATTTCATCACATTTTTCTAAATCAACTGTTTACAACGAGAAACTACACTGGTCATATGAAGACAGGAATGCTGCACACATTGATTTGTGCTCTGTTACTGCAAGGATGTTTCACCCATTGGAACAAATATGTCTCTTATTTGCATTCAGGAAGAGCAGCTGTTTCTCATGCATATTGAGACTTACTTTTAACTCCGATAATACTACATTACAGCTCTCCAAATGTTTGTTTTATTCTTACTGCAAAAATAGCTACCAAAAATATTTGAATTATGAGACACTAATAATATAGAAACTATGCTTAAAGAGCCTATGTGTGAGTGGGTGTGTTATTTTAGCTGATATTATGCTTTTAGCTGATTTCAATATTAAAGTATTCATTACAGCTAATTAGGTGGGGTTTTTTCCCAAGACTTGATTAAAGAGTGTGTCCTACTGACTGCCATGGTAGAACAAGTATGGTACAAAAGAGATGGTCAGTGATCTTCTGAAGACCACATTTATTCTTCCAAAGCAAAGCTAGTTACAGTTTTCATGTTCATTTGAGAGATCTCTGCCCAGCTCAGGCTGCACCGTGGGACATAAGCCATATTGATGTCTAGAATCATACCATCCACTTTCCATACCATCACAGTAAAGATTTTTGAACAAGGACAGTTTGTAGCATATTGATTTCTTTAACGTGGATGTAGCATAAATTTAAGTCTTGACTAGATCTGCATGGGTTTTTTCCAAGGGTTACTAAAATGAATTTCATGACTAAAATGAAAACTGGAATCATATATATATAGTAGGGAAAAAAAAAATCTTAAAAACTTAGACACTTGTTAAAACTTCTACTATGATCTCTCAAGATCACAGACTATATTAATACTCAAGAAAGGATCTTCTTTAAACTGTACTTCAGCAGACCCTAACCCAGTTTGGGGAAGAGAGGTGTATTAAATCCAGATCCTTCCAGATCCTCCCTTGTTTCATAACCACATTCCAGATGTTGAAAATCTGCTGCTAATTACACCCCTGCCATTTAAAGTAGCGGTATCCTCCACTCATTACCTGCATAGTTAATAGGAGTATTCCCTATTCCATTGTTCAGACCACAGATGAAAATATTGCATACACCCAGACCCAGGACCAACCTCAGCGAACCCTGTGAGTGCAATTCTTTCTACTTGACTATAAACTATTGATAACTACTGTGACTGTTGTTTTCCCAACCAGCCACATATTTGCTTTGTAGTAGATTCCACTAGGCTGGGTTTCTTAGCTGTTTTGGAGACTATCATCTGAAACAATATCAAAAGTTTTATTAATTTAGTTTTTAATTAATTAAGTTTTATTTTTAAAAAACACATTATTTAGAATTGCCTCTCTCTTCTCTATTCCATGATGTCACAGGAGATTATAGGGCTAGTTGGTATGATTTATTCTTTTCAAGAGATGCTTCCTGTTCTTGATAAAAAGTCACTTATTTGTATTCTCTGGGTTCAGTAGTTAAGTTGATCACTCAGTGCTTCTCTATGTCCTCCTTCTCCCCTCTCACTTCCTGGCTTCTCTGCTCTTTTCTCTTTAAAAACTGTGATTATGGTTGTCCCTTCCCATCTTCTGGAACATCATCCACTCTCTGTGCCATCTTGAAGCAGCAGGGACAGCCCCAGCTACCTCGTTAAGTATTCCAGGGTGAGTTTCATCAGACCCTGCCAATTCACAAGCATCTCTAACCTGTTTTTTCTGACGCTAGTTAGAGCACTTACCCATCTGTCACCGATGTTCATTGTGTTAGCCATCTGGCCACATTTATCCTGGTTAGTGAAATAGAAGTAAAAAAGGCACTTAAACAGTCCAATTTTCCAAATATCCAATCATAATTTTGTCTTCTCATTGGGATTTGTTCAGTACTTCCTTTTCCTAGAAATCAAATTTTAGAATGTTTTTTATTATCTCTTTTCCTCATGTTTGTGTTAAATCCAGCAAGTCTTGGCACTTTCTGTTTTATTCCTATGCACTGTAATAATGTTCTTTTTTTCTTTTTTTTTTTTTTTTGGTGAGGAATAACCCAATCTTTCAGTGTTAAATAGTAAACCAAATCAAATGAGGAAAAAAAAAAAAAAAAAGAAAGATTTTGGAAAGCTACGTGAACCCGAAACAATGTTTTTAGTAAAACAAGGTAAATAAGTCCAGGTTAACATTAAAATATTTCTCAGGTCTATTTGTTTGCTTTCCCAAAAAATAAACAAGCAAACAACAATCAAACAGAGAAATATCAGGCTTTCCCAATGGAGCTTTTTTTTAAAAGAGCAATGTTTTTTGGACCATGAATCAGAGTTACAAGTTGTTCTACCTCTAGTGTTACTGGTAACCTTCAGTCCCAAAGCCCAAAGGTTGCTAATACAGAAATCAGTCTCCTTTCCATACATACAGTCATTCAGGAAAATAAAATTTGTATTGCAGTCCATAAAAACTTGTTTCATACAGCCATGTCCACTGCTGCTTGCAGTCAAAGCAAGGAGCCTTTTCTGCACCTTCATCAGTTAATATCCTAATATCTGTTAATATTAGGATTTTTGTGTTTCCAGAGACCCTATTCAGCCAGGAGAAGAGAAGGCTCCGGAGAGACCTTGTAACAGCCTTTCAATATCTAAAGGGAGCCTACAGGAGAGCTGGAAAGGGACACTTTGTCAGGAGGTGTAGTGACAGAACAAGGGGCAACGGTTTTAAATTGGAAGAGGGGAGATTTAGATTAGATATTAGAAAGAAATTCTTTACAGTGAGGATGGTGAGGCACTG
>JAOTQQ010000012.1:104076114-104095985 GCA_026546715.1 Gallinago undulata
GAAAAGAGAAAAAAGAGAGAAGAGAAAAAAGAGAGAAGAGAGAAAAGAGAAAAAAGAGAGAAGAGAAAAAAGAGAGAAGAGAGAAAAGAGAAAAAAGAGAGAAGAGAAAAAAGAGAGAGGAGAGAAAAGAGAAAAAAGAGAGAAGAGAGAAAAGAGAAAAAAGAGAAAAAAGAGAGAAAAGAGAAAAAAGAGAGAAGAGAGAAAAGAGAAAAAAGAGAGAAGAGAGAAAAGAGAAAAAAGAGAAAAGAGAGAAAGGAGAAAAGAGAAAAGAGAAAGGGCTGTGATTTATTTTGCCTCTCACTTGTTTTCTCTCTCTCTAGACACCATCTCTCAAAAGAAGGCCAAAGACTTTCCAGGGCTGACTTGTTTGGTTTTTTTTCCTGAAGTCGCCTTAAGCCTGTAAAATAGCAACTCAAATCACTCCTGTTACTTCACAAATAAGCATAGGAGCACATCACCAGTAAAATGACTTAAATAGAGAAGAAAAAAAAAAAAGTGGCAAGGAAATTGTAGATTTATCCAATAGTAAGATTATGTGTGTGCCAGTACAGCAAAAAGGACGTACATCTTCCAGGCAAGGCTATTTGCGCCTCCTCCCAGATTTGTGTCTAAAACATGAGAGAATACAACAGATGTATGTTACATTGTATAAGTAACACACACATTTAAATCATATTTCTTTGTGCGGTGCAGGAGGGAAAAGTGTCCTTTTCTCACTCGTAATTAGAGGGTGCAGCAGATGGTGAGGCTTACTATACTTGGTGAGGTCCATTAAAGAAACCCAGCCTGCCAAGTGATTCTTCAGTAGAGCAAGCCCGTTAAGGTGTACCTAGGAGTTTTTCCTAGGATTTAGGAAACATTGTCTTGTATAGTAATATCTTGTTAAAACTATTATACTTGTTCCTACTGAATGATTTTCCTTCTGGCACTGGCACATTATTTGAATTACAATACCCAGAGGCACCAAACTATATGTATACAAGGCCAGATACAATCTCTGTCACTACCAAAAAAGCTTGTAAGTCAAGTAGAAAAAAGAAATATAATCATCCTTGCACATATCAAAAACAAATACATAGAGAGGTTAGATCTTGTTAATATAGCAAAAGAAAATACTAGACAATCTGGGCCATAAACTCAAATCTTTGAAGCCAAATACAAGCAAATTTCACAACGACTAGCCATTTCAGTTTCAGCCACTCTGTTTTGATAAATCACTTCTCAAAATCTGCCATACTCTTTTTTTTATTCCTTTTTTTTTTTTTAAGTCATATGTTCTTTCTGCTCTGGGAGATTACAAAGAGGTACACACAGAGATGTAAAATGAATGGTGGCTACTTCCTGCCATGTTTGTTGCTTGGGATAAATAAGAATTCATGTCAAGGGGTGAAAAATAATCATTTCCCTCTGTATGTGAGTCACCCAATTTACTGCACCACGTATACCTCTATTCTAAATTGAAAGAGGTTATAAACGAAGAATTTTCAATATTCCTTATGTAGCTGCCATATAAGTTCATAGTGTTTCTCAGGGGTGATGGACAGTAGAAATCAACATTAATCTTTCCCCTTTAATCTAGTCATCAGAGCACTCAGCTAGTAGTGGCGTTTTCTCCATAATGGAAGAGGAAAAGCAATTCTACCCTCCTTTAAAAGGTATATGGAATATATTGGGCATAGCTACCACACAGTGAGTTCAAGGCAGTACTCCTTCACTTTGCGCTACAGAACTTTGGTTCAAAACACAAGTTCCTTGCTTGCCTCTGCTTCAGCTTCCTGCCCAAGTGTGCGTCTCATAGCAAATAGTAGGGAAAATCATACCATAACCCCAGAACCAGATATATTCGCACTTCCAGGCACTTTGCCAGCTGCAGCACCAACTCCTGGAGCACAAGGGTTGGTGACCCCTTTTGCCACCTCCTCAGAAACAGAACCAGTGCAGATGCATTTCTCACCTGGCCTGTATCAACTGAGTCCACATAGAAAGACAGAACTGACGTTTGTGGTGCACACATTTCCTGAAAAGTGCTTGAACATGAGCTTAACAGGCCACAGAAAGATATGTGTTATTACTTACAAAAGAACTACTGTGCATGCCTGTAGAAAATGCAGTAATACATAAAAATAATTGGTTTTATTACAGTAATTCCAAATGTGCCAAAGACTCAAGTGCCAAATCTGTGATCAACATTTAAACTGCACAAATATGTGACCTTACAGACATATAAATGGGTTAAATAGTCACAAAGTACACATTTAATGCCACTGAATAGAACATCTTCTGACAGAAAAGGATTTCTGAGCTAATTAATGTCAAGTCCTATCTTCTGGACAGTTACGCCAAACCTGTTATTATTCGGCAAGCAACAAGCACTGTTGGATTTTTTTGTTGCCTGAACAAGGCACCTAAGTGATAACTGAAACAAAGATGGACTCATTGCTGGAGAGGCCAAGGATCCTTATGCTTAAAGGAAAAGCCAAAACCTATGGAGTGAATTGAAAGGTTCATGATCTAAAATGGCTTAATATGCACACACTGAATACTCATCTGTATTAACCTTACAGCAACTTCTACTAATATTACACTGTATGATATCTAATGGGAAAATTTGAAAATTATTCCTTGTAAAAGGAATTGCCTCACCTACCTTGCCTATAATTCAGGTTGAGTTCCTATCTCTTCCATATTTCTGCTGATTTCAAGACTACTGTCTCTCCAGAGAAACTGCCAAACACAGAGGGTAAGTAAACCACCACAACCACAGCTGGAATCACAAAGAAACCCCAATAAGCTCCTCACTCAAGAAAGCATCTCTGAAAAATAGACCAGCACACCAAAGATGCAGATCCTGGTTCATAAAGAACTTACATCAAAAGTTGCTATTTAAGGAAAAAGGAAAAACTGAGAAAAAATGTGTTATTTTTAGTTTGCTTCTCTGTACCAAGAAAGGATCAGTCATCTGTTTTGTGGGGACTTTCCTACACTCAATATGCTTTCATAAAAAGAAGCCTGATCGCTGCTTACTTAGCCAAAGTAAAGGTGGGCTACAAGCAGTCTTGGAGGTTAAGGTTTTGCAGACAGTGCAAGTGCCTGCTCTAAGCAGGGTACCCAGAGCCAGGAACCTCATGCTCTGATGCAGCTCTTCAAGGTGCTTTATGTGACCTTAGGCAAACAGCAATCACCTCAGCTGCAGTGCAAGTGTGATGTGCTGGGAGATTAGGATATGATTAGGGAATTAAAAACACAGGCAAAGCTACAATGTCATATGAAAGTATGCCTGTATATTACCAGACAACAGTTAAGGTCTGCATTTCCTTTTCTGGGTTTTAAGTTCATTGCTTTGCTTTCAGTTGGCACATTCAAAAAGGATCTCTTAAATACAAAGTGAGACATAAAATAGTAACTTTTTATTTTCAATATTTTCAATAATTTTGGTTTTGTACACTTAGCATTAAAGTTCTAATCTAATGCTGATGTTAAATGAGTAATCCAGCAGAGAGGGGTCAAACATTACATGGCAGCCAGGAACTTAAGAATACTTCAAATTCTTATTTTCTATCTGTTTGTGCACTTTTTCCCTTTGACTTTGATCATGCAATGTAACATTCAAGACATTGGGGTTTGGAGGAAGACTGAAGATTTTGAAATATAGTATACCTAACCCCCAAAAAAGTAAAATTCAACTGCAATGCATTTTAAGTCAAGCTCTTTAACATAAGACTATAAAAGTGGCTGTGTCAGGTAAGCCTGTAGGTTTATCTAGCCATCCGTGTGTCTTCCCACAAGTGCCATATGAGAGTGCTTGAGGAAGGACGCAAGAGCAGGCTAAGTATTTCCAGGTTTTCCCACCCAACCATTTTTTGCTCAGAAGGGTGCTGAGCTGGCTGGCATTTCTACAATTGCAGTAATTCTCCACAGATTTCCCTGTCTCCTCTGGGACATACAGAAACCTCTGGTGTCCTCAGTGGCAAAACATTTCTCCTGCCTTCTGCATGAAGAACAAACTTGTGGTGTTTATCTTGATTATGGCTTCTGTGACCACAAGATCACAGCTTCCAGTCAGAGAGAATGAACAACAGATTCTTCTCTGCCCTCTCCAACCTCTTCCATGCATCATAGACCTTTGCTACAACTCCTTTCGCAAAGCTCATCTCTTTCCCGGAAGAAACTTGCTTTATTGAGTCACCTGTGATTTGGAAGCCATTAGAGATATTTGATCATCCTTGTTGCCCTCCCCTAAACTTTTTGCATTTCTGCTCTCTTGTTTTTGGGAAGAGGGGCACTTTATTTAAGCCATGAGTGAGCCATGGATTTATACTGTCACAATAATAATGCTTTCAGTTTTAGTCTCTGTTCCTTTCCACATATTTCTGAAAATTTGAATTACTTTTTGACTGATACCAAGCTCTGAGTTCATGTTTGCATGGAAATATGAGTCATAACCCCAAGATTTCACTTCTGGGGGATGATGGGAGCTCACAGCTCATCTTTTCATATGCAAAGTTAGGATTGTTTTTCCCATGTGCATGAGTACATATTTATAAATTTCGAGTTTCAGTTGCCTCTTATTTAATAAGTGTTCTGCTTTGTATGAGCTATCCATTACTGTCTTCCAGAATATTCTTATTTAGTACTCTAATTGTTTCTTTGTATTTGAAAGAACAATAATTTGTTTTTCAATAATAATTGTGCAAACACTTTCCACAATACATTATTAACATGTTTTTTATTTCAATTGCAAAATAAAAAGCAACACTTTGTATTTTGAATTAGAATACTTCAATTACTGGGAAACAGAAACATCCTTAGAGCCAAGTTCCAAAAGTTATAAAAATTGTTAATGTTGACTTCAAGATCATAGATAAGAAAATGCCGTACCCATTTTGTCACTGTATTTTAGTTTGGAGACATATGAATTTCCTGAGACTCTCTATAGGCATGATTACCTGGGAGATATTAATTAATAATAATTCTTACCTTATCAGGTTTTAGAATAAAGTTGAAAGTTGGTTTTATTTTTGACTTATTCCCACTCAAAAGATACAAGAAAATTCCATCACAATTTATGTTTAGGAAAGTAGCAAATACAAATATCTATATCAAAATAAGTCTGTGATTTTCTCTCATTTAGTCATTTAATAATAAACATTGTTGGTCTATGCAGAGTTAAAGACCCTGAGAAAACAGCTCAAGAGGATTTAGGTAGAAAACAGAATGGGCAAAGTTTCAGCCACCACCACAACAATCATTGAACTGTTGTTTTTTGAAAGATATATTGTCATGCTTCCACTCTAGACTGAAAAGTCTGGAAATTTTTATCTGCAGAAAAAGTTGAGAAAACTACTTTTTATTTAATACAAGTAAAACTTCAATTGCAAGAAACTTCCACTTCTCTGTGCTCTGTGCTGCAACATGGAGAGAACACATACGCATGCCCTAGGGATAGATTCCACCTGTGGTTCCTGGACAGAGGACTTCTCTTTGAACCTCCTTTTGACAAGGAAACTTCAGAGACAAATGTACATCTGAAATTGAGTCACAAGGGTCTATCTACTGTGTGGAAGTTGATGATAAACTCTGTAAACCAGCTTTGTTGTTCACTCGCTGCTTGTAAATGGGTGAATAGAATAATAACACCACAAACTAGTGTCTGATAAAGGAAATGAAAAAGAGTTTTGGGGTTCAAGAACCAAAGGAATCTTGCTCAGCTTGATTAAGCTATTTTGGGTAAACAGAAGGAGGAGAGGAAGTGTAAAAAAACCCTTTTTCTAAAGAGCTTGATGTAAGCCCTTTAAATTAACACAGGTATATCACATAGCTGCATTCCCAGGTAGTTATTGAGGTAATTTATATCTGGCATTGTAACTCAGAATTTATACTGACATTTCATATGAAAGCTGTTTTAAGAGGAAGCAAGATCATTTGCAAAAGAGCTATTTATTTTACTGAATATTAAACCTTAGAGAGGAATTCATTACCACCAAACTCCAGAAGAAATGTGATCAGCCTTGTTGAGATGCTGTTGTTACCCCAAGAGCAGAAAAGGTTTTGCTCAGTGCTGGAGAAGAGCCTGTTACACACTTCCAGTAGGAAACTAGCCTTCTGAGTTCTTACTGGAGGGATAATATGCAGCCCTGAATAATATCTCTTTACCTGTGGTCAGGAAAACTAGAAAGAAGAAGCTATAAGACAATTCTCCTCCCATAGAGGAAAGGCCAGGTATAGCCTTAAATGTCTGTGTAACCAGGTATGGGCCATCAAACATCAGTCCTGAGGACAAGCAGTTGTTATAGTCACAGGACTGGGAACACTCTAAGTCCTCCTGAGAGTATGTCTACACAGTAAGTCCTGGTAGATAGGATCTCATTGAGCCCACACTCCATTGTAAAAGAGCATGTTACGGTGTACTTAGGTAGCTGAAAAGTCCCATCCCTGGGGTGTTCATTAGCTCAGCCTCAGAGCTGGACAAGCATGGCCACATGCTTCTTTCTCTTTGAACAATGGCACAAACAGCCCTCCGACAATGTCATACAACATAACCATTCCCACTTAAGCAGGAACCATTATTTCTAATGCATAGGACCATTTCTAATGAAAGCTGGGAACCAGAAGTAACTTGCTCTCTGCTGTTTCAGCACACAAGTTTTACACATGATCACCCAGATCTGTCTGCCCCACAGAGTAGAGGACAGAGCATGAGTGCTGCTTGGGGCAGATGTGAGAAGGGGAGAGCATCTTCTGCTCAAACCTGCAGACAACTCATGTATGTATGTCTTTGTGCCAAGATGAAGGAGATTTGCTTAGACCAGTGACTTTCAAAAGTTTTTTAGTCCTTTTTGCATTTGTTGTAGACACATAACTACCAGCTAATCACTGAGTAGACAGAGCGCAATGGTAAGACGAGATGTTTGATTTGTGAATTTGCTTGACAAACTCTGGCAAAGCCATTTAACCTTGAAAAGAAAGATAATTGTGTGCATGAAGTCATATTGATGAAAACAGTCTAATCATCAAAAACATCCTGTGAAGTCACTTTCAAAGTTACAGGCAGCTTGGCTTTATACGTGGCTTCATACTGTTACCCAAAGAAATCATTAAACAGGTTGCAGCTGTGTTCAACTGAGGTTTATTGAGGGGGAGAGGAAAAAGGAATTTGGGGAAATGTTCTCAAAGACACTGTCAGGGCACCACAAGAGCCAGGGGCCCACTGGGGGCCCTGGGAGTTTCCTTGGGCCTGTCAGGGCAAGTCCTGGCAGTCATGGCCTGTCCCACCACCCCAGTCAGGAGCAGGGCAGCCAGGGCAGCCTCAGCCCCCAGGCATCAGGCACCTCCCAGGGGATGTGGACAGGCCAAGGCCAGGCCAGGATGTCGGAAGCTGGAGACCGGCCCTGCTGTGGTGTTTCTGGGGCAGGGGCTGATGGCCCTGGGGGGCTGCCATGAGGTTCTGAGCCATGGACAATCAGGGATGGCAGTGCCTCAGGGGCACAGCAGACAAACAAGCAAAGCCCTGGACATGTGTCTATCCTAGGTGGCCAGCTGGCCAGGTGGAAGGACTTTTGAAGGATGGACACCTGAAAGTGGGGAGCCCCTCAGCTTCAGCCCCACACTTGCAGCAGTGCCAACCTCACCATCAATTATAACTGTCCTGCATCTTCAACCACTAGTGCTAAACACTAATGCTCAGCCATTTCGGGTGTCATTCATTGCCATATTCAAACCTCTCTTCTTCAGTTCTGCACTGACTCACCCCATCCCTCTCCACATGTCACTCATCCCTCCTCACGTATGACAAGAGTCCTCAGGCTACATGGAAACAGCTTTTGAAGTTTCCAGCTCATTCCTGTTCCTGTTGAATACCACACTGCAATAATATCCGTGTTTTTCTTCATTGCCACTTTCAGCTGATTGCATGATATGGAAGTGTAGTAGATCACCCCCCGATGTTCTGCTTACTTTTAAGTAACAGAAGATGATACTTTTCCCCAAGGCAAGTTTATCTGCTATCATCGGATGTGGTCATTCCCTCCTTTGCTAGGTTCTAGTTTTACATCTAAACTAGCTAATGGGTTTGTGTGCATTTTAAAGTACCTTTTGGCAACCAGTGACAATACTCAGCTTCCCCCTTGAGCCAAAAGGGCTTCAGATATTGGTAACTCCTCCATAAAAAATAACTTCTTACATAGAAGTTCGTGATTATATCATGCTCTGGCAAAGGAGTTTGGGATGCACTTCTCAGTCCTTTCTTAAGAACTAGAGGCAGAGATAACCTTGCCCAGGTAGGGCCAGACTGTGAGGAGCCCATGGCTGGCTGTGGCTGTTGATGCACACATAGGGCTTCATCTTCTGGCCTGGAGGGACCCACCCTGCCAAAATCCTTGTGACAGTGGGAGGAGTGAAGCAGTGCTTTGGCTAGAACTGGAGTAGCAAAACTATGGCCTGTGTTGGGATCATTCACTTTGCTTCCAGCTCAGGAAAAGGGACGTGTTGGCTGACCCATAAACAAAAGCTACAAGCCCTGGAGCTTTAACCATCTCTCTGGGCTGCTTGCTTACAAGATTTCAGGGTCATTTCACACAATTCCTCTGTCAGTGCAGTAAATCCCACACAGAACGGCAGATGACATTTTAAATACTCCAGAGCTGTAGCAGGCAAACTTTATATGCATTATTTTCCTTTCCTGATGAATATTTTCCTAATGATGTGTTTGCACTGTAGATATAGCTGTATTTTACCAGGACAATTGAGCCGGTATTCCCCAGGCAGCGATACACTACAACAAAGAAAAGCCCCAACAGACCACTCTTCTCCCTAGGTGCACTTTATAAATGACCTGTCACACAGAATGAGTTGCAGCCCCTTTTCAGATATGCTTATATGTTCCTTTATCTCTTCTCGAGACATGTTTTAAATAGTCGAGGAAGGCATAAAGATATTTGAGTCACATTATTATCCTGTGCTGTTTTGTAGCACATTGTGCACAAGGCTCCGCAAATAGAATGTAACTGGTAAATCTGGTCTCTTTACCGGCCTCCCACAGCACTACGGGAAATCAAAAGAAATCTTAATGGAGCTTGAAAAAAGTTTTTATTGTTGCCTTTAAAACATCCTTCTAAATTAAGAGCATTTTAATTCAATTTCAATGCTGGAAGAACAAGACCTGCATTGTTCACATCTGCTTGTTAAAGTAAATAAGAACTCATTCTGGGGAAAGAAGATGCAGAATGACTGTCCTTCCTGTACCTTCAACCCTTCTACTCATTCATTACACACCTTTCATAGCTGAGAGATACTGAGGCAAGTGAGTACCAGCAGTGTACTGTGCTGGCATGACTCACTCACCAAGCCTTACCCCAGCAATGGCCCTGCAGGAAAATAGCAAGTAATCAGGCTGCAAAAGACTGTATAGCACTGCATACACACAAGGAAAGAAAGGTTGTATAATGTCCTCTGCCATAGTTTGGGAAACTCTCTTTCACACAAGAATGCAGTACGCGGCTCCTTAGGGTAGTGTTGAGCTGAGCCAGGGTCCCCACAGTCACTGTGGCTATGTTGCCCCCAGATGCGTTTGTCACACAGACCCACTCGGGCATCTCTGTACCTGGGGTCCATTACTTAAAAAAATTAATTACTGGCGTTTTTTTTCTGATCAGGATGCCTCATTTACTCCTTGTCATTTGCCTGCGTAGAGAAAATATATTTATGAGCAGGTAGTTAAAGTTATTTGATGACACCTGCCTTGGGAGGGCAGGAAATCCTCTATAAAATAGTAAAAATGCTATGGTTCAATGTCCATGTCCCTTACTCTGAATATACAGTCCTGGAAGAGATTGCGATAGCTTGGTGCATCCTTTGTATTGCAAATTCCTTTTATAGAAACTTTGCAGCTAAAGGTAAAAGGACGTAAATGAAAAATAAGTAGCACACTAGAGAAGCCAAAGATGGGTTTCTGGAATTTTCCCAGGGCTCATGTGTCTTGATTAAGACTTCCTTTTTCTGATGGACAACATGTCCAATTGCAATTACACAGAAAAAAATCTCAGGCATACACACACGGGTATTACGTCAGCCAGATTCTATTATCCTTTATCCTTCTGTCATAAGGATGGGCAATGTTTTCATCTTACTGACAGGAGGAAAGTGAGTCTGTTGCGTGACCGTAACCACAACAGTCATTTTTGTCTATTCCTTGCCCCCAGTTCATTGCCTCTCAAGCTATGATTTTAGCCCTTTGGTCACGCAGCCTACTTATTCAGATTTCCTCTCCTTACTTTTGTGCTGTCATCTGTATACGTCAGATATACATTCCTCACAAACCCAGTGCACTGTTCAGTCAGGCAAGGAAGAGAAAATGCCAGAACTCTTTGGAGAGATTTTGGGGATGGGTGAAAAAAGGTCACGGGCACTGCAGAGGATCAGCAAAGAGCAGAGGATCAACACAAATTTTGTGCCGTCAGCTTGCAATCAGATGCTTTGTCTCAGTATTCATTCATCATACGTAAAACCTCCTAAACTAACGGCATCACTTTGAAACGGCAGGAGAATCTGTGATTCTAAACATAACTGTTTAGATTCTAAACATAAGCTGTGCCTTTTTTTGGTATTAAAATAATTTCTATTTATTGCCATCCTTATTTTATCTGCCTTCTCCTCCACACTGGTGCTTCTGCAAATCAACACTGAACAACAAAGAATCTATTTTTGACCCCGTGAAAATGACAAAACATTATAACAGTTGTAGAGGCATTCTATGAAAGCTCTCTATAGCTACAACAATTTTGCAATAAAGCTCTTCTGAGTTAAAAAGAGTGAAAAGTCAATACATATTTTAATTGCAAGTTCTTCATTTTATGTTTAATTTCTTATTTAAAGTCATGCATATATGTTTACTTTGGTGTTATTAAAAATTTCTGCTGAAAAATAATTAAAAATTTTCAAAGTTAATAGCAACTTAGTGTTTCATTTTTTATTCAACTAAGATATATCAAATGCATTCAAAACTTTTATATAAGTCTGTGGATTTGGTTCAGAACAATTTGCTTTTTTGTTTATCTTACAGTGAATTCCTCTGCTGAGTCATCAAACTACGTCTTCATGTATAAGAAAATATATTAGTATACAATATTTACTTCTGGGAGGTAGGGAAATATTACCTTCTACTTCACAAAGTAAGTTCTCTTGTATATCACTGTAAACTGTAAAATAAAATATTATTCTGATACTAAAAATACTACTAAAAAATATGACTTCTACTCATACACACCATGTAAGAGAACATGAAGGTCCTACTCAATATTCAGAAGAGCCGTGCACACCTCCCCAAATAACTTGAATTGCAAAGAAACTCTAGATACATATTCATGTAGATATGTTAATTAGTTTGCCAGGGACTAAGCAGAGCTGGTTTCATGACCATGAGCTGTGGGAATGTAAAGGAAATAGAAAACCAATTAAGTGGTTTTCCACAATAATACATGGAAAGAGAAAACTATGCCATCTTCTTTTTAAGTTCTGCCATTAGGAAAAAAGCAAAAGGTAACAGAGGATGATTTACACATAGGAGGGAAGTGACAGACACAGAACTGTGCATAAAAAAGAAGCAGACTTCTTAAAATTCTTAAAAAACTTTTAGAGAAGAGGATGAAGGAAACAGAACTGAAACATTTTCACACAACAAGTATTTGCTGATTCTGCCTTCTCCAAACATTTAGAAGCCAAACTGCACCTTCAAAATATCCCTTTAGAATTTTGCTTCATTTAACTTCTGTTCAATGAAAGCAATGGTTACAGAAGTCTGACTCCCACTAAGGAAGTTGGAGTATTTATATAAAGTTAATGCAATTAAAAATAGTAACAAAATAATAGCATTAAGAAGAAAAAAAATCCCAGAAAAATAACAGTCCAAAAATGTAGCCAGCAACAGCCAGAAGGAAGATAACTGGCCTCCAGGAAGGGGACAGGGACAGAGATACAAATCCTGGTGACTCACTAACATGGCCGCAGAGGCCATGCCAACAGGCTAATTTCAGCCTGGAACCCCCAAGGGGACCCGCCCAGCTGAAAACGTGCAGGCTCACACAGACTGTGGGGAGGGCACAGCCTGGCCAATGCAGGCAACACACACGGGATGAATCTGGGTCCTCCTCCCTGCTAGGAGGGTAAAAAAAAACAGGGAGGTTATCAACCGTACTCCACCCTGTCACTGCCTCTATTCCTCACCACTGAAGTGGCTGTATATTTTTGGAGCCAGTTATCTGAGCAAGAAAAGGGATGCTGAGGTTCTTCCAGGCTTTTTGCTGTCAAGTTCTGACCATCCTGACTATCTTTTCTTCTTAAAAGCACTGGTGGAGTTCACATTTTCCCTTCTTCCCTCCCTCTCTCACATACTGTGTCTCTCTCTGCAATACCAATTCCCATAAAATACCAGGGACTTAATATTTGTATGTGAAAGAATATCTGGTCTTTCATTAGGTACATATCCCAAAATCAATTTACAAAAATAAGCATAAAACTATTGATTTCCCTGACAGAGAGCCATTAAAAGTTATTTTGTCAGTACCAGGATGGTTAAAAAAAAGGAGTTATGGAGAAAACCTGGCATGAGCACACATTGCTGGGTAATAATAGTCATTTAAAAGGGGAATTGCACACTGGAAAGATAGCTTTGTAACTTTCAAGAGTACAGAATCACAAGCAGAGGTTTCATATAATTTCTTTCGCATAATTTCTGAGGTTGATTGAAAACTGACTGAAGGCTGAGCCCAGAGCATAGTATCAGTAGTGCCAAATGTGTTGGAGGCCAGTGAATAGCGTTGTACCCTAGGGATAAATACTGGGTCCAATTCTGTTGAATATTTTTGTTAATGGTCCAGATGATGGGGCAGAGTGTACCATCAGCAATATTTTTGGAGGTACAAAACTATAAGGAGTGGCTGGCACACCAGATAGGAGTGCTGCTATCCAGAGGGACCTCAACAGGCTGGAGAAATGGGCTGACAGGAACCTTATGAAGTTCAATAAGGGGAAGCACAAAGTCCTGCACCTGGGAGGAACAACCTCATACACCATTAAAGGCTGAGGGCCACCTGTCTGGAAAGCATCTTGGTAGAAAAGTACCTGGGGGTCCTGATGGACACCAAGTTGAACACGAGCAAGCAATGTGCCCTTGAAGCAAAGGCCAAAAGTATCCTCAGCTGCACTGTACAAAGTATTCCCAGCAGGTTGAGTGAGGTGATCCTTCCCCTCTAGTCAGCACTGGTGAGGTCATACCAGCAGTAATGTGTCCAGTTCTGGGTTCAGAACAGGCTCAGGGTGTGATCTTATCAATGCATACAAATACCAGAAGGGAGGGTGCAAAAAAAGACAGAGCCAGGCTCTTTTCAGTCGTGCCCAGTGACAGGACCAGAGGCAAGGGGAACACACTAAAATACAGGATGTTACATCTGAACATCACTATTTTACTGTGAGGGTGATCAAGCACTGACACAGGTTGCCCAGGAAAACTGTGGAGTCTAGACCCTTGAAGACATTAAAAAATAAGTCCATATATGGTCCAGGGAAACTGGCTGTAGGTGGCCCTGCTTGAGAAGGGGAGTTGGACAAGATGACCTCCAGAGGTTCCTTTCAACCTCAACCATTCTCCATTTCTTTTGCGAGAGATATTTTTAACAAAACCAAACATTTTTTCCCAGCTGCGGTGTTTTCACATCAGCAGAGAAAACAGATGAAACATGAAAGTTGCAGTTCAAACATATTTCTTCGAAAAGTTGTCTGTGGACAGAGTGTGATTTGATGAACAAAGAAGTCCAAAGTATAAAAAAAAAGAATCATCCCAATAAGTTATATTGAAATGGGAGATCGATTTGGGACTAAGTGTCTTGGAAACTACAGCATTCAATAGAAGGCAACTATTTAATTAAGAAACAAAGCAAGAGGTATTCAAAATAATTACACTAACAAGACCTTGATTTGTCAATTTTAAAAAGGTCAAATTATTAAGCAAAAATCAAACCTGCTTCTTATAATGTCTATTAGCCCTTTGCAAATCTCCAGGAACACAAGATTTTGCTGGAAGACCAGGCCTGCCCTTTGGTTGACTCATTACAATATGCTACAAAGTTCTGCTGCAAGAATATGCTGCTATAACGTGACCTTCTTCCTGTTAAATAATGCCAAGACTGAAGTAAAGTGCTTGTCTGAACTTCTAAAAGAATCACATACAAGCACATTTTCCTAATTCTGATATCATCTTACAAGAGAGAGAGCTCATGTAACCAAGAACTTTACCACAAAAGTGCTCTGTGGTATATTGTAATACAGCGTCATTATTAGAGGATCAGGAGAGGGAACTTGCATAGAAAACTCTGACATTTAAAAAAAAAGTACCAAATCAAATATCTGAAATGTTCTGGAAAACAAATTAAACTGTTTTTTACAAGATTATAGCTGACCCCCCACGAATTCTTCCATCTAAGGTTTTTTTTAGTTCTATTCTTAAATATCATCAAATGGCACTAGCTCACTGCCACTCTGCAAAAGCTTTAAGCCTGAAAGTCCTTTTTTCTGATGCAATTTCTGTGGACTCTGTGCAGGTGTTTTCATTCATGTCATCTGAAATGAAATTTGAATCAGGTCTAGTCCAAGCAACAACTAGTTCCTGCAAATATAGCTTTTCCAACTCAGTGAGTTAGCAACACCAATGCACAGGGGGAAAAAATCTAAAACAAAACTTGTTAATTTGTTTTGTTTAGTTAAAAGCAAAGTCAAACTCTTTGCTCTTTAGAACTGTTGAAAGATAAAATTCCTAAAACTGATCTTTCTGCCTTGCTTCCGATGACCCATGGTTTCCCTTCCCTCTGCTGCACAATTTTAAGAGCAAGACTGTCTTCAGCCATTCTAAACCATCATCTCAGGTTAACAGCAACTTACCCTACCAGCATATCCATAGATTTAAATAGGAATCTGTGTGATGCATGTCATTATTTCTTTCATGTAGAAATATAAAAATACAGATCACCGAAGTTTTCTCAAGATTACTTTCAAGTAAGATTTTAAAATGAGCCCAGCTAAGCATTGCCCTTCTGGGACTAAACTCCATTCTGTAATAACACTCCTGAAATCAGTTTGTTCAACACAATGCCTTACAGAAACAGGTAACTTTTCTCTCTTTCAAACTACTTCATACACATTTTAACTCACACATTCCCCAGAACAATGCTGTTTCATCTTTCTCCAGGTAGCAGAGTATAGGTTTTCACATTTTGTTCCTCTGGCATCTTCTTAAACAAGCCAGCTCGGTAAGTGGTGCCAGCAACCCAAGTGATGTGTTACTGCTCTGAGCACTGAAATGAGTGGGTTTAGGTAGGGAGGAGAAGGGTTGTTACAGTTGGTCTATTTTGTTTGGTTTTGCCTCCTGCTGAGTGCACTCAGCACAATATTGGTTCTGTATGCTGGAGAACAGCATGCTGGAGTGCAAGAGGAATAAAATAACAAGCCTTTTGAAATATTGGAGAATATTTCTAGCCTGCAGCAGAGGCTAGTGTCAGGCAGAGGATTTCAGTGTAGTTTTCGCACTTTTCAGTCCCTTGCCACATTTTCCTCCTTCAGATGGAAAATTCACTGCCAGATTCAGTACATTTCTCTTCACCTGTTTCCCATCAGCTGGACAGGACTCTACTCCATCCAGCTTTTGGCCATCACCATCTCTCTCCTCTGAGCACTTGGTCTAATCCAGAAGTAGAACAGTATACATTGATGGATATATTCCAAAATATAATTAGTTTTAAATGCACATCTATAATTTATTCCATTCAATTTTCTTTGTATTTGCATCAATATAAGGAGTGTTCAAGCAGCCACTATACATGCATTAAAGAGCATACCATTGCAATGACAGTAGGCCAAGGCTGAGTGTTACTAAACCATGGGTCTAGCAAATATGTGCAACATCTCCTTCATATTTGTGCTTAAATTAAAAGGTAGTAAACATAAGTAAGAGGTGAAAAACTAGCTTGGTTATCTGACATTTAAAATCCTGTGTATCCTTTGCATGAAAGCCACTCTGCTGCCCATTTAGAGATAACTTTTTAGAGGTAATTATTCCACACACACTACCACGCTATTCCTCCCTTAGGACCCCTCAAAACACATGTTGCTGCTCTTGATGACAACCTCAGGACTTCAGGAGGTGCTGTCTCTACAGAAACGAGCTGTGGTCTGTGTGCTGGAGTGTGTGAGTGGAAGACCCTTTAGTTTTTAAGAGAAAATTTCACAGTATTACTGGGATTAACAAACGGAAAAGCAGGATACTGTTTGGTTATCCTTTTTCAGTCTCTATCAATGGTATGTGGGAACTAATGCAAAATGGCTAACCGGTATTTCCTTTGAGAGAGCACTGACAAGTTATTGATTTGCTTCTACTTCTAATCTGCTTGTAGTTCTAAAAAAGTGATGCATGAGAGGTTAAAGTGAATAAAAATAGCCAGAGGCAGATTCTCCTCAGCAGCAGGAAAAGAGCAAAAGATGAGAAGCTTGAAAGCCCCAGAAGCCAGAGAAGAGAGAGGTGTTGGGTGGAGATACAGAGAGAAGGGCAGACGGTGCAAAGACCTGTGCAGCAATGAGGAACGTGGATGGAGGAGGGTGGGCAGCAAAGGCAGCCGGTTGGGTTGGGCAGGGAGGAGAACCCAAAGCTGAAGAAAAGGCAAATTGGAGCAATTACTACTCGATCAAATCACAACCCTGGGAAATCAGAGAGTAAATTCAGCTGGCAAAAGGGATGGAGCAATATGCTAGCTGGTCAGAGAAGACAGCACAGATGACAGACAACAGGGAGATGAAAAATGACCACAAAAGGGCTGGTTTTCAATGCCAGCAGGAGGCAGGGGGATATAGAAATGTTTTGGATCATAATGGAGATTTACACATAATGTAGTAGTAGTTTAAATCTGTCAGACACATTATGTATATATAAGGGGACTTGCACAAGTTTGTTGATTTGTGCGTTGTCAGGCTTATTTCACCCTTAGCTGGTAAGATGGATATTTTGAATTTGCAGTCTGAATAACTGACTAAGCATTTCCAGATTTGGTCATTAAAGCAGATCATGCTTCTTAGCTTCTCAAATGCTATTACATTAAGTGGATTACTAGGGAAATAAATATGGAAGCATTTCTGCAGACATAAATATCTAAAATGTGGAGATAGACTTTTGAAAGGTTTGCATCTTGCCTTAATTCAAACACACTGTGTGATGCCATTGACATCACACGTGTAGGTGGTACAAAAATAATACTAAGATGAAGGCAATGTCAATATTATCCCCATCAAGGCAAATCCTCAAAGGCACTCACTTTCCACGTACAGTAATCCAGATGTTACTCAGTTTCTAGTTAAGGCAGCTGATGTTTCATCTAGGTTTGCGATAGCCTGTCTTTATAGTGCCAGAAGAGCTTTTGATTACCATATGGTTGGTAAGTGTGTAACACTCATTAAATGAATATACATTGTAATTAGTTAGTACACCTGCTGTCAATACGCACTATATCTGTGTGGCCATTTCATAAGATTTTCTGTGTCATATGTGCCTCAGCAACAGAACATTCCTTGATCAATTTAGGCAGAAGGACAAATGAGCAGTTTATTGCAGGAAAAACACATTCTTGAACTCCATAGACAGCTTTGGTAATCGTGAGACTTCTCCAACAAAACACTAACAGCCCAAACCCCAACTGAGCAAACACTCAGAATATATAAGTGAAGACAAGTAACTCCACTAGTCAGTAGCAGCAATAGATTTCTAACTACTAATACAGCCCAGTTACTGGCTAGTTATAATTCCTGAAGAAACAGGCAATAAGCTCTGCAGAAAAAAAGCTTAAGTATGCTACTGATAGCATGACGGATAAATTCTAGCAGAAAGTTTGTCTGAAACAAATAAGGAAGAATGGAGAAATATTTTTTCATCATTGTTTTTTTGCTACCTTTAATATACCATCCTTGTTTATAACTGTCATTTCCAGCTGAAGAAGTGTACATTATTTCAAACTTATTTTGTAAGCTAGACAGACAGCAGGGAAATAAAATCGCAGTAAGTAAACTCACTCAGAAATTCATAATTGAAGCTTTTCAAAAGCCTGCCTAAAAGCAAGTTACAGCATTTTCTCTAACTGGAAACTGATGGAAGCTTATGAAACACATAAGCTAAATTGGGGAAAGTCCACGACATTTGCTGCAGTCTTCATTTCCCCATTCATTGTGCTGTCACGGAAAGTGCTAAAGCTTCCTTCAACACAATGAGTAAGCACAAGAAGAACAAAGGATTCAAGATTAATAACCAGATAGCTTATTGTATTTTTGTGATTCAGGAGCATCTTTATGTCTAAAAGGGGGTTGTTCTATTGTTTAGAGGGGTCTGAAAAACTGGTAAGAGCGCTTTTATTGTGTAAATTTCCATATGTTTTTTAGTCTGCCCTTTTCAGGAATTCATTTGCTGCTTGCATTCATTTATGTTTCAATCACTTATTCATATACTATAGTGTTATCATTCTCTCCCCACCCTCAAAAGATTGCCTTGTATAGCTAATGGAATCAATACTTCAGTCTGAGGGGACTCTATCCCAGACTTCCTATTGTTTTGTGGTTGATTTGATTTTATCTCAAACTACAGCCGTATCAAGCAATATTTTCTCGTCTGTTTGACAAGTCTATTGCTGGAATTTTTCTTCCTTCTTCATTGTTTGGACTGAGCTTATATTAGACCACTATTTATTTTCATTTCCTAATTAGTCTTCAGCTGACCCAGAGTCGTATTATAGATGTGATGAGTTATATCTATTTTTTTCTCATCCAGGCTGTAACTAATTTAAAGTGATAATGTTGGTGTCAATCAAAGACACTGTTGATAGTATTTGAATAATAAATATTCATAATTAACTCAGTGCATAACAACTTCAGATATAATTAAATTGGCTTAACCTTTAACATATGATTCAACCTGTTGATACTGAATACTCACAGTAGGTTGAGTTTCTGGTAAATAACACAAAAAACAACAGAAGTGGAGTCCAAAATTCTAAGCTTTTGTATTAAAGATGAGGAACACCCCAATTAGGCACACAACTTAATGAAAAATGAATTTTATTTCATTCTGAAACCCATACTCACATTCTAAGGAAATTAATTAATATGCTGGATGATGAGGCAGCTCTCCTGAAGCATCTTTAGATGCTGTAGTTTTTTGTTCATAAGGATACACAGTCACTCTCATTCAGTATGACAGAGTTTTGCCTACCTTGTGTAAGTAGAAAAAAACACAATCAGGCTAATTTGATTTTAATCTTATTCAGTGTATCTTGACGTGCCTGTTGATCTTTTTGTTCCCTGTCTAAACTGCAATTTATAACAAATATTATGCTACAATTTTGTGAATTTAAAGAATTTAGGAGACTCTTCAGCCATTCAAGAGAAGTATCTTCCTATTTTCTCTGCCTTGCTAAAATGTGTCAGGCCTAAACACTTTAGATGCTCACAACAAGAGATGTTTTGACTTCAGATTTTTTGGAAAAATTCTTATTGTAAACAAACTGAAAAGGATGAAAGTATGAAAGTACAGTTGAGGGAGTTCTTGTTTATCCGTGTTTGATGGCATTGTGATATAGTAACAAAAGCAATTTTTTTTGGTGATTACTGTCTATGAGAAATAAAAAGGTTTGAAATACACTTTATTATACTGGTCTATGAAGAAGGAAAGGGATTATTTGAAATAAGGATTGGCAAGACAAGAAGACTCTTCATAATCAGAACTATCACACCACACCTCTAAATCTTCTTGGTCTTTATAGTGAAATGAGATAGATAGATAGATAGATAGATAGATA
>JAOTQQ010000012.1:104096085-104145170 GCA_026546715.1 Gallinago undulata
AACTATCACACCACACCTCTAAATCTTCTTGGTCTTTATAGTGAAATGAGATAGATAGATAGATAGATAGATAGATAGATAGATAGATAGATAGATAGATAGATATAGATATAGATATAGATATAGATATAGATATAGATATAGATATAGATATATAACTATATCTCCAAAGTTATGACTGAACTTTGCATGTCAAGGTATAATTTATAATAAACTTTAAGACAAATATGGTCATTTACAGAAGTAAGAAAGTCCTAGAAAATATCACTTTTCAAAGTGATACTTCAAAGATTAACATCCTGAGGAGTTTTACTTTATATTGAAAAACATATTCTAATTTAAAATGGCCACAGAAAAAAATGTTATTGATTGTATTTCACTTTCTAAAATATAACTAAAATAGAACAAACAATCTGAATTCTGTTTCAGGGTGGTTTCAATAAATGCAAAGAGCCACATGAGATATATTTACCTACTAACTCTACTGTTTGCTTACTGAACATGCAGTACTCCAGAGAGACCTTTAAGAATACAGACACTGATGTAGATCAATTTTTTTCCCTCATCCAATGACATATCTCATTTTAAATAAATAAAGCAAATATTTACCCATATTAAAATAAACCAATTATTTATTTGGAAGAGGATACAGGGAGGATAACTTAAGAAACATTACCTGTTAAAGGTGAGCAAAACCATTTCTGTATTGTGGTCAGACTCGGCTTATCAATTCAGTTGAAAACTGTGCATATTTTTAGTGAAAAAGGCATAAGAAAAGAAAGAAAACATTTGACTTTTGTAACCTCAATGTGTTTCAAGGGCAATTCAGTTTTTTGTTGCAAAATATCTGTTTTCTATTGGACTTACTAAAAGGGATAGTATAATAAATAAACAAATCTTTTATTTTCAGGTCAAATAAGTCTGTATGAAGGCAGACTCTGAAAACCACTTATCTACCTATGCATTCATATTTTGGTTTCAGAATAAACCAATTTATTGTTTCTGCAATTTTACCCACAATGGATTTCAACCACCAGAGGAATGTGTGGCAAAAGATAAAGAACTTTATCACTGCATATGCAAATATAACATGCCTTTAAAACACAGGATTTGCCTCTCTATTTATGAGAACCACTTTTATGTGTGCTTGTCATCTAAAGGATTTTGAGGAAACTTTTTTTTTTCCATTTTTTTCTGGAAAATCTACAGAAGCACTGACTTAGTGCAGAAATTCAGCTGAGTGCTAGGACAGGTCAGTTCTACTCACATCTGAGGGGTATTACAGTAGCATGGGAGACCATTACCCATGGATTTTGGCTAGGTTTCCTCCTTTGACATCTCATTCCTGGTCTCCATGACCTTCAGATAGGAACTTTTCTGATTCCAGCATGGCTTATCCCAAGGTACAAGCTTTGATATGTATGGACCACTAAGATAAAAGACCAGAGAAGAGTGGGAATTCGTATTAAAATCAGCCATTTGAGCCCATGATAGTAAAAATCTACAGTTAAGCATCAGAGTTTCTTAGCATGGTGGTCAAACCCCTAGCTGTATGGGGTCTGCAGCTCCAAAGCTAGTTCAGTCAAAAGAGTAACAGAACAGGAATCCATCTGAATACAGACTGTTGTGAATGCGGGACGGATTTGGACTCTGAATGTTTTCTATCTATCTAATGAAAAAAAAAAAAACATTATTGGCTGTCACAATAAATGGGCAAGCATATAGCTAGAAATAAAGAATTAAATTGCCTGGTGAGCTAAACAAAGCTTGCATAGTTTTAAATTACAGTAATAAAAATGTCACAGGTAAGGGAACCATAATTTTTGTCCACATTTTGGAACACAATCTGTTCAATCAAAAATTAAAACATCTGTTCTGTTACTGCTATTTCCATCTTTGAACCATGCTGGCCCTTTATAAATCAGCTAGAGCAGAGAAAAACATAGTAGCATATTTTTTGACTGTGTCAAATCCTGCCATTTAGGATCTGGGTTTCTTTTATATATATTTAGTACATGTGTTTGATGCTTTTGTGTGAAACTGTTTTCATTTTGTGCTGTCTAGTATAATATCTGGAGTCATGCATCAGTTGTTGTTGTGAATAAAGATTTACTGGGGAAGGCTCAAATAAGGAAAGGCTGTCATGTTGCTGTGACAAAACTAATGTGTGAAGCAATCATGTTCCTGTAAAAATAAAGATTTATGTAGATATAATATCTTTATTTACAACAATTATATTGAAAGCTATTTCATGACAGCTGCTATCCAAAGAACCTTTTCCTGTTCTCTCACTTCATGGGGATGATTGTACTTTTCTTTTAAAAGAATCTTAATATCTTCTTTTAATTTATTTTCCTTTTTAACTCAGATATACATGAATACAGACACTCTAAGTCATATTCAGATGGAGCATGTTCTTCCCAACTTTCTCTGCCTTATTAACAAAGAAGTCCAGGTGCTTTTGATGACAGACTTGGACTACTTTACCAAACCAGTGGGAAACATAACGGAGAGAGAATTGGCCAGCGTTTCAGCTGTCTAAAGAATACCCAAAGGTCTGGTAAGGAGTTTAGAGAGTTTAGCTCAGTGGGAATCAGCCTATTAACTCCTTTGGAGTCTGGATTAGGTTTATGAGAACAATTCATTTTCACCCTAAACAAATATGTCTGCTGCAGAACTGATGGTTATTCTTCAGTGATTCATAAGAAAGCATTTCATCCTGGTTACATCTGGGACAGAGTTAATTTTCTTTCTACTGATTGCTGTGTTTCAGATTTGGTATGAAATGCATGTCAATAATGCATATTTTTTCAGTTGTTGCTAGGTGATGTTTATACAATTCAGCTTCCCATAGAAGATGAGAAGTAGCACAGTCAGAATGGCTAATGGAATGTTCCATATCATAAACGTCATGTGCAGTATATAAACGGAGGTTGGTCACAGGGTGGTAATCCGTGATCTCTGTCCTGGTCAGGCTGGGCAACCCCTAGGCGGTGAGAGTGACTTCTATCTTGCATATTCTTTTACCACTGTAATTATTATTGTTATTTTCCTTTTTCATTATTATTCTATTAAACTGTCTTTATCTCAAATCACGAGGCATTTTTTCCCCTTTCCCCTCTTTTTCTTCCTCTTCCCCCTACCCTTCTAGCCGGGGGGGGAAAGGGGAGTGAGCGAGCAGCTGCACGGTCCTAGTTGCTGCCTGGGGTTAAAACACAAGACGTACAGGATGGGTAGTGGTTTGAATATTCTCCTGATATAAAGGTTGCATGAGATTTTCTTTTGGGGATAAAAAGATAATTGTATTTGAATAATCGGACCATACATGTTGAATTATAGGAATATTTGACTGCAGAACTGACCAGAACCTTCCATTTCTGAATGCAGACATCTGAAGTACACTTTTTCACAAGGATGCAACTACACTAAACTTTAGTTGATGTTTCTAAGGAAGTAGTTCATTTCTTTCCTGCAAAATGTGAAAGATTCTTTGTCTGGGGAGTATATCCAGCAAGTGAAATATGCCAGAACAAAGAAGGCCTATCCAGTGTAACCTATGCTTTATCATCCACCAGCTCTCTCAGACTATTTATCAACTCTTTTTTATAGAAGATTGTTTTCCCTCATAGAAGGTTGTTTTTCCTCAAATGAAGAAGACCTCCTTTCAAGTGTTTGGTTCATCCTTGTTTCATACTTTCAGCACTTTTCTCCTGTTAAACTGTACATTTTAGCCTCCAGGTTTCACAAATTTTTGTGTGTTCAATAAACTAAAACAATCTAAGCCATTACTCTTGGATTACACAGTTTTGAGACCACAATATTGCTATTGTGTCTTACCCTGGGAAATAATAGGTTTTCGTACATTCAGTGCAGCAACAGACAACTGTGTTCACAAGAGAGCTACACTTACAATGGCCACTTAGGCTTTCAAGCTGATGTTACTGCTCTGCTGGGTCTGAACCTTTGAAATCAAAATATATTTAGCAGTGTCCAGATCTGATTGTGTAAAATACAAAAATGAAAAAACAATCTGTGCTGCACTCAGCCTCGATATGAGGCTGCAAAAATCTCAGAAGAGAATAGACAGAAAAGAAATGAAAGAAAAAAAAAAGGAGGAGGAAAAAATAATGTCTTAAATAGCCTTTACTGGCAATTAAACTTGAGGCGAGCTGTTTAGACACACAGATTCTCATGGGTGAGTGATATGCAGCTTCTCTACAGCCTGTGGCTAGAGCTGCTAATAGATGCCCAGCACACCTCTAAATCTAAGAGGCTTTGCGGTAATCCCCTGAGGATCCCTCACCTCCTGTCTCAGAAATTTTCTCTATCTCATACTGCATTTTCTTTTGCTATAATGTTTATTTTAAAATCAAGCAACATTGCTTGTGTTTAAGTGGATTTATTCTCTGGGTAGCATATGTGTAATAAATCACTGAGAACCCGTGGGATTATTCTAGTGACTTTGTTCAAGATAGCTGACCAAAAAATAATCACAATAAATCAATTGATTATGATGTACAGTAAATATAGCCTTACAGCTTGATAGGGAGAGTGATTCTAGCAAAACGAGTTAAGTGGCTCCATAGGACTCATGGCAGTTTTTCTTGAAGACTTCAGAGAGGAAGAAAAGAAGTTTAACAAGCACTGCTTGAAAAATGTGAGTGCCTGCTAAGGCTCATTCTTTTCTGTTTATGCCTTGTTTGCTGGGTACTGTTTTCTTCTGCTGCCATGGAGTCAATAGTCTTCATACAGACCAAATGAAGGTGGCCTTAAATATTAACAGCCCACCCAGATAAAAAGCAGCAGGAGGTGGATTTACATGATCTATCTCTGGGCTGGGCATTTAAGACTTTCTTACAGACCTACCTGCCTCCTACAACAATGCTGTGTATGAGTGACTAGTACCATTCTGTGCTGTCCTGTCAGTTGTCATTACCATCATTTTCTTTTTCATTCTTCTTCCTACATGTGGCATAACATTTGAAATACAGAATATGCACTAACTCCTTAGGACACCTTCTGACTAATGACTTCCTTGCCTGACTTGTTACTGCATCTTTCTAAGCTGTGACCAACTTGATCTACATTTGATAGAAAGTGAGAACACTTGGCAATACGTCTTTATGTTTGGTTTTTCCAGTTGATATTGATGGAAACTGCAAAAACAGGTAAAATAGCCTATTTAGTGTTTCAAACTAGACAAGGAGTAGGCAAAATCTGTTATTTAAATGGGAATTATTCACTTGTCTTTGCTCTTGACTACACTTGTTGATTTCCCCCATTATACATATAAAGTAAAAAAATATGGGATACCTAATTTTAATGCGCAGCAACTGTGTACCTTAAAGCCAAAAAGTCAGCCTGTTTTTCATCGTAGTTGGATGGAACTTAGTTAACACCTGCTGTTTCATTTGCATTCTCATATCCATTTCTATATAAAGAGAAGAGAATGAGGTTTGCCATCAAGTGTCTCACACTGGGACTGTTATGCATTTAATATTTATGGCACTTTTAACTGCATTCTAAAAATAAATGGGATTTTTTTCCGAACAAAAGCAAAAGATACTTTGTATTGGGGGAAAAAAAAAAAGGAGTAATGGTAAAAGGTCTATTTGGAACAGGTGGTGTAAATCAGCAGTTTCACTAACTTCTACATTGGTTTTAAACTAGGAAGAGTTTTTTGACTGGTTTGACTAAAGAAGTCAAGTACTTTTAAAACAGCTAACACGAGCAGCAAGGTGAATGATTGCAGGTTTAAATGTGTTTGAGTAGTCCTTCTCCACCTACTACATGTGGCCTCAGGGAAGGGGATGAAAAGCCATAAGATAGAGTAGAGCAAATAAAACCAATAAAAGAAGCAGTATCTGTAGGATAGTATTACATCCATCTTTGGAGATCTGTAAAGCCCACGGACCACCGCAGCCACTGAAAAACAACATTAATCTGAGGCAGACAAAGATGCCCTCTACAAAGGGAAGCAGAATAAGTTTTGATCGACAAGTTTATACAAAAAAACATTTTAGCTTTACTGCCATGGATATAGTGAAATTGTCCAGCCATTGTCTTTTCTGGCTTTTATGAGATAGCTGTTCTATAAAATGTGTCATATGAAATCTTCATAAAAAACATCTCAACTTTTTATTAAAAGCTCCAGATCTGGCTTCTAAAGGGAATACAGCTTGTCCATTCACAAAAATTTCTTCCTGACAGCATTTATTTTGTGTATACTCTTTGCCTTCTTACCATTTGTTTACCAGCTCTGGATTTTTCCCTTGGTTTAATGTATAGTCAACATTTTATCTACAAACATCTTGAGAAGGAATAGAAATCTACATCAAGGTTTTTTAATCAACACTTAATCACATGTATTTCTGTTTGCTCTCCAGTGGTCATGTTTGAAAACACCTTACGAGCAGAATGCTTGACAGATACAGCAGAGAGTGGGAGGATAACAAGTAAAAGTACCTTTGTATCAAAGTATCTCAATGAAAGGTACATTGAGATGTTCAAGTGTCTGTTTTATCCTTTTCTTTCTCTTATCTTTTTCCCCTTTGTGGGCAAAATTATTTCTAAATTCACCACCACTTTTTGTTCCCCTTTCATAGCATTGTTCCCATGGCATTAAGCAAGATTGATGTTAGCCAAAAAAATTCACCCATTAAGAGTTAAAAGGAGATCTGCATGGGGCCAGACTGTACTGCATCTGTCTAGCATGAGGTTGCTGTGCCATGCTCCAAAGCATCTGGCACTGGCCACTCAGAAAAAGGATGGTGGATTAGATAGATCATGGATGTAATCCACTTTGACAAGATCTATGTTCCTGTGACTCAAGGAACATAATCCAATTATTCAAAGGAGGAGGCACACTGTATTTAAAAACACAGTCTCTTGTGTTAAATTTCCACCTGAAGCAATATGATAAATATAGTATGTGTTGTATTTAAAGCATGTGTTAACGAAACATGGGTTTTCAGACCTTATTTAAAAGTACATTAAACATGGATTTCTGTATTTTTCTGCTAGGATTTTTTCTAAAAGGGCATAATGGCTAAAATATAACCCTTGTCCTCCAGACTCATATATTACAATGTTTGATGAAACACAATTTTAATGACAAGGCTACATTAAAGAGGAAAACATAGATATAAATTTTGCCTTATGCATGATCCTGATTGTTTTAAGACAATTAGCTCTCTCCACACCTAACTCTAACGTGCAGCAGAAAGTCCTGGTTGTTAGGCCAGAAAAAAAAAAAAAAACAAACCAACTTTTGTCTTATGTCCTTGTACCTTTTTTTTTGCTTTTGCATTTTTATTATTTTTTTGCAAAAAAAAAAGTGTGTATTTTTTAAGGTTGCAGTCTGACTTCACTCCTTAATTAATGGAGAAAAATCTTTGAATAGTGAGTGGATTCTCTCTGACCTGATAAGGCATCCAGCCCGATTACAGTTTTTCACGTAGTTCAGAAACCAAGAGGAGAGTGTGTGGATTCTTTGATGTTTGGTGGCGCAGTGCAAACTGAATGACTGTAGTGCAAATAACAACCTCAGAGCAAGCACTGAGAATCTCTCTTACCCTCCACACTCATGAAATATCCAAATAAATTATCAAATACAGTTGAGGTTGGCAAACAAGTTAGAGAGAATGCAAGGCAAGGGCAGGAAAAGGAAGAAGGAAAGGCAACAAACCACGTGTACATCCACTGTTTTCCCTTAGTAAATGAAGCTGAATAGTGAAGCATCAACCACCATGGGTCATCAGATCATCAGGAAGTTTAATCCTTGCTATTTCTTTGAGCACTTTAAATCAGTTGTGAATTGGGTCCTTGACTATAGTATCAATGGATCCTCTTTCACCATGTGTGAATGATTTGTGATTTTAGAGGAACAGAGTGGCAGATACTCATGTATGCTTGCATACAGCTCAATTTAAATTATTTCTCTCTATTCCACACCACATATTCAACAGAATGGTGTGTAGAACATTGTCTACACACTATTCAGCTGTTCTTCTATGTTTTCCCATATTTGACCTGTTACTGCTTTTTCAGGATTAATTCAGAAAAAGGAAGACCCCTTCTACATTCAAATCCCACCTTAAAATTCACCTTTATCAGAAAGCTGGTAGTCAACTCATAATGCCCAGAACAAGAGATGTTTTGAGACTTTATAAACATTTCAGCAGCAAAATATGGACGATTAAATACTGTGTTATCAGAAAAGATTTGTTGACTTAAAATGGTATGTCTTCCTCACTTCTGAGGTGTCCGTTTTGTGGTTATTACAAGTAATAACAAGTAGTTATATAACAGCACTGAGAGAAAAGGATTTACCGTTATTAAAAAGGATCTATAGCAAATTTCCCTCTGCACGGGGGAAAAATTTAACTGAAACAGCAAATCAGCAACTTGTTTCTGGATATCCCATATGAGCCATTTAACTAGCTAGATATAAACAGTTTATTACTTGCAATCTGTGGGTCACGGCTCTTTTGGTTGCGGTCCCAGCCGTAATATCTTGCAATAAGGTGTTATACAAATTGATCTAATGAATAACAGAGAAGACACGAACCAAAACTGAATCTCATGAACCTCTTGAATCCAATTGAACATGCCCTTACATTGCAAAGCATAATGTAAGCTGTCTACTTAGAGGTCAGAAGCATAACACTATGTGAACATAGTGGGGTATTCTCTTCACATTTTAGATGTGTATGGTTGCTGCTTCCATCAGACAGTGAAGCAAAACACCCAAAAAAAACCATAGCATTAATTGTTCACTGCCTCAGTCTTTTGGAATAACTCACAGCTGCTACTGAGATAAAGACTACTGCTATCAGAAAGATCTGAGCTACAACTGACTCCATGCATTTTTGGAGATCCTTCCTCATCCATAAAGTCACCTAAACAAAACTAGTAATGCTATGTACAGTGGCACCACTGCTTTTTTTCCAATGATAACATGATCGTTATTATAGTTCTTCTTACCCCATCTGCATGATTTCATTCTTGTGTACAGAACAGCAATCTGGGATACGACCATATGACTCCACAGTGTCAGGGGAAAAAAAGGAATAAAAAAAAAAAAGACTCCCCAGTTTAAGCCTTCTGTTAAATTCTAACCTAATCTTCCACAAAAGCCTGGTATTTCACAAATGGAAATTTTTTTTAGAAGACTGGACATTCAGACATTGCATTGATTTACATCTTAAAGTTATTTTCATTTTAAGATTGTATTTATACCAGTTGGGCAGAAAAAGACTGTTAGCTTTGCACCACAGGTGGAAAGCCTTGATTTATGGGAGATAAATCAGATGTTGAGCAATTAATTAGATCCCTCTATTTCTCCCCAGTGTCCTTTCACAATTATCAGCTTTACCTGAACCTCTTATACCTTCTGGATGCTCATTTTCTAAGAGGTTTGTCCTGGAAAGTGATAACCCTGCTTCATCCTACTTCAGCTCCTATTCCTTTGTTTTCACACCCGCACATCTAACTGGAGAACTTGTCTTCTTACAGCCTTCAGCCTCATGTTCTATCACTTACTAAACAAGTCAATTCTTTCTTGACAGGCATCTTCAACAATTTTGTATTAATAATTTCTAGATAAAACATAGAACACAGGAAATGCACAAATAATTGTGAAAACTTTGACCACGGCAGTATGTCCTATTCCTATTGCCAAGAATTGAATCTTCAATCCAAAGCTAACATTGTGTTTATAGTCCAAGTCTAGAAGCCTAAGGCTGCTGCAGAAGACAATGAAACAGTTCCTAATGTAGTTTCTCCTTCTCTTTGCCCATGATGATAATTACATCATGATAAAATGGCTCTTCAGCCAATGGAATTTTAATCTTTCTTTGGAAAAGTAGTTTTCAATGCAATATGTTTACATAAAAGAGTTCAAAGCCAGATTTTGATTCCTTACCCAGATTTCTCAGGGCTCTGCAAGCAATAACTTTTGCAAGAGGCAAGGTCTACTACTCAGGCATATCACTGCTATATCTCAGGTGTGTAAAAAAGCAGGTGGGTAAGCTCATTCAACAGGGAACTCATCACTAGTGGGGCAAAGGAAGTAAACATGCATGCACATGTTGGCCTTCTGAATGTGAGGTGTCCCCGTTCCCATACAACGTGTGTGCCTTGTACAAAATTCTCCTGTTCAGAGTTCTTAGTCAATAGCAATTCTCTCTTAGAAAGCTCTAAGAAAAACACCGGTGGAGGAAGAAAGCAAAATGACTGAGAATTAAAATAGTCATTGTTACAGACGTGTGCAACCTAGAACTAGTCATTGAGGGTGCCACTTTGATAAGGCAGTGAACTACAAAGCCATTTTCCTGGGTATGAGTATAATTGTAACAGTGAAAATTCAAAGCAGTGAGACAGTTCCCAATAATTGGAGGGTGGATCATCATGTCTTATGGGTCACACTTTTGCTTACTTGTGTCTTTTCCCCTCATTCTTTCCTTTCCCTTTCTAAACAGCTGAGGCAACAAAGCTGTAAAAGAAAATGAAAGAAATAAAGTTAAAGCAGTGTGACTAAATGAAGTTGGCAGCAGTCCAGAAGAGCTGATATCAGAGTGGGGAGACCTGAGGCTCTCATGGCTGTAAGCTCTGGTGGGTCATCTATCAGCCGAACAAGACAGTTTTAATGGATGGCAAATAATGAGTTCACTTCCAAAATTTTGTGGGTGGGATGAGGAAGTGCTTGCGGCGCTAATGCTCTGTTTTGTCTTCTGTTGGACTCAGCATGAACAGCAGAGGACTGAGAGCAGTCACCAGCCAGTTGTGCCTTTCCCCGAGGCTGGGGTCAGACACGCTCACTTAATTATCAGCAGATGAACATGATGAGCAGGGGTCTCATAAATTCTTGTCTTTGGTGCAGTTCCATTATTAACGTCAGCTGTAAACATCCATTCAGAGAATAGATTACTCCACCATAAAGCTCTTCAGAAACCTGCTTCTATGTGCGTGCCTGTCATCTGACTGACCGTGACAAGTAAGCCCTAGCTGGGCTTTCTAAATACACCAAAGAAGCATCCAGAACAAGCAATACAGAGACAAAGAATTTCTGTCATAGAAACTCTTCATCTCCTACAAGCATAGACTTACTGAAGAAAATATACATTTGTAATATGCATTTGTAATATTACATCCATATAGAGGCTTTTTGTACTTAATATATCTTTATGTAGTGCTTTATAAAATATAGCAGCTGAATAGATTTCATTTTAGCGACAATACTACTTACACTATATTAACTCTTTTTCCTCTTTGAAACATATTGCTGCAACAATGGCATTTTGTTAACACTTTTATAGTAATATCTACAAAAATATGTATGTTGAGCAACTATTTTCCTATGGTGGTCTAACTTTTGAGTCAATAACAATTTTTTTTGATATCAAGCACAAAAAGCTGTCTAAATGTAACACATTTTCCCCTTGTTTATGATATCTGTGAACCTACTTCCCCTTTTTTTTTTACTTTATTAAGAGTTTATTTCACGTCAAATCTCAGTCAGTACTTTTCTTTATAGCTTACTTGCAGACTTCTGAAGACAGGGAGCTAACCAATATATTATCTTTTTCTTCCTACTGCAAAAGAAGGGCTATTTTACTGCTTAAACTGTGTTCCGAAAACCTTATTTGCAGCAGCAACCAGTTATTCCTATGCTATATAATTTCCATAGCAACAGTGCTTACCATGAGAATCAGTGCCCTAATTGCCTGAACCATGTACAATAGCCTGCAAATGTTAGAAGAAAGGAAGTAACCTGTTGCAAGTAATTTTCTAAACATATAAATCATCCCTGGAACTTCTTTTAATCTTTCTGGGAAAGTGCATAGTACATTGAAAGTTTCCCTGGTTTTAGCAGAAAACGCAGGCAATGATACCATGGCTTTCCACCCTCTTTCACTTACAATATATTTAAATTTTCAAAATGGCTTGTGCAAAAATGTATCTACTTATATAGTTACTTCTTTTAAAACTACTGGTTTGTAAAAACTAGGATTATTTCTTGCTAATTACTAACTTTGAAAGAAAGCAGTATTAATATTAATTCCTCAGAGCAAAACTTCAGTCAATCTTTGAAGGCACTTTTGCAATTCCTATTATGTTTATATCAGTTCAGGCAGAAAAAAGGGACTTCTTATATCCCCAGGCCTTCCTCTAACTTTCTCATTGAGACCCCAGCTTTAGACTCCCTAAGTATGGAGTAAAGATAATATGTGAGCAGAACCACCACAGTGCATGCTTTGTCCAGCTAGAAAATTAGTTAACTACTTACACAGTATTTTTTTTCATTTCTGGGAGTATCAGCAGTAAAGCATTCATTTCCATTTTCTCAGTAACTTTCATGGCAATTTTTTCTTGCCTGAAGGTTCAGAGAGTGATTTTGCTCCTGTAAATGAGCAGGCTGTGCACTAGGGACTAAGGATTTAGCAGGAGGAAGTTGTTAATGTGGCCAGCTCAAAGTACAGCACAACTGAAAATGTGATGCTGTATTATATTTTGAGTATTAAGTTGTCATTGTTTCCACTGCTGAAATCTCCTAACTGCTGATTTTTTTCCACAACAAATATGCAACTTGATGTCTTTGTGCCTTGCTTTGGTTTCCCAATGCATGATCACTACTCCATGCTGAGTTTTTTTTTGCTTCAGAGCAGTCTCTCTTACTTCCATTTTTTGGTTTTTGGGGTTTTTTTTCCGTATCCCTGATTATCAACCGCTAACTTGCTTCCAGCTGCAATCTCAGAGGCAACAGACCAGCTCGCTCCCTTCTCCATCAATCCTCTGAGCTCCTTGATCCAGTGCCAGCAGATATAGGAAGAGTCATGATGACCTCCTTCAGATGTCGTGAGTCGCTCCTCTGGCCTGTTGGTTGTAGGACCAGGCTGTTCTGAAGCCTACTGCAGAATTACACAAGATACGCAGAGGTAAATAAGGAACTTCTCAATCTCAATACATATCCACAAAGGGTGAGGGACATATCCCCTATGTAGATGTGACTCAAAGGGCAGAAAACATAGAAAATACTATAATTTATACTATACAGCAGTACTAAAGGCGAAATAATCATTAACTCTTCAGACTAGAGTCACATTCAGTTTCGTGGTGAAATACAAGCAAAACAACTTTTTCCTCTTAATGATCTCCAGTGGAATCAAGCACTTCAGAATAACTTGGTAAAGGGCAGAAAAGACCATCTTACAAGCAGCCTGAAAGATTTGTGCAATGTACTTCCCACACACTGAGGCTGGAATACAGAGACCTGAGGTTTAGCACCCAAGAACATTTTAGACAGCCTCTCATGGTAATCAGTAGAAAGAAACTAAAACTGCTTAAGTGAAAAACAGAACAAAATTAAAAGAGATCACTGCTGGTTGGTTTTAAGAATGAACACAAGCCTTGGCTGTGACAGTTCAGATTTTAAAACTAGTTTTAAGGTTTTTTTTATGTTGTACCTTACAGGCTCCCCTTCTTCATTCATGTTGAATGGGTTACATTATCTTGGTTCATTTGCCACCTGTTGCCACCCTTACCTCTAGGGTAGGTTTTGTTCCTTAAACTATCTTTTCCGTTAAAAAAGTCAACCAATTACCCATGAAATCTTATCTTAAAATACACAGAGACCCTCAATAACAGCCATTCACATCAGCACCATTTTATTTGCCTTTGTCTAAACTGACTGCCACAACATGTTTATTTTATGAAGGGGGACGTTTGGCTTGCGGACATCCAGTCAATGTCTACGTCAATAGCAAAATGTTTTCTTCAAACTCTGACATTTGGATTTCAAATACCAAGACATTCAAAATTCAGTATTAATGTTCATGCACTTCTGTCAGGTAACCCTTTGCCTGCTGACATATCTACCAGCCTTGTGGTAGGACTACTAAAAGTACTCTATTCACTCCTTTTACTTTGAGAAATTACTTTGGTGTTCCAATGTATCTGGAAAAGGCAGCCTGCCTTCACCGAAGCTGTCTCATTCCCTTTCTCTGTGTTGTTCTATGTGCTGCTGGGCCCCAGGTAACTCTTTTTGCATGGTTGTACACCTGCCCGTGCTTGGATGGGGTTCTTGACCATGAGGGTGTGATAAATAGCGCAGAGGTTGTCATCTTAGAGTGACATTCTTGATCTCTGACAAGCATGTGGAGGGACAAGGTGCTGCTAGATTTTGGCATAGAGCAAAGAGCATGAAGGGTGGCAGGGAAGAGAAGAACAAGGTGTGCAATACAATGCTTCTGCCTGCCTGGCCTCTTCAGCTCATTGGGACAGCAGCAGGAGAAGCCCAGGAGGATCACTATGCCACTATGCCCTTCTGTGGAGGGCTACACTGGACTCAGCTCGCAGTTGGAGAGAATTTTTCAGCATGATGATGAGAATTAGAAAGAGATTAGGCAAAGAGAAAAGAAGCATGAAACAACATACAGACAAAGCAGATAAAGTAATATTTGATACATAATGTGACAGTTCTCCTCAGATTTCGCTCCCTGTGAAGATCAGAAATATAGCGAAGACAGAAAAGAGGATTCACATCAAAATACCTCCAACTTTGTTTTTTTACCAAAATCTTCTCTCCCCTTACATATTGCACATTAAATGAGTTCCCTTAAGACCTGAGAGAAAAAGAACAAAGATATAACTGTGGACAAGCAAGTGGGCAGAACTATTGTTGATATTTCATAAGAGCAAATGGAGACTCAAGGGTAAAGATCTTTTGTTTAGTGATTATCAGAGAAAGAAGAAGGAAAAACAACGGTCTGAGCCAGAACAAGTTTTCTATCATTTTTTTTGCTTTGAGCAATGCCACCTGACTGGCTCTGTGAAGTTCTACAGGTTTCATCTCAGGAAAAGTGAAACCAATACTTCTTCCAAAGCATGTGTGTACACACACACACATCCTACATTTATGTCTAGGGGTCCCACAGGTGACACCACAGTGCTGGTAACTGAGCAGTTATAAAACCCAAACTAAGGGCTTGCAATCTAAGCAGACAAGACAAAGTATGAACAGGATGTGATTTCCCTTCAGAAGTTTCCAGAGCTAAAGGTAGATTGAGGCTAGGATCCTCTTCCTTAGGGGGGAATATCTTGTATGCTTGACCTCTTCTTACTCTTCTGTAAGCATCCACTGAGTGTTAGAGACAGGATGAAGACTAGATGGACCTTTGATTTGATCTAGTACAGCTGTTCTCTTCTAGTGACATAATTCCACTTTCCATCTCTGTTTCTGAGACTGTTTCTGGCTCTTTACTGCTAAGTTGTAAAAACCAACAAATCAGAAATTGCTGAGGCAATTGCTCTCTCTTAAAGCTTTAGTTCAGGCAACTACATTTGGAAATTTTGGCCATAACTGTTCATATGGTAGACTGTTGGTTAGGATTCAGGTTGCCAGAGTGTAAAAGGCAAGATCTGGCAGTATCGTTTAGTGACCTGGTAACTCGTCAGAAACAGCATGCAGTGTATACCTTACAACATGCTTCCTGCTGCTCTCCAAAGTTCAGCACACCTTTCAGCTGAATACCAAAAGTCAGATTTAATAAATGACCTGAGGTAGTAGCTGAGTTCTCAGAAGTAGCCAGAGAGCCAGGTTCACTGGCAGGCTTGCTGAAAAGTGGGTCCACTACCTGCAAGAGTCACTGTTTTCTCGCTTTGTAATTCACTATTTTTCCACATTGCTGTGTGATTTAGTTGTTGGTCTCACCTGTTAGTTTCTGCTGGAATTCCTTATCACAAGCTACAGATTTCAAGTAAGGAGTGACCTGAGAAGCAATAGCGAGATAGCAGTGTTCATTGTGCTTGTATATCTTTGCTCGCTTTGAAGTTGAGGAACATTTTATCACAGATAAGTGTGGAGCAATTTGGTTCACTGTAGATGCTGCTTCTGCTCTGAACAGGACCCTCCTTTTCTTTCCTCACCCCAACCTAAATCCCTCCCTGGCTGACCCAACATAAAATGCTTTTCAAAATCCCTGTTCCCAGCAGTAGCACCCTTATAGCTGTCCTGTCTCCAAGAGACTGGCAGCTCCTGCTTCACATTGCTGTTTCCCTCTGTGCTCTCAGTGAAGTGGGAGTCAATTCTGCACAGCAAGGGCTGCTTAGATCAGAGAAGCAGCCCTCCACAAAGCAAGTCCATAAACTCCCCAGATTTTCTTTCCAGCCAAAGACTTAGACTCTCCAAGTGAGTAGTCTGCTGCTTGATGGCGCTCCACTCAGGAATGCAAAACGTTTTTAACACATACCAAATTTCCAACAAGATGAGATCTGCAATTATTTTGCCATTTAACATCCTGCTTTCTTTACCTAGGTTTTCTGTACTTTTCTGGGTTTAGTTTCTTCCAACTAACTTGATGTCTTAAAAAACAGCACTATTTCAGAGCAGCAATAAATAGCCTCAGGCTACCACTTTCACCCTAACAGAAACAACTGTTCAAAAGCGAAGAGAACATAAGTAACTGAGATTTTTTTATTATCTTTTTTTTAAGAAAGCTCTCTCGTTGCTTTTTTTGTTTATTTTCCAAAGGACCTTACTGAGGATAAACTGAGTTGTAAGGCATGGTCTGGGGATGAAGTATTGGAGGCGAGGCTGTGCAACTATCTACTCAGTACTGGATAAGGGCAATATTAAATAGGACTAATGAGCTTGAGTGAGTCAAATGACCTTTCCTCATTTGCTACAAACAGCTTTGTTCCTATGATTCAGTTGGTTGCTCAATAAAGGTTGTGCAGCTCATTTGCTGTATTTTTTACACCAGAAATTAATAAATAAGGCCACAGTGTTCTGCATCTATTCGGTGACCCACTGGTAAGCAATTTTAGCTACCTGCCTACTATTTGGATGAGGGCTTGTGCTGCTGAAGCCTTTCAGTAACATTGTAAGGAGCGATACATAAAGCCACTCAAGAGTGTCAATCACGCCTTCAAACAGCTTGTTCCACAGATAGTTGTGTGTCCCCCAGCACCTTCATCTTTGCAAAAAAATGCTCTATAACAACACACTGGTAAAGTACACAGGAACTGGCTTTCACAGATTATTTTTTTTCTTTCTTCTTTTTTTTTTTTACAAAACATGCCTGCAGACAGGGAGAAAAGGAACGTATTAAACTCTGAGTGTATCAATTCAGTATGACTGATCTAAGGAATCTCGAAAAAAAAAATAATAGGAGGGATTAGGGATTTCAGTTACTCTCCTGTCTTCACTGTTCTTCTCAGGGCAGAGAAAATGTCCAAATTGTCATCTAACACTGTCTTTCAAAATAGATCAATATTCTCCATCATATGTAAATGTCGCTTTTCTCTTTCTTGAAGCAAAGAAAAGAAGATTCAGGTAATAGCTTTTTGAAAGCATGTCTCTCTCAGCCAGTTTTGCCCAGAGATCTGACCAGCCTCCAGGTACACTTTTTAAGACCCTGGCATTCTGATTATTCAGTGTATGCTGCCACTGTCACCTGGCCTATATGTACTGGTGTCCTTCTCAAGGAAAGAAATGTATATGAGGAATAGGGATGAGTGCTCACACAGGTCTCACCCCTGCACAAAACCGGGGTCCACTGGTTCTGAAGCTCTCCTCTGGTTAGAAGCAGCTATTTTTAGAGGACTCTGATGAAGAGAACGGATTTGACCATGGCTGAGGAGGCTTGACAAGCTATAATTGCTTTCTAATCTCCTAACAATACATGCTTGAAATTATGCATATGTTTAAGTGATTCACTGCATTGGGGCTACAGTTGAAAATCAAGCAAATGGCTGTAATAGTCAGGCAGCGATGCCTCGAGTTCTAGTGCACTCTATCTCTTCTGTTGCTTACTGTTTCCCATCTAAATTTTAGAACACATTTTCAGGGGTTTTCCTTTAGATAGCTTCTCCTGTAAGTGATACCAGAAATCCGAACCATGACATGCATGTGCTACAATGATATGTATCTTTTGTTTCCCTTTCTCTTGGTTACCAGCATGGGCTTTTATTTTCAGTAATGCTGTTCTCTCTTTCAGATGACGATAATGTAAATGGATATATGCCCTGAAAGGATAAATAAGGGTACTGACACATAGCAGGTGATTGACAGGAACTGTTTAAGCGCTGTCATATGGCTGGCATGTCACTTAGTGATCAAATTCTTCTCCTGCCAGTAAAAATTACATTGATGCCTCATGCGGATTTTAGCCTCTCCATAGCACCATCATTCCATTCACAGAATTTACTACGTATCTCATATGTTTAAAAAGATTGGATGAGGAAATCTCCTGTGCATGCTCAAATTTCTGCTCCATATTTGCCTCAGCTTTGCCTGCAGAGTAACACACACCTCTACTGGTCTACAGGCACATTCAGCAATTTATATGGAAGCACGCAGGGTCAGCTAGACACATTATAGCAACACGTGAGCCTTTCCAAATTTTTTATTGGTGCAAGAAACCCAGCAGATACCCTTTTCATGACTTAAAAACGTGACTAAATACAGAATCCTGACATCAGTCTGCTGAAAGTAGTTAAAGACATTTGCTTATAATACCATCATAGCTCAACCTGGCCAAGCAGGAAGCAACTGCCATTTCATCTCTCTGTTAAGACAGCTTTCAAAAGCCCAGCTTAATCCAAACTTCAATTACAAATATTTTTAATTGAAGGCTTCTTTCTTGAACCAAAACACTACATACTTTGAGGGTGACATAGCACTGGAAAAGTCTGCCTAGAGAGGTTGTGGAGTCTTCTTCTCTGGAGAAATATAAAACACAACTGGACATGTTCCTGTCCAGTCAGCTCTAGGTGAACCTGCTTTGGCAGGGCAGTTGAACTAGATGATCTCTGAAGGTCCCTTCCAACTCCTACCCTTCTGTGATTCTGTGATTTCCTTTCAAGGATACTAAGTAGCCTGACGTATTTTGTCTAAAATACTCCACACTCAAAACACTAGTATAAATGCTGACTTTAAAGTGGGTTCCTGATCACGACAAGACAAGTATTTAAATACCAAGTACATACGCCATCAGTCCAGGTCTTCCTGGTGTCATAACTTCATTAAACATTGCCACATTCTTATGACAGGTTGCTTTGTGAGTTGAACAAGTTGGGGCCACTCAGGCAAGTTGTGCAAAGCTGCAGGTCAGTGCAGAAGAAAGGTGCCACCAACAAACAGCAAGGAGCATTCCTGCCCCAAGGTGAGCGTGCACACCAGCATGGAGTTGGTATGCCAGAAATGGGGAGTTGTACCCTCTTTTCCTCTCTGAGCTCACATTATTTATGACAGGTGTATCAGAGCCTAACAGCCACCACGGGAGGGAGGGAAATAAAGCAACAAGAGATGGAGGCTTGGTAGATGCCAAGATGTCTCTAGACAAGAGATGGAGGCAGTGGAGGCATGGTAGAGTTTGAAGACAGACAGACTGTTTCAGAGCTACTTCCCATTTCTAAGCTGTTGGCACTGAGGCTGCAAGAGAGGCAGAAAGGCAGTGCTGTGGAAGGCAGCATCTGAAGACACTGAGGGTGGTGGTGTGGTGGCTCTACTTTGCATATTGGAAAAAGGAGACAGCATTGATCAGCACACACAATATCTGAAGAGCTAGAATTTGATGACACCAAAGGAAAAAACAGTGTGGAAGTGAGAGAAAGGCATAAAGAATTTTAGCATTGGGCAGAGCAAGGCATCAGCATGTACGCAGCCCAGAGCAGAGAGAGATCGGGCAGAGGGGACTGCAGAACTGACAGGTTATTCCTATCTATTTCTCCTCACTGTGGAAATTCAATATAGTCATCAGCCAACTCTCAATCTTCTCTGCTTATTAATTTTCCATCTAATTACATGATACAAAAATTCAAATTAACAGAACATTTATGCATTACAGATTTGTTTATTCAAGGTTCCCTACAGCAAGCTGCAAAGGAATTATTCAAAAAATTTGAAGTGAAACATTGATTAAGAAATCCTTGGGAAATAAAGTCCTGACTTGAGGGAACAAAATCCACTTCAGGGAAGCTCTGAAGAGCTGGCAGTCATCAGATTTGTTAAAATCTGATTCAAATTCAATAAAGCTTTCATGGAATGAGCGCACCTGTTCTGGAACAGCTGAATTCTCACAGAAAACTTTGAAAAACATTCAGATTAGAAGGAGTTCTGCTAAATGGCCTATATTTTATCTTTCTCCCATTTTGACACATTGATATAAAAAGCAACATCTTTGCTTCTCAGAAGTTCATCTGTCTCTTCTGCTGCTGATTACCCAGATGAAGTCATATTTCTCTGTGATGACAATCATTTTACTAGAACTACATTTGACACTGTAAACAACAGGGAATTAGTCACAGAAACTGATGAACTCTTAAAAAGCAAAGTGTTTTCATTCAGATGGTCCCCTGTGATGAAACCGTGGCAGTAAAAGACCCAAGATGATAAACATACAGAACTATATAAAGAAAAATATTTAATGATGTTTTCCTGGAGGCATCCATTTTCTGTCCAGTATGTCATACATGATTCAAAAATGGACTAGAAAGTTTAGAAAAGAATACATAAGACAATACAAGGAAACATGTTCCTAAGAAAAAACAACTTATAAAAATCTACTTTTGATCCAGTGCTTCAACGTACAAAATATATGAGAAATAAATGATAAAAGAAGCAATTAGCAAAATATTATTTTTCAGGTAAAAGCATGCTTCAGTTGCACAAAGAACAGAGAAATCTCAATCCATTCTTTCAAAACATGTATATTAAGAACATTTGCTCTTATAAGGTAGAGAAGGGGATTAAAAAGCCTGGTCACCTTCCCCTTACAAAGGCAAACTTTGGTAGCAATCCAGTATCATCTTGGCATCCCTCCCTGTCCCAGCCATTTTAGGATGTTTTGTCTCCTCACTGTGAAGGCCACAGTCTCTTTGTCAGTCTTTTTCCATATTATCTCAGTCTTTCCCCACTTCAGAAAATGAAAAATCTAGCACCTACCAAAAGAGCCAGCTTCTAGCGCAGCCCACTCCTTTCCAGAGATTCACAGGTATCGACATCTTCCCTGACAAACCAGCAGAGCCCTCTTCTAAAGATGAGATTTCCTCTACTTCAACCACAAGTATAGGGCTTTCCTTGACTTCTCCTCCCCTCCCCAAGCTGACTTCAGCACAACCATCCGGTCCCTGGGCCTCTCTCTCACTGCTGGGGTGCTTTTTAACTCTTTCCCAAGGGGTAGTGTCAGAGATCCTGCCCTGTCAAAATGTCACTCCTAAGTACCTCTCTTCTCATCTAGTTCAACTTAAAGGCAATTTTTCTTCAAAATTCATTAGTCACATGAATAAAGGTTGCATGATCAGGCCAAAGCTTGATACAACAAAAAGTGAAAAGATTTGCACTGTATCAGGGAGAGAAACAACAATAACCACTTTCCAGAGAAATAGATGCTCTCCTTCCCTACTTGAGGCAGTAAATAAGCTCTACTGAAGTCAAAGCAGTTAATGTGTTTTGAAATTATTGTAAGTACTTTCACAGCAAGTTTTACAAATCAATCTCATTTTCTAAAGCACTGCAGACTGTTGAGTTCGTTGCCATTGAGCAAAAAGAGTTGTGTGGCAATACTACAGAGCCCCCATTCTATACTGACAATGATGTTTTGACTTCAGTACTCTCTTCATACTGTGGACAAATACTGAGTTGTTTGCCTGTCTGTTCTGTGCTGAAAGTGCATCTGAGGTTTGCAAATACAAAGGCTCTAAACACACTCCAAGCAAAATCTCCATTGACTTCCAGAGGCGCAAGAGAAGTCTTTATGGAAAGACCTTATAAGAAGATATAAAAAACCCCTCGTTCTGAAATCTCTTCTGCAGTCTTGAAAGCTATCCAGTTATTCCACAATCCCAATCTGTTTAACAACAAGAATAAGAGCTATCTCATTTTACAAAACAGATACTCTCTTCAATTTTTGGAGTGCAGGGTTAAATACCAAATAATATCCCTGATAACAAATGGCAAATTGAATCTGAATTTTGACCAGTGGCATGCACTCATTTTACAGCCACAGGCCTCTTTGAAGACATCTGCTCATTTGAACAGTCAGAAGTGGTCCATTAGAAGCTAAACTTAGATCAGGAAATTCATGTATGACATGAAATACAAAGAGAGATCATTTTATCACTGTGGATGGGTGGGACCATTACCACACTGATTGAATTATCCGGTATTTGTATTCTTTATTAAATAGTTTCTAACTCAGTCTGATGCAGAAGATAACTCTCCCCTTAACGAATATTCTGCAATGCACTCTCCTCCTGCCACATGCCCTGCTGACCCGAATGAAGTTTGGGATTTCCATACTCCCAGTTCAGTGCAGCTACTGGGAAATACACGAGAGCCAGGTTTCTGGGTGAGAAATCGTGCCCGTGATGGGAAGATCCCTGCCCATCCAGGGGGAACTGCAATGCTGGGCTGCTTCATCCCTTTACGTGAGAAACCTGAGAGGTGTCAAATTTGCTACTTTATCCAGCACAAAAGACTGTGCTTATGACACCATTTTAAAGTTCTGTACAGGCAAGAACAATATTTGTTCCTTTTGTAAGTGTGATAACAAACAGATTTTGCAAAGTATCTCCAGGATGACTGGTAAAAGCTGGAAATCAGCTTCAATAACCTCTTTGCTAGTGTTGTAACTGGCTTTTCTTTACTACTGCCTCCCCTTCCTTTAGCAGAAAAATCTCACTCTGAATTTTAGTTATCCCGCTATCACCACTAGCAACAAGAGTGTATTTGGTCTGGTTATTCATTTCTGAAGAGCTGCTGTGGAGTAGCCATGGGAGGGAATCGTAAGCACACCACTACCGGTTTGCCGGACCATGTTATTACAGAAATCAATTGTTCCTCTTACAGAAGAGGTCTCAGAGGACAAAATAATGCAAGATCTGTATGGCATCCTAGTTAATTTATCTGTCTACATATCTTTGACAGTTGACAGGGAAAATGAAAATTCCATTTAAAGAAAGAAGGGACCCACTCAAATCATCCACAGACAGTTATATTTTTTTTCAACATCCACCTCACAGGAAGGAGGACATCACTGCAAGATTCTTTAACCTTTCCAGACAGTATGGCATGCAACACAAAAAATTAAAATTGCACTATGCCGATAGACTGTGAGCATCTATTTTTGTTACGTCAAAGTCCCCTTCAGATGTTCTTCAATTTCTGGACAGTTGGAGTTTGTAAGAAAGTGAGAGTGACAAGACAACTTGTGGTAGATGCCTGCAGGGGACAAGGGCAGAAGGGAAAGAGCAGTGGAGCTTCCTGAGTAGGCAGATAGGGTGGATCTGAAGATCCTCTTAACCAAACTAAATCACATCAGCAACATGTACTCATACTTGCTGCCAGCTCAACTGAGAAGATACAGACGTAAAAAATAAGCCCAAATTACCTTTTATCAGGTTATGTTGCAAAGTTGAGGGAGGGTATTAGGATGATTGGAGGCTTCTGAGAGCACTGTGACCCAGTGCTAAAGTAGAACATTGCAAATACAGCAAGCAGAATATTTCTCTCATCTGAATCTAATGAATTCACTAATCACGTTGCTGTAATTTTCTTCCAAGCTGTTGGTAGAATAAGTGGATACCTGGGGAGCCAGCACTGCCCCTGGAACCAAGAACTTTTGCTGTTTATTGGTATGCGTGGGAAAGTGATTTTCCTAGATGCATTTATTTGCTGGCTTTAAATACTTATATTTACTTGGGGACTGTAAATACTTTTATAAATGGTAAATTGTCATTAGCCCATCTTCATGATGCATCCCATCTTAAAGCTAATGCCTTTCAGGTGGGTGCTATTAAATTAGTCTACTGTAACCTGATGGGTACCCTCTAATCAAAAATGTATTGTCTTCTCTGCTTGGAGCAACTTTAGCTGCTTCTAGGCAGAAAGATAATCCCATGAGTACTGTAACTGTTTTCAGATGTGTGGATTTGCGTGGACCAGAAACAAGCAGGAAATGGCTTGTCCCCCTCAATTATTGCTACAATTTGTATTTGAGTAGGGTTTTTACTAGGTGGTGAAGCACAGAGTGCTTGATTAGAAGAGTTTGGTATCTCTACAGCCAAACAGAAGGGGACACAAATATTAACATTTTACTGATAAGTCTTGCAGGAGAATTAGTCTGCCATAAACATCATGAGAAAACTGTGCCAAATTAGGACAGAGTCTGGCTCTGGGACTTTCTGATCATCTTAACTACAAGATAAGGTCTTTATATGTTGCACTTTTTCTTTACTAACATAAAATTTAATTTGCCAGCTTTGATGCTGCAGCAGAACAAGTGTCAACTTTCTAGGCCTTTTGGGGGTTAAAAACCTTCTTGAGAAATGTCAACAATTATGTTCATTAAATGGCTAAATTCCCCCCAATGCCCAAATAACTGGCTGCCCAAGGACACCAGAATGCTTCAGGGTTGCTTAAACAGGATCTTAGAGCCACAGATATTACATCTACATTTTACCACAATGGAAATTGAATTGGCTAGAAACATATCAACTGGCAATAGATTAATATTTTTTAATGGAGTTGTGATATTTCTTTGTATCAGAAGAGACTGACATGTGAAGGGCACTTTGTTCACAACCCATTATTCACCTGATGGGGCCCATGAGTTTGTGCAGAATAAAGGACTCTCAGTATTTCCATTTCTATTTGTGGGTAACAATCGTTTTTTGCTTATGTATTTTAAACTTATTTAACAAAGAACAATTACATTTTTTTAATGTAGGGTGTTCCTTTGTCTGTAGTAAGCAAATAAGTATTCTTATTTATTTTCACTAGAATTGTCTAACCTAGGCAATTTTAGTAACCTAGGAGTATTTTAGTATTGCATAATCTTCAGACAAAAGAAACAAGAACTGGTTAGTTGCCAGCTGAGGATTTTAAACAAGGTTATCACACTTTATCTCAAGAGATTGAAATTATTAAAGAAATGGCATTCAGAATCCAGATCAGTTGTCTAAAGAAAAAGGACTTACAAGCAGCTGAAATGGAAATGGAGGATCCATACAGGCAATATAACTGGTCTTCCATCCTTCGAAACAGGCCTCACATACCATTCCAGAACAATGTTAATAAAATCACCTTATAAGCGCTCTTTGGTCAAACCACTTCCCAAAGAGCACAAGAAAAAAAAAGAAATTTCACAGTTCTTTGAGATGGCATCAAGTCTTTCACAGAATCCATGCACAAATAAATGTGTCCATATCAAAAAAAATATTTATACATGTGTATATATATTCTTATGCATACACATTCCTACAACTCTGCCCAATCCAAGTGTATGCATGTACATGCATAAAGCAGATTGATCAAAACTTTTCACTTGTCAAGTGTGTGAAGGTTATCAACCCATGTTCAATAAGAAGTACTCATTTGCTAGACAATACTCACATCAACTCGTCTTTACTTGAAGTAGTTATTTCTCTGAAAGCGTTTTTTTTTTCATATGTTTTATTATGATCTATTCCATTACTAAGCTTTGCCTGATGGGAACCACCAAACTTTGCTGTATTACATCTTTGATAACCCATACCATTAAATTACTTCTGTTGTAGTTTTGTTAGTGTCATTAATAATAAAGTATCTTGGAGACATCTAGGTAAAAGTAATGGTAGGTTTTGGCTCTGAATACTTTAACAAACAAATAATGCAACAGCCTTACCTTGCTTATGTGAGCTAATGAAAATTGTGAGGCCTTCTGGGAATTACTACATTTTGAAAATTGCGAAGTGAAAAGCAAAAGAAGCCAGGCTAATGTTTCATAAAATCCACCGTGTCTGTTTATTTTTGATGAATGTACTTTAAATTATATGCAAACATTTAATAATAAATTAGTGGAATCCATATAAAACATGAAGGTAATCTTGAAGGCAAATTAGGAGTCTTACACACGTATGTTCTTGCTGTAATTTCTCACCAAAAATATGACACCAAAGGAAAAGAAAAAGGCAAAGAAACCACTATTGTTATCAACATAGTAAGTAAGAGTTAGGAAAATATAAAGTGGTCGTGCAGTACATCAGCCTCCAAGTCACCACATCATGAAGCAAACAGAGCCAGACCCTTCTTACGGGTGCACAATGGAAGGGCAAGGGGAAACAGTCTCAAGTTCTAGCAAGGAAAAATCCAAGTGGACATAGAAGAAAGGATAATTGCACAATCAAGAACTGGAACATGTTTCCCAAGAAGGCTGCAGAATTTCCACCACCGGCATTTGTAAGATTCATGGACAAAACCTTGGTCTGAATTTGATGTTTTCCCTGACTTAACTAGGAAGTTGGCCTAGACAACATACACAGAGCTCATCTAACCTAAATTATTTTTTAAGCCTATCAAAAAATAACATATAATGGTCAATAAGGGATTTTTCACCTTGGAAAATGAGACTGGGCACAATGGCACCACTGCTGGATTATATTCAGGTGGATTAGAAAACTGAATGATTGATGTGATCCCTAAAACACTTTTACATGGAGCAAAATATCTAGTATTACAGAAAGACACTGCTGGACTTAACCAATCAATTTGCTTCTTTATGGAAGCAAAAATAGGATTAATCAGCTAAAATTCAATGTTTCCGTGAATAAACGATTCATTCACAGAAATTACCAGCATCTGCGTGGTGACTCTGGTAGAAAACCGGACGTATTTGGGAATGGTGTAGAGGAATTTTGTTTTGTTTTCAGTTTTTTTTGAAGATCATTTTCTGGTGTCTTATAAACTACCAATTGTCCATAGGCTGCTTTAAGAAATATTTATTACCATTAATTTACCATTAACCCTTATCCTTGAAAAACAAATAACTGCAAGACTTTGGTAACTAGACCTTTTGCACTGCCATAGCAGCTAACGTCCATATCTCACTGTTTGTAGTGGGAACAAAAATCCCTAATAAGGCCCAGTTGTCTGTTTCAGACTGGAATGTAAAAGCTTACACACAAGGTGCCATAGTAATGTAAATATGAAAGTCTGTACAAATTCTACTCTTCACTGTTGGTGCAAAGTCTTAAGATGCTCTAAATTGCTGCAGCTACTGGCATCCACCAAGTATGGTGAGTACAATAAATACATTTCAGCCACGTCTTTCCTTCTGTCATCAAAGTCTAGACAAAAGGGAGGTCACCTATGAACTGGTACCACACCTAATGATTCCCCTGCATAAAGAGCATTTTTGTGCAGCCCTGTGAACTGGCAGTGCGTTAGCTGCTATGGCAGTGCAAAAGGTCTAGTTACCGAAGTCTTGCAGTTGTTTTTCAAGGATAAAGGTTAACTGCTTGAATGAAAAATAAATGGCAATAAATATTTCTTAAAGCAGCCTATGGACAATTGGTAGTTTATAAGACACCAGAAAATGATCTTCAAAAAAAACTGAAAACAAAACAAAATTCCTCTACACCATTCCCAAATATGTGAACAGGTAAATAAAACAATTAATATAGGAAGTAATAAATGAATGTTTACAATAGCTCTTTTCAACTCAAATGAGAATGAAACATCCTGCAGTAATGCTGCATGAGGTCATCCCATTTTTCCTTTCCTTGGACAGCAGAGGTAGCCCTGGGATAAAAACACCGAGCAGCTTTGATTAAGGTAGTCCTCCTAAGGTATGTAGTAGGATTTCACATTGGGAGTTCTGAAGTGAAATCAGTGTCTCACAGTTACTCCACAGCAAAGATTTTGCAAACTGACGCAAATGAGCTTCTTCCAAGCCGCATCCCAGCACTGTTCAGACCGCTGGCCTTTTCCTCCCCTTCATTTTTAGAAACTAGGACAGAGAAAAGGCAAGCTGCTGGTGGTATATTCGGAAATCTCTTTGACTGAAAGCATAGACTTTTCCCCTTTCTTGCTCCCAGTTTAGATGGTTGGTAACAGGGAAATAGCTATCTCATTTCCTGAAGGTCCCTCAGAAACCAGTCCAACGTGAAACAAAAGTGAATGGCCCCATTATTCTAAGGGAGCATCATTTTAAAAATACCAGGGATGCTTTTCTTAGTCAGTAATTGCCAATTTAATTTTAGTACTCTGAATGGCAACAGGCTTCGAGGAGCAAGCGTATTGCAAGCTGGAGTTTGCCAAGTGCAAGACAATCACAAGTGCTCTTTATTTCTCTGGTCACTCAATAATATTAGACTTCGTTAAAGAGGAGCAATTGCATTGCAGAAATTGAGCCCTAGAGACAGCACCCACTTACACATAAACAGAAAAAACAACACTGCAACGTACTATGTCAGATTACAGACTGCCACCAAATCAAGAAACACCAATATTCTCATTTAACATGGCCTTTCTACTGTGCTGTTTACAGGATATTGAACACACAGACAGAAAGAGTAAAATCAGTAATCAAAGGAAGGACTGTAAAATTAGATCTCGCAATAATGCCCTTATCTTACTGCTAAAAGAATAGTATTCATTTTAATTCATTTTTGCACAGGATCGAAATTTTCACCTTAGTGTCTCAGTGCTCTTTATAAGAAAGTCCACCCCGTAGCAGTTGAAATTTTGCTAAGAATCCCTTCTGGTATCAAGCATACCAGCACTCTCTGGTATAACTAAAATAAAAACAAATGTGCAGAGAATGCTCATAACCCTGTGCTGCACCTGAGGTATGATGCCACCTTCATTTCTTGCTAACGAGCCATGCCTGCCCCAACAGAGACATATAATGCACTCACTGATCTCATGTTTCTAAACATGCATGTTAATTAATATGTAAAGCCTCCAGTTACTTGGAAGCCCTTTCCCTTTTTTGCCTTCTTTAAATCCCAACATGTAGCTGTATTTCATGCCTTTTTATTTAAATGACAGACCTGCCATTAATTTATAAAGCAATTACAGGTCCACTGATTTTAGTGAAAGCAAAAATATATCACGTAACTGAGATGGAGAAAAAAATCAAAACTAAAGATGATTAACTATTCATATTTGTCTCTGCCTTTTTAATACCCATCCTCTCTCCCACGAGATCAGGGATCAACCACTACTTAGATACTTAGTCCTCAGCTTTGGTATTAAAACCTTCCACATCAAGCACTGTCTTAGTAATGTTCTTTCTATTCTAAGGAATCAAAATAACAATTAAATGAATTATTAGACATGCTATATATGGCATTCAGTGATGGGAAAGAATGACATGGTAAAAAAGATGCCATATATTTATACTACTTCCTTTTGCTTATTTCTTTGTTCCAAAAATAAGATGCTTTCTTCTACATTCTGATTTTGTTTTGTGACAATCATTATTCAAGGAATGAAGCATTTTAATGACTTAAAATTAATTTGGTGTTCTCAGCCTAGCTCCCATGAACACGTGTCCACATCAAAAAAAAAAAAAAAAAGCAGCACACTAATTGGCAGTCTCATTGGCATTCACAACACAGAAGCCAGGAACTCCTTAGATTTTAAAGCCAGAAGTGACCATTCTGATCATTTAGTCTGACAGGTCAGCGACTTCCCTGAATTAATTATTGCTTCAAATTTCAATAGCTGTTATAGACCTGGAGCATGTTTTTTAGAAAAAAATCCAACGTCAATTTTAAAGTTTCCAGTAATGGAAAATCCACTACAACTCTTGTTTAGTTATTCTAGGGGCTGTTTATAAAAGCAGTGAATCTTATTTTTACTCTGAATTATTGAACCATAAGCTTTAAACTTTGTTAACATCTTACATCTTTGTTTGCTAAAGTGTCGCCCAAGCAAATTATTAGTGGTGATATGAATGTCAAGGCTTTTTTTTATTATTATTTTTATTTTTAATCCTACAGTCTAGTTGTTCAGTCATCTGTCCAGGAAACTGGAAATCTGGATTCAATGCAATCTGAGTAATATACAACCCACAGCTCCAGTTTCCTAAGAGAACATCCCAATTGCTAGACTAACCACTGCTGGAAGCTGAGACTGGACTCAGGAATACCACTTACCCTTCTCTTTTGAAGCTGGGTTATTGTGTCAACCAAGAACATAGTGTTTCTGTGGGTAAAAAGAGGACACCAAGAAGGATTGCACTTAGCCTGACGTGGAAGGCCCTCAGTTCGGAGAGAGTATATTACACTACAATATACACAATACGTATTATATAATATTAAACGTAATAGCTGAATGAAATAACTTATAGAAGAAATTGAAACTCAAGACACATCTTTCTGCCCTCCTTTCCCTTCAGACTGCCATGGTATTTTTTTGTTTTTATTTCAGCTGTCATACTCCTTTATTATTTCACCCCTGGGCAGAGATTTGCCTCTATGAGGATGAGGCACAGCATGGGAAAAACCATGTTATATTGCCCGTGTCATACGTATTTTCTCAGTACTACTTTCTGGATTTTTTCTTACAGATCTGGCAGTCCAATACATTCCATTGGCAACTATTTTTTTGATAAATTGTTAATGTTAGATTGTTAGTTGTTCATTGTTAGAATACTACCAGCTAACTACTGGCACTATAGGGTGGAAAAGCAACTCCATTTTTTCAGGGAGTATAATTAAAGGTAGCTAGGCGTTGCATATGCAACCAACAGCTTGAGTTAATAAGGATTCACCCTAATTAAAAGCTTGAAGTTTTAATGAAAATATAAAGCCTTTCTTGGGAAAGATCTTTGCTTTGATTCCACATTCAAGTCACAGTGGCAGCACGGCTCTTAAGAGACCACCAGCAGAAGTGAGGCTGTTGAACACTCCAGGAGCCCTCAAGAGGACCAAGGTATGTAGCTTATAATAGGAAGGCATAGTAGTGGGTCAAGGTCTCTTAGTGAATAAACGGCACATTTGTGCTCTAATTAAAGCACTGCCCTTTCTTTCACTCTTTTTTGGTTATTAGAGTTTTATGTGTACCTGCAATATGTTAGGGTTGAAACCCTGTCCTCTTTAGCACTGTTTAAGAGACAATTTAATCTAAGCCACAGTTTAGTCTACTTGCTCAACTGAAATTTGGGAGATTTTAATTTTTTTAGGATGTATAAGCTCCTCTTCCCTACAAGTTCAAAGAGAAGAAAAAGGACATTGAACAGCTGGTTAAAAACACACACACTTCCTTAGTGTTAAGAGACTCTTTTTAATGGCTGCTTTAATTACTTAATAGACTGGAATAAAGTTATAACCTTTTTGTTGCTGTTATGATTACAGACAACTAAAATACACAGCTCTGGTAAAGTAGCTCCCTCTCCAGAAAAGAAAGCCTCTGCCTCTTATACTACCCAACACTCCACTTAATTATGTTATCCTTCATTTAGATGGTGATTCTATTGCAATATCTAACAAGGAGAAGATATTGCACAATAATAGCGAGTGGCTAGGACAGCTGCTTGATCAAGGCATTATTGAATTACACGTACTGAGGATGCAGCTGGACAGTGAAAACTGATGCTTTCACTAGGTAGTGAAATTCTGCTCTGCAATCTTTTAATACAGAGTGTATTCAAATAAAGATTAAAAGAAAAATAAGGATCATAACAGATTAAATGCATGGAGGTATTTCTACCCTGATATGTTTATTCAGAACAATATTATGTCTCATTATCTTCATGACACTTTATGACCACTTAATTGGGCCAGCTACAGATCTACCAGTTGTCCCAAGTAGACGAAGCCTTCAGTACAACAGATATCAAGTGGAGCTATTCAGAACTCCTGCAAAGCCATTACAAACTCAACACAAGCCACACAGGGGCATCTGTAAATGCTAACCTTTCACAGCCAAGTCCCTCTTTCTCTCTAACAAGAGGGCCATAAAAAACAGGATTTTATAAGCAATATGGCTCTCTGGCGGCGCCTTGGCAATGTGTGCGGCAGGGAGCTGGTGAGCTGCACTGGCGATGGATGGAGCTGGGAGTGAGGAGCCCTGGCAGCACCCTGTGCCCGTCCCCGTCCCTGTGGCTGCCCCTGGCTCCCGGGACAGCAGCCCTGCGCCGCTGCCAAGCCCCCTGCCAGCCCACACCCAGCATATGGGCTGCCCCACAAAAGGAGAGCCCCAGGGCCCTGCCGACACAGCGCGGCACGTGGGTCCTCTTTGGGGTCCAACAGACATTTCAGAAGGGCTTTTGGGACTCTCTATTTTAATTACAAAATTAAGCCTGAATGGGCAGTGAAGCCAAAGGGATAATGCTGGATCAAAGCCAGGAAAGACAAACTGGAGCAGCCCCAATACAGGCAATAACACAATCAAGATTGTAATTATTTTAGAATAACATGGCTCAGTAAATAGAGGTGGATTTGAGTTCAGGGACTTGTATGCTCAGACTCTAGTTAGCAGCTATGCAAAAGGCCTTTTCTGCGGCACAGACTATGCTGCCTCCCCTCTGGCTCCCTTGTCCCTCCCCAGCCATGACAGCATTTCCATGTCCCAGCATGCTTTACCATCAGAGAAAGCCTAAAAGATCCTGATTTTAGTTGGAAGAAGACAGATAATCCATTCTGAACTAATCGGAGAAGCCTCCCTCAGAAGGTTCAGGGAGGAAGAAAGGAAAGGAGGAAGGAAAGGATATTACATTTGATGAACAAATGGGAAAAGGTAGTAGAGAAAGAAACTCAGGACAGAGCAGCTGAGCCTTCCTCCTGAAACACTGCTCAATATTTGGTTTTGGCCCCGATAACTTAATTGTTAAACACTTGAAGGGAAAATATGTAAATGCTTTAGAGTAATACAAGTCAGGATGAGCTGCTTCACAAGTTAAACACATTTCCTTTGCCTTACGTACTCTTAATTCAAGAAAGGTAGAAAAATTCTCTATGTCCATTTGGTATTATTTTTTCGGTTGCACATTTTTATATGTATATATTTATGTATACACACACACACACAGACACACATTGAAAAAATTAGAACAGTATCAGAAAACACTGACTTGAACATAAATCCTTGCATATTGTTCCATATTAATACAACTGTTGCAGCAAAGCTTTATTTTCATGCACTTTCTGTGACCACCAGGATGACCTAAAACTGAATTATATCCTTGAGTACAGTGATGCAGAGCCTGGGGGTTTAAATGGTAATACAAATCATAAAAAAATCGGGCCTTTGAAATCACATACATTATTTCATGAGAACAAAAATTACATTTACATGAACAGGTAATGGTATTCAAGTAGGGATGTTTCACATCAAGTATGTGAATCACTGTTTAAATACATAAAAAAGTAACAGGATTTTACAAGCTGCTAAGCACATTCACGTCAGATCTACAGACTGTTTCATTAATGTTCATGTACATCAGGTACAGGATAACTGTAAAAGAAACATTACAATAATAGCATAATACAACTATTTAGTTCAAGTATTAAATGCACGTAGATTTATTTGCAGTTTTAATTAAATTTTCACTTTCTGTGGAGCAATTTCTACACATCACAGAATGTAAAATAACAGACCTTGATTCTTTTTTCTTTTGCTAAAGATACATTATTATTTCAGAACTGAAAAGAACAGCAATAATATAACAGGACTTAAAGCTGCCTTCCAGCTTTCTTTAAAAACAAAACAAAAAACAATAGTCTCCCACAAAACACCTCTTATAGATGACAGCCAATTATTTCTGCTTAATTTAAATACCCAGCTCTGAGGGAGAAGCATGTTTGGTAGAATTTCATGTAAAAAATCAGCTCAACAATTTCAATACTATAAAATAAAATGTTTACTAGAATAAAATTTTCTGCATTTTTAGATTATTCCATTAGGCATTTTTTTAAAATGTTTTTGACTTTTTCTCTCAAATATTGTCCATGAGTAATAAGAAGCTTGGGTTTTAAATAAAGAAAAGGCCTACTAAGGAAATAAAACTACTAAGCAGCTCTTAAACAATGAGAATTTATCCTGGAGTTTTTCATTTATACTCTTTAAATTGTGTTCAAACTGAGCCAATCCTGACAAGACCTTTATTTTATATTCATATTATAGAAATTATTAACCTCCAAAAAACAGTTTTCAAATTGGAGTTTCTTTCATATATAAAGTACATAGCCAACCTACTGATTTGATCAACAGTGCCAGGAAATGCGCTACTGACAAATAAAGCAAGTATCCTCTCTGTCTCTGCATTAGGAGTGTTGTTCGACTCCCCCGAATTTTACTTTCAGAAGATCTGCCTGTATGCACAACACTTCTAGTAGCGATAGAGCATGCTAGCTGGTCCCAGGGAAATAAAACTATAAAGCCAGCTGGTTTGCCTTTGGAGAAGACAAGAGAGAAAGGGGGAAGGTGGCAGCCTGACATCCTAAAATTGCTGGAAGACCGAAGAGAAGTATATAGGCTCAGCATTTATATTTAAGAGGGTGTTCAGGCCCGTTGGGAGAAAGGGGGATGGCAAGTTAGGGAAGAAAAGGAACTCAGCTTCAGTCAACCCGAGATGAACTTCTAAGTCCTGGAGCTGGCTGGCACCGTGCAGCCGTACTCCCAAGGAAAGGCTAACAGGACGAAACACGCAGAGCTCTCTCCCAGGCAGCTATACATTGCAATAAGTAAGAGAGGGAATGAATTATTTAGGAAGGTCTCAGCAGTATGAACAATGGTAATGGAGCAGAATTGAAGGGAAGTAACAAGGAGGCAGAGCGTGATGAATTTATTGGAAACTCCAGGCTCCATCAGATACTATTCTTCAGTGGAAATGGAGAAGGAATCATAAGTTGAGCTTTAATTAACATTTCTACTTCATTTTCAAACTTTACAAATTAGCATTTTACAATTACAGTTTCGATTACAATTGAACAATTACAGTTGTTCAACTACATTTAAAACATATGCAGGAGGGAACAACCATATATTAGCTGTTAGTATCCTCTTATAGGAAATCCAAAAAGTTCATGATCTTCCAGAAAATTATCAACACTACAAAACTATTTCATACAAATACAGAACACCTTGTAATCAACTGTATTTGCAATGGATATCAAAAGCGTCTAAACTAGATGCTTTCGAGGTTACCATAAATACAAATTTAAAGGGCAACTACTGAAGAAAATCTTTCCCATATGATTATCGGGTCTAAGACACCACAAAAACCTGCTGAAACAATCAAAGTGAAATGATTTTTCATACACCATATAAAAAATAAGCCTTTTCTAAGCCTTGTGTTTTTAGGTTGGATTGTTTAATAATTTTCTTCACAAAAATGCAATGCTAAAAGAAACTACAGCTTAGCAGACAACAAAGGAAAGAAAAGGAAGATTACAAAATTCTTTCTTTATGCACGTGTGAAAAAATCATAGAATCATAGAACGGGTTGAAAGGGACCATAAAGATCACCTAGTCCCAACCTCTCAGGGATACCTCCCAGTGGACCAGGTTGCTCAAAGCCCCCTCCAGCTCAGTCTTGAACACCCCCAGGGATGGGGCACCCACAGCTTTCCTGGGTAACCTGTTCCAGTGTCTCACCACCCTCATAGTGAAAAATTTCTTCTTGATATCTAATCTAAATCTGTCCTCTTCCAGTTTGAAGCCATTACCCCTCGGCCTATCACTACCTACCCTTGTAAAAAGTCCCTCTCCAGCTTTCTTGTAGGCCCCCTTCAAGAACTGGAAAGCTGTTATAAGATCTCCCTGGAGCCTTCAGATTTAAAAAACTTCATAGTCTATCTGCCTATCTGGAGTCTTCTAAATCTGCCTATACTAAAATACCTGTCCATCAAACATCTCTATATTGTATGTATGTGTGTACACACAATTTGATTTCACAAATCTTCTGTGAAGTAGGGAAGCATAATCCAGTTCTTACAAATCTCTGAGGTGTGGAGAAATTATGTGAGATACTGAAGGTCACAAAGGTTGTATGTGAGGAAGTGAGGATATCAACCAAAATCCAGTTTCATCAACTTCAGAACTCACAGACTAGGGACACCAAACTCATTTTAATTTAACAGCTCCAAGCATTTCGTATTTTTATACTATATAACTATCTATTTGTCTTCTACTTTTGAAATTCCAAGGTGCTTCTGCATTGCACTTTTCATCCTCATGTACAGAGTTTAGAAACAGCTTTTTTTTTTTTTAAATTAAAACCCAGTATACCCTTTTTGCCAAATATATGAATATTTACAATTTCAATTACAATTTCAGCAGCTGAAGCATTAAGAAAAAACACTGACAAACTGGTAAAGTCAATGTGTCAGTGATAATGATGGTGCTATGTCTCATACTTTATCTTTTCCTTTATTCTATGTCTTAAGAATGTTTTCTCATTTAGTTCTTAACTACTTAAAGACCCATTTTTAATGACTAGCTTTGGCAGAATGCTTTATAGTGCAGTCCGTCCTTATTTTAGTGACGTGCGTACCACCAGGAAATCCTCAGGATTATATCTTTCCTAGAGATTAAAACAATAATCATTCTTTTTCTCCTGAAACCTATAAAATGGAAAATTCTAGGGCAAAGCCACCAGTTACACACAGGAAATTATTCGTTTGGATTTCTGCCAGTCACTAATAGGTGCCATTTCCTCACAGTTTAGCGCATTCAAATTACTTTTCTTGGGCGAAATTTAACAGTTGGTAAACAGAAGAATATATAGTCCTGTGAGTTTTTCTGGAGAATCACCAGCCTCCCAGCATCACTGTCATCCATACCAGGAGGAGAAGCGCAGAGCTTAGCTCCTAGGTCCTATAAAAGGGACCTATAAAAGCAGCCTCACCTCGAGCCAGGTGATGATCTGAACCCCTTAAATACATGCTTTGTATTAACTAAAAACACATCTTTTTTGCTGAAGATGGGGAGTGTGAGTAGCCATGGGAGCAGGCATGCCTGTGCATGAGCAATCACGCATTACGCTTTCACAGATGCTCCACCTTTTGCATTTACTCATCTTGTCCATCCCTGCTATTTTGTCCAGACATAATGCTTAGATCAGTAGGAATTGCACCTGTTTTGCGATATTACTAGAAAGAGATTGGCTGTGAGCTTTCAAACCCTTATGCTTGCTCCCTGTGCAAACAACCTCTCACCTTAAACAGAGATGGGCTACTTTGCTTTAAGCATAATTTGATAAGTGCAAGGGAGCAGGTTTAGGTCTCTTGCCTTATTGCTAAATGCTCATTTGTGCCCTGGGCAATTTTCAACACGTTGCAAGTTTCCTAGTTCACTGAAAACCAAAATACTGGTTAGCTTTTCCTCCATGCAGCAGAATATGCCTGTCAGCTGCAACTCTTCACCGGTAGATAGGGCTTACATTTTCTCAACAAGCAGAGGCATTCACTCTGGTAAGGAGAATCCTTAGGAAACCTCATTCTGTGGATATAAATGATGTAGAGCCTTCTGTGCTGCATGTGAACACAGTGGGGTGGGCTGATCGGTGCATGAGGATGACCCTGTAGAGAACAAGAATAACAGAAAGACTAAGAAAACAGAAGCATATTATTTGCACTATTAAAAAGATATTATTTCTTGTCGTACTGTATAATGCAGGGACAATATTAAAGGCGACATGAAATTTAAAAAAAATTCATTTAAGAGCAATCTTCCTCTTCAAAATACCTTAATGACAAGTGAAAATGTATATGCATATACTCTTTTGCTTCTATATGCAAATTAATTGAAGACTTGTTTCTTTGCAAAAAATAATGCAAATCTGGGCTAGAGAAATCCATGCTGGTTCTTGAGTTTCTCCAGGTAAAAAATTCATTTCTTTTACTGTATGCTCCCCACTACCTGAATATCCCTGCTTAGAAACCGGAGACATTTGAGAGTGTTCCCAGGTTGTCACTGACCCGATAAAGGCTCTGAGCAGAGATCTGATTGGTGTTACAATTTTGTAGTGATGGCACAGAGTAAACCAGGACTCAAAGCATACAAATACATACATCAGATTCAAAGAGTAAGAAGCCGACAAAGCTGCACAGATCCTTATTCTGGAGTCCTAGGTCTGACAAAAGGAATCACTGACTTCAACAGAGAATATTTCTCTAGCAAGGGCAAAACAGGATTCGGCTGTAATTTCTTAATGTGTCTTCAGCTTCTCTCCTTTTTAAGCAGAAGTAGCAACAAAGAAATTGGTACACATATTTTGGACTGTATTCCACCTAATGATATTTTCATTACATTGTTTACATTTTTTTTTAGAGATGCTGATCACCACTGAACTGGCAGAAGAGCTGCAAACAGTATATTTTCAATGAAAGGAGAGTAAATTGTTCCATTCCTCTTCCCAACTGTTTAACATCCGCGTTTGTAGCAAGCAATGCTGTGCTTGTTCTCTCCAGCATTCAAGAGCCACTTAGGATGCCGGACTAGGAGTTGAAAAGGGAACTATACCTTACAAATAGCTGTGAAGCATGTTGATTTCTGTTGTGAAGTACATTGTGTGTGCACAGGGGATATATAGCACCCTCACAGTCTGGCAAAGGAAAGAAAATAATTCTCTTGGCTGAAATGGCTCTACTTGTAACTGCAGAGAAGGGGGGATGGAGGGAGGGGGCTGAATAACGTACTTCATTAAAAACACATTAATATGCTTCCATCTAAAAGGACAGGAAGGAGAGAGGCACATTCCTGCCTGACCCATGCAGGGCTACACACAACAGCTTCTAGGCATAACTCTTGGGAATTTTGTGCAATTTTGGTAAGGTCAACAATGATCCGAATGCCCTTTTTAAAATAATGCAAACCACTATCATCCTGCAAGAGGTTATTTGCCTCATTTTTATAAGTTATTGCTATTACCACCACCAATACTACTCCACCATTCAAACTAGTAGTGCATTATTGTTGCTGTCTGTATTAATTTGATGTGATTCTTCTGGCCCAGGCTCTTCAGCTCTAGAGATGAGTTTTCTGCCCCAGTGATAAAATAACACACATTGCTGGTGTTTGCTCACAAAAGCAGTTGGCAACCCTAAGTGGGAGCCCACCAGAATTGAAATGAATAGGTGCCCTAACATAGAATATGTTCTGTGCAACTGTGCCTGCACCCTGGATAGGATGACAAGCTGATGATGCTTGTTACATCATAGTTAGTTAGTTACAACACAACTGCTGTTACATCTGCTTTGGACTGAAGTAAGCAGTAAGTAACTGTGCAAATTCAGGGGTTTGGCTCTAAAAGTCCCAGTTTCCATCCATGACATCTGCTAAATGCTATGGAGGAAAAATAATCAGCAGTTTGCTTGTTCTCCAACTTCTCCTCACGCTTCTTCAAAACTTTTTTTTACCTTTCTTTTCAAAAAGGTTGTGGGAGCAAGAGACAGATGCAACAGAAGGACAGGATTTAGAGAGATGTCATACATTCAGTTCTGAAAGTCGTGCATAATGTTTATACTCATAGGTTTCCATACAACTTAGAAGGTGCAAAATATAAATACCATGCAATTCCCCCATAAAGAAGGAAAATTAGTCTGATGATTTTTGTCATAAAATGTTCTGAATAACTGAAAGGCTCCTTCTGATTTTTTCATCTTTTGCTCTTTGCTTTCCACAAGAAACAAACCAAAAGGAATGTATGACAGACTTGCAGGTCACTGTGATGCTGATATTCTTTTTTGCATATTGCATAACCTCTCCACGTAGATCCAGAAACAGCCTGATTAGAGGTAACTATTTTCCCTAATTTAGAGACCTGAGGGCCTATGGATCAGCTCTTGAGACAAAGAAAATAGTAATGATTTCCCCTGCCTACTACAGAATGAAAATTTTCCTCCATTTTGTTCTCCTTTTATGTTTCTCTTCTCTTCCCTACACCCTTCAGAATTCATAACCCTACAGAGGTCCTAGCTATTTTGTTATGGATTTTTCAGTCAGTCCTTCAGTTTTCTTTTTCTGCAGCTAGTGGCAACAGGTTGTAGGCCCGGCAAAGGCCACATTGACCACCCCTCAGAATTCGGACATCTCTGATCTTCTGGTGAAGGGCTGGATTTCAGAAGCATGTTGAGTGCTCTTACATAAAAATGCATTTTACTAGACACATAAAGTGGGTCAAAACATGAATTTAAACATTTTTCTTCCCATGAAAACAACATCCTCTCATTCAACTTACATTTTATGTATTAAAAAGCATTGGAAATTTCCACTATTTGTTTATCCTCACTTCTTAAATGGGCACTTTATCATACCAGCATGCAGAGTGTTATCCTGCTGAACTCACCGTTTCGATGGCACAAATAAAATGTACCGCTTTGCTTTACAAAACCTTACAGATATGATTTGGTCAGCTTTCTAGTATTATTTAGGACAAACAGATTGTACACAAAGCCACTAGAGGCAGTTTTTACCTTCCTCTCACACCCTTCAACTCTGTTCTTGACATCATACAGAGTAAAGGAAGCTGTTTATAGCACAAACCGCGGTAACAAAAACCAGACACCGAGTATCTGGGATACAATCTGCATGTGAGGACGTAAGAGCTCCAAGCTAAATTTAAGCAGAGGCACCACTGCAGTACCTGATTAGGTACTTCCTGTGTATTGCTGAGCTAGATGTCCAGTGGAATATAGGCATCCAGTGGCAGCAAAGCATATAACTGCAAAAGTGCAAACCGATCTCAGACATTTGTAATTAAACACAAATAGGGAGTAAGACCTGAGACCCAACACCTCTTCACAACTGCAGTCTGGATTACAAGTAAATCAGCAGAGCTCACTGCATTGTTGCACCCACAAAACAGACACATGCAAGTTGGAGACCTATATGTCCCAGGTACATAAATAGATACATTAAAATCTCTCATGTGGACTGCTTTTAAAGTAATTAATCACCCCATAGAGACCTCTGTGTTTTTACTAATAAGAAAATGAGTGGCCATACTATAAGTGGGTTGTCTAAAAGCCGTATAGTACTAGTTTCCTAAATAGATCTTAAAACAACCTGGATATCTCAATTGTAACTCCTTCTTAAAAGAGAAGTGGCCTTTGATCATGAATAGACTATAAAGTACTCTAGGATCTACCAGGATGTAGTCTTTCAAAGTGTCAGAACATTAACCTAGCTAATATTCATTAAATCCCAAATACAGGTAATGGAGAAAACGCAAGGGAAAACTAATGTCTGCCAGGTGACTTACAACCTGTGTTGACTCACTGCCCTGCAGAATTTCATAATTCTTATCTATAGATAGTTTCTCATATGTGTTTCTGTTCATTGACTCCATGAAAAGCCTATAGGCAAGTCTATCAGGTTTTTGGTCTTTCAAGCAAGTGCAGAGCAAAGATTTAGATTTCCTATGAAAAGCAAGAAGAGCATTTTGGCTTACTTATGTCATACTTGCTTATGTCAACCAACGCAGATATTGTTTTTCTTTTGTAAGTACTCACTAAAACTATTCCCATTCACAAATGTTTACAGATAAGGTATTTATGACTTTTCCTACAGAATACATTGCTAGACATCCTCCTGGGACTTTAGCATTGCTCAGAAAGCACAAACCAAAAGATGTCCAGAGAACCTGACTGGAAAAACCTCTTTTTGCTATCTGGCTCTGTACCTTGTCCCGCTTTGTTCACTCAAAGTAGACACATTCCTTCAGATTATGGAAAGGAAAGAGTGGCAAAAAGCCCAAAACTCAGGCACCCAATTTCACGTATTTTCTTGCAAATGACAGAAGGAATTTTGAGTGAATTAATGATCATTGAAGGAGTTGTTGTATTAATTGGCTTTTTATTAGTTTTGGCCAGTTGATACCCTTTTAACATTATCTCTGTGCTGACCTTAATTTCTTCTCTGTGGGTTTTGAGAGTAAGTGGGTACTTTTCAAAGGAAATTGGTCTCTAAGGGAAAACTGTGGAACTTCTAAGAACAAAAACTCATCAATCTGATAAACAATACCAACAAAAGGTGTTGTAGGACTACTTGCTTCAATCATTCAGGAATGCACAACCTTCCTGCACTTCGGAGATCAAGTAGTTCTCTAAGCTCCAGAGAAGTCATACTCATGCACTAACACAAGTCTGAACAAAAGCATCTTGGGATGGGGTGGAGGAGCACATCTCAAAGAGGCATGGAATGCTTGTGGAAAAATTCTCTGTTCACAGTTTTCAGCATTTAGAAATTGTCAGTATCTTGGACTTTGTTATGGAATTTCTGGTCTGAAGAAACTTCTTGAGATATTTGAATTCCATCAGGAAAACAAATTTGGTGTTACTAATTTAAGTCTTTTGAGAAGACCAAGATTCAAATGAAATGTTTCAACTTTCTAAATGAGTTTTATATAAAAGAAAAATCCTTTTTTTGTCTGGGGCAGGGATAGTTAATTTTGGTAAACTCATTTGTTTGAGTTTTTGAGCACTTGTTTTTTCTGTCCTAACTTCAGATCTCCTGCTCTCATGACCAAAATGAATGAAATTGAAACATGTCCTCTAAGTCCAGAAAAGCTCCCCTGGTGTCTGTCAAGTTAGACCAGATAGCTGCTTTTTTTCACCTAAAAATAGCAGAGCTCTGAAATGTTCACTGTGGTATAGGCATATGTCCAAAAAGCGAGGAGCTGCATTGATTAAAAAAAAAAAAAAAAGTAGAAGTGTGCCCTTTGAGCCGCCAGCGTGCAAAGCTGTTCCAGTTGGGCATTTGGACACCATGACTGCACAAGGCAATTTATTATTATTTGTATTGAGACTTCACCAGCACATTTTCATCATTGAATGAGGTGGAGTCTGGGTTTATTGGTGGCCCTGTTCACCAAATGTCTTCTCACAGGTGACAATGTCTTCAAAAATTGTTAACAACATGCAGAAGGGATTTCAGAGTTAGACCATCAGTCAGAAATGGGGAGGCAGATAGTGAAACAAGAGCTTGAAATAAAAGCAGGTGAAAGAAACACTCAGAGTTTCAGCCGTTTTTAGCAAGCCTATTTATACCTCACCATATCCTTTGAAAACACAAAATTCTAGTCCTAATTTATTAATGGAATGTGCCAGCACCAAGTTATTTTTAAATTTAGAATATAAATGGCCTTCATGAACTAGAGCAAGCAGGCAGCATCTGACATGAGTCTCAGAGCTAGTGTGAAATTTACTTTTAAATTGCTGCTGCCTTTCCAAAAATTATGCACCGTGAGCATGTGGCTTCACTCGTGTTAGCTTTTTCTTTAATTAGAAAACAGAACCGCAGGAAGTGGCACATAGAAAGGATCTTGCCCTTGCTTGGATGTAAACAGCTTGTTTCAGCTGTTTCTTCCCAGTTAAATTCAAGTTGTCAAAGGAATGCGATCCTGAAAAAATTCAGCAATTTCTAGATATTTGTAAACACAAAAGGCAAATATTATTTTTCTTTTTTTTTTTCATTTTCCACCGTTTTCCTTCTTTTACAGACAACAGGAAGTGGGTGCTGAAGGAAACTGAAACAAAGAAAATAGAGGGGATTGCTTTAGCTCCTGAGAATTTTTAATCCCAATACTAAGTGCAATGAAAAAGGGTATTGTTCTGTAGAAATGTTGCTCAAAAGAACCTTGCAGCTCTGTCTTCAGCCAGCCTAAATCATTTGCCCTTTTAGTTATACACTGTTGACTTTTTCCAACGGCTGTCCTCATCACAGCTTTATAAGCCCATTAGAGACACGCATTTGAGTGTTTTAGGGAATGACTAGACACAGCAAATTATTTCCCATAAATAATTTATTTGATGACTTCAAAATTCTCGGCGTTCCTGTAAGAAGTGCCTGTCATGGAGGAATGCTGGTAAGAGACGGTAGCTCTCTTCCCCAGTCGCACCGCATGACCCAGGGCCTCCTCCACAACCCACGGAGAAGCTGCTGCAATTTCTCTTGGGATTTGTTCCTCTGCTGTCTGAGTTAGCGGGAATTTTCCTAATAACTTGAACAGAAACTGAATGAGATTCAGAGCCTTCCTGATCTTCTTTGCCTTCTGAGAATAAAAGGGAAAACTGCATTGCCATGCAAGCAGATGACCTTAAGCATGAGTCAACTTTGGGACAAAAAGTGTGGCAGCCAAGGGCCTGGTCTCACACACTCCTCAAAAATGCTGTGCTATTATAAAGAATAAAATTTTACAAGATTAAACCGTAGAAGGTTTTGCAAAAGTTCACTAAATGCTATTTATAATGAGTTTAACTCTATCTGCATATTTCCGGAATTTAGTACACACAAAAGTATTTTTTGGAGTTGCTTTAGAATAGATGAAAGGATTTTATCAGTTTTCATTAGTTTTGGGTTAAAAGAACCCTGAACTTCAAATATTCATTTATGTGAAATACCATAGCTCCCCTAAGAAAAGTCTTTGACAAGGGAAAAAGCATATATATGTTTGATACATAACACATTTATTTGGAACATTACTTCATATGAGGACATTTGCTTAGAAAGTTCTTTATATATTGAACACATTGTGTTTCCATACAGTCTGAAATCTCCTACTATGTTAACTTTCTTGTATCTGTCAGTCAAGCATCTGTTGGGTCTTTGAGTTAGTTTTGAGGTAAGAACCTCAGATAAGTTTTTCTCATTACCTTTGTCACTGAAGTTTAAAAATAAGTTAAATTGTTAATTAAGATTAAATACAGTAGCTGCATACTAATATGCTGGCAATTTATCTATCGCTTTTAGCAGTGAGTGTGTTTAAATTATCTCACCTCAGTGCCTGATAAACAATCAATGGACTTTATTTAATAGCTTCATCTCCAGTGCTAATTGTATCCATTTAAATGAAATTATTCTGATTGTTATTCCATGTAGTGATTTGGTGATATGAGACTTCTGAAGAGATATTATTGATTTGGGGCAACCAAGCACCATCCATTACCCCTGAGAAGACAGGAATTAAATATAAATAGTGGGCTATTATTTTGAGGATGTCTTTGTGGACAAATAGGGTAGCGGAAGCAGGATAATTACAAATTTGTACTAATTTGTCTTCTTGATTTATAGGTATATGATTCCTGAAAATAAAATGAGGGCTATAAAGTAATCAAATGAAGTTGGCAATAGATATAACCTTGGGACTCCTTTAGCAGAAAGGACAAACCATTCCTGTCCGATTTTGAAAGGTGTTTAGACAGCTAAAAAGAACTAGTTTGGCACCTGATGAAATTTACAGCAGTGCCTAAAATGGTTTTTGGTGAGTTAGATAAAATTTAGGAAACAAACTAAACAAACAAACAAAAAAATCTTTCATTGTCCTGGAGCATATCTTCCAGGCTGAATGGAACCATATCACGGAATCATGGAATTGTCAGAGTTGGAAGGGGACTCTAGAGATCATCTAGTCCAATCCCCCTGATAAAGCAGGATTGCCCAGAACACATCATTCAGGACTGCATCCAGGCGGGTCTTGAAAATCTCCAGAGAAGGGGACTCCATGACCTCCCTGGGCAGCCTGTTCCAGGGCTCTGGCACCCTCACCGTAAAGAAGTTTTTCCTCATATTTGAGTGGAATTTCCTATGTTCCAGCTTGAGCCTGTTGCCCTTTGTCCTATCACTGGAAACCACTGAAAAGAGTCTGGCTCCATCATCCTTCAACTCACCCTTTGGATACTTTAGAAACATAAATATGGTCTCCCCTCAGCCTTCACTTGTCCAGGCTAAAGAGTCCCAGCTCTCTCAGCCTTTCCTCATAAGGGAGATGCTCCAATCCCTTAATCATCTTTGTTGCCCTACCTTGGCTCTCTCCAGCAGTTCCTTGTCTCTCTTGAAGTGGGGAGCCCAGAACTGGATGAAGTATTCCAGTTGTGGCCTCCCCAGTGCAGAGCAGAGCAGAGGGGGAGAATGACCTCCCTCCACCTCCTGGCCACACTCTTCCCTACGCAGCCCAGGATCCCGTTGGCCCTGTTGGCCAGAAGGGCACATTGCTGGTGCATGGATAGTTTACTACCCACCAGGACCGCCAGATCCTTCTCCTCAGAAGTGCAAACTTCTTGACTTGCAAACCTCTACTGGGTGAAGGCCAAAAGTCACTGGTTCTCCGCTGTCGCTGCTAGAAATAGTAATTTGCCCTTATTTTGGGTTTGTTTTGCCTGATTTAGAGCCAGGGGTGCAGTTGGTCCTGCTCCAGAAAGACCTGCGAGTGGCACAGCTCCAGCTTCATCCTGGTGTTCCCTGGGGGCAATGGCAGGATTGAGGTCCATGTGACTGGTTTGTCCTCACAGGCGGTGAGGGTCTGTTCCTCAGACCATTCTGCTGCCACAGCCCTTTGTGGCAACTTGTAGCTCCGTCAGCAAACGCTTCCAACCCAGATCATTCGTTTCGGTTGGCAGGCATGGACAGTAATGTTCCTTTACTTGGCTTTATTTTAACATTTAAAGATTTCTTTGTTGATTTTGATAGCACAAAGAGAATTGCATGGGAGTGTTTTGTCTGGAATTCATTATTCTCTGCTCTACCTTGCTAGTAAGATTCAAAATCTCACTCTTTGAGGAGCCAGGGCTTTTGGCTGTGCATCTTGCTATATCTTTTCTCCTCTGTCCCTCATGCCAGCCCATTATCCCAGGCTTATTTCACTGCACAGTTAATGATGCTTAAGTCTGCTGTGGAAGGAGGTTCCCTAGTTAAAGCTAACTTAAAGAACAACCCATCCTAGTCTTATCTAAAGAAGTTAAATAAATAAATAAATAATATCTAAATAAATATCTATTCCATAGGGAAGGATAGCGGGTCTGAATTGGAAACTGTGATTTGATGGGTTGGGTTTCGTTTTGTAATGAAATAGTTAAAAGTTATCCAAAGCTTGTTTTCAAAGTTAACTTTGTTTTAGCTAATTCAAAATAAAAGTACGGATTTCAAGTTGATCAATATTGCATCTCATGCTGAATGTGTTTAAATGAGTTGGTCCGTAGAGCGCCCATCCCTGTCTCCAAATGGGCTGTGGACACGTAGTCGTGTTTCTGGGAATTGGTGCCATAGTGCAGTGTGTTATGGAGAAATTAAGCCTCATGGGAGAGCATTGTGACTCGGATAAAGAAGAACAACTTTGATACCATGCCATATGCTATAAAATAAAATGGGTGCCTGCTAGAGAGAGCCACGAATCCTGTCTTAGTGAGACTGAGCCGTGATTTGTGACTTTTCTTCTTGCCTCTGAAATACCACGCTAAGTAGAGACCTAATATATTTAAATAAAGAACTAATTATACATGGATGTGGGACCTTGTCTTCTCCTGTGCTCTCTTTCAAATGTGTTACCACTCTACCTGCTTTTGCAGACTTAGTAAAATCTTTCCAAATTCTTCACTTCGCTCTGCATCTCATCAACATTTAGACGGGGTCTTTTGTGTGCCCCTTGCCCTGGAGAACGCCAGATTGGTGAGAAGCTGTAAAATCAGCAGTACACAACCTAGCTAAAATGACATATTAAATGGAGTCCTGTTACTATATAAACTTTTTATCCCACAGTCAGATGTTGAGATGAATCAGAATGACAGGTTGTGCAAGCATATGGCTGGCCTTTCTGATAGCCATTAGCTCGAAAGGCCGGCTTGGAAACCGGCTCCATTATTTATAGGTGAATCATGCTGCTGGGCTTTGTCGGGAAAAGGTTACTTCTCTAGCTCCACCGAAACCTCATGTGCACGGAAGTGCCTTTTTTCCCCACTGTTCCTGGAGAATAAGACAAATTATTCTCCAGGAACTTCTCCACAGCTTTCTTCTTTTGGAAAGTTGTGGTGTCGGAGGGCATTCCAGTGCTGTAATGATGGATCTCAAGCATATGGAGTACACATGCTAATTATGCTGTGCTTACAGTTCAGTTTATCCAAATGCCAAGGCATTGGGGCCTCAGAGCTGCTGGAGGCAAAAATGTTTAAATCCTTCACCGCTGTCTTCTGCGCATCTGGGAAAATACCTGCTGCAGTCCATAAAACATCTGGGGAGAGGAGGAGAGTGTCCTCTCGAGAATTTTGCTGCAGTACGTGTGCTGTCTGTGGCAGGACTGTACTGTTTTTTGGCCCGATGACCAAGTGAGCTTGCCGTGCTCCGCTGTCACCTGGAGTCACCCAAGGGATGCTTGTGCTTTGCAGAGATCCTTATACATTTCATCTTGTTGCCCAAATGTATGCAAGAATGCCCTGGTCCTTGGAGCAGGGCTTATATGTGAGCTCTGTTTGGGTCCAGAGAAGTACTTCACCACCTACCTGTTTCTCAGCTTTTGGGCACGGTGAGAGACAAAACGACAGCATTTCATCTAACATGAAATGGTGCAACCTACATGATTTTTATTTCAAAGCATGGTCTGAGCTGGCTGCTGTTGCATGATGCTCTTCACGTGCATTTGGATTTTGGTAGCTGCTACCTTTTAAGAATTCAAATGTTAAGAATTTAAGAATTCTCCTACTTCCAGGTTTGTCAACCCCAACTGGTGGTCCTGATGGCTGAGCCCGTCAGGATCTCTCTGCTCCATGCCTCTGATAGTCCTGGCAGCATAAAGCTCTGCCCCGTAGCTGCTCTGAATCCAGCCCCCATCCACCACAGAGGCTTTCTCCTTTGGGCCAGGTTGCCACCAAACCGCTTCGTTTACAAATCTTTTTGCTTTTTTTTATTTTCAGGGGAGCTTCTGCTCTTGCTTCTTATTCTACTATAATAATAATGAATAAGAATAAACTTTTACCTTCTCTTTCCTCTCCCCATCTTGATAATTCCCTGCTTGCTATTTCTTATTAGCATTTTTATTCTTCTACTCTTAGGAAGAAGCTGGGTAACAAAATGAGAAATTTCTTACCTGATAATTTTCTTTCAGTTCACAGCTTCTCACCATTCAGCCCTCCTGGGCAGTGCAGTAAGTGGCACTGAGACAAATTGATTTTTTTTTTCCCTTCTAAATAAAGACTCAGGTATATAATTTCAGCCATTATCTTGCAGTGTTGTCTTAATGTTAATAATTGCCTGCTGAAGCATTTCTGTAGTCCAGGTGGCTTCTGGTGGCTGATGCTGAGCTTGTCCCCAGGTCTACCATAGAACCTCGAAGGAGGGGGTAGAAGAGAGATAGCTGAGAGATGGTAAGGGTGGATTAGAAGAAAATTAAAAGTGGAAAGTTCAACTCGCTCCTCTTTCATAGAATCATATCGGGTTGGAAGGGACCTCTGGAGATCATCTAGTCCGACCCCCTGCCAAAGCAGGCCCACCCAGAGCAGGTTGCACAGGAACTTGTCCAGGCGGGTTTGGAATGTCTCCAGAGAAGGAGACTCCACCACCTTCCTGGGCAGCCTGTTCCAGTGCTCTACCACTCTCACAGTAAAGA
>JAOTQQ010000012.1:104156531-104198433 GCA_026546715.1 Gallinago undulata
TCCCTGGAGCCTTCTCTTCTCCAGGCTGAACAACCCCAACTCTCTCAGCCTGTCTTCATAGGAGAGGTGCTCCAGCCATCTGATCATCTTAATGGTCCTTCTCTGGACTCACTCCAACAGGTCCACATCCTTCTGATGCTGGGGACTCCAGAGCTGGATGCAATACTACAGGTGGAGTCTCACCAGAGCAGAGTAGAGGGGCAGAATCACTTCCCTCGACCTGGTGGACATGCTTCTCTTGATACAGCCCAGGATGAAGTTGACTTTCTGAGCTGCAAGCACACATTGCTGGTTCCTGTTGAGCTTCTCATCAACCATCACCCTCAATTCATTCTCTGCCCAACCTATATTTGTGCTTGGGATCACCCCATCCCATGTGTAGGACCTTGTAGGACCTTCCACTTGGCCTTGTCAAATTTCATGAGGTTTGCACAGACCATTTCACTATCCTGGCACTGGCTCTGCCCCTCAGGGCATAAATAGACTGTCCTGGAAAAGACGTCCCCTGTCTCCATCCCTCAGTACAGGTTAGTTCCCAAGCAGCCCCTGGGTGTCACTACCTCAAAGCCACACTGGCACTGTGGGAAAGAGGAGACATTATCAACACTTGATAAATGGCTGCCTTGAATGACTTTCTCCTTTGAGCACAGGCCACCACACAGAGAGTTACTAATTGCTGGGAGGGAGCCGAATGTCAGCAGGCATTCAGGCAAGAGATCAAGTCTCACTCTTACCTCTGGTGTACAAGAGAAAGAAAAAAGAGAAAAATGTTATTACACTTTATAAAACTCTTCAGAAGTGAAAAAAGTGTGATCTTCTTCTGACACTGCCCGTCACTTTCCTGCTCTGAACCACCAGGAGTCTGCACTGTAAGTCAAAAGGCCATCCCAAGGTATCTGGCAGATTTAATTTGTTTAAGGGTAGAGTCTTCTCAGCTGGATTTTAATTAGCAGTTGATTTTCTTCGAATACAAAAAGCAAAAGTTGTGTGTCTTGACACACAGAAAGGTGACTTGCAGAGCATCTTTGATTTGTCTTAGCTTCATTGATTTGTCTGTTTTCCTCAAGCACTGCCATATCCTTCTGTTTTCATGTGGAAATATACAGAAGCATAAACGTAAAAGGAAGTGTGTTTTCTGAAGGAGGAAAAGGAGAACAACAAAAAAATATGACCAAGCATTTAAGTTTTTCTGTAACATTGCTGTGTAAAGCAATCTTGACAACAAAATCAGTCAAATGTCATTTGGCACAAATTGTCCTATGACTTCACTAAACAACATATTTGCTAATAGTTATGGCTAAATAATGCAAAAAATTCCCATATTGTAAATAATGTCTTCATCCACTGATGGACAGCAATCATCTAATACATTGTTAGATAATGTGTCAGCCAGCCATATAATTGGTAGACTAATGAATACGATAGTTCATATATAATTTATTCAAAGAAATATGCCTAATTTCCCAGATTAAAATAAATAATTCAGCTAGATGTATTTGTTAGCAGAGAACCATTTGTTAGCTAATATGAATATTATCTTAAGGTCCAAGTGAACAAGATCTTTTTACTGCATTTGAACAGAGGCTCTTTAGCAAGCTTATAGTATACCTGCCAAGTCCTTTTTTTTACGGGAAAAAAATGACTACAGATTACAAATGTACCTACATGCTCATGTGTTTCCATAAATTCAAGCAAAAACAATCATCAGCTTGGTATTTTTCTTCTCACAGTACAAGAAGATCATGTTCAAGACCTCTTAAGGAGCCTGAAGGTGCATAAGTCCATGGGACCTGATGAAATCCATCCACAGGTCCTGAGGGAGCTGGTGGAGGAAGTTGCTAAGCCCCTTTCCATCACATTTGAGAAATTGTGGCAGTCTGGCGAAGTTCCTGCAGACTGGAAGAAGGGGAACATAACCCCGATATTCAAAAAAGGAAAAAAAGAAGACCTAGGGATCTACAGGCCAGTCAGTATCACCTCTGTGCCTGGCAAGATTATGGAGCAGATCCTCCTGGAATCTCTGCTAAGGCACATGGAAAATAAGGAGGTGATTGGAGACAGCCAACATGGCTTCACTAAGGGCTAATCGTGCCTGACAAACTTGGTGGCCTTTTATGATAGTGCCACACACTTGGTGGACAAGGGCAGAGCAACAGATATTGTCTACCTGGACTTGTGCAAAGCAAGTTTCAACACTGTACCACACGACATCCTGGTCTCAAATGGCTGGACCACTCAGTGGATAAGGAGCTGGCTGGATGGCTGCACTCAAAGGGTTGTGGTCAATGGCTCCATGTCCAATTGGCGACCAGTGACAAGTGGCGTTCCTCAGGGGTCTGTACTGGGACCAGGGCTGTTCAACATCTTTGTTGGAGACATGGACAGTGGGATAGAGTACACCCTCAGCAAGTTTGCCAATGACACAAAACTCAGTGGTGCGGTTGACACGCTGGAGGGACAGGATGCCATCCAGAGGGACCTGGATAGGCTGGAGAGGTGGGCTTGTGCAAATCGCATGAAGTTTCATCAAGCCAATTGCAGGGTCCTGCACCTGGGACGTGGCAATCCCAGGCACAAATACAAGTTGGGTGGAGAATGGCTAGAAAGCAGCCCTGAGGAGAAGGACTTGGGGTGTTGGTGAGTGAGAAGCTTAACATGAGCCAGCAATGTGCACTGGCAGCCCAGAAAGCCAACTGCATCCTGGGCTGCATCAAGAGAAGCATGTCCAGCAGGTCTCAGGAGGTGATTCTACCCCTCTGCTCTGCGTTTGTGAGACCCCACCCGGAGTACTGTATCCAACTTTGGAGTCCTCAACACAGGAAGGACATGGATCTGTTGGAATGGCTCCAGAAGAGGGCCACGAAGATGATCAGAGAGATGGAGCACCTCCCCTATGAGGACAGGCTGAGAGAGCTGGGGTTATTCATCCTGGAGAAGAGAAGGTTCCAGGGAGACCTTTCAATATCTGAAGGGAGCCTACAGAAGAGCCAGAGAGGGATTCTTTGTCAGGAAGTCTAGTGGAAGGACAAGGGGCAACGGTTTTAAATTGGAAGAGGGAGATTTAGATTAGATATTAGGAAGAAATTCTTTACGTGAGGGTGATGAGGCACTGGAACAGGTTGCCCAGGGAAGTTGTGGATGCCCCATCCCTGGAGGTGTTCAAGGCCAAGTTGGATGGGGCTTTGAGCAACCTGGTCTAGTGGGAGGTGTCTCTGCCCATGGCAGGGGGGTTGGAACTTGATGATCTCTAAGGTCCCTTCCAATCTAAACCATTCTATGATTTTTCCTATCATGGAGCCTTTAAAGAGTCAGCTTCATAACAAACTCTAAACGGTTACAGATCTTTATTTGAGCTCATTTGTACATTTGCAAATAATTTCTCTATAAATATAAGTTTCAGCTTTTGCCAAATGTGTCTGATACAAGTAAATACCAGAAAGGAATATGAGGTTGTCTAAAACTAGACAGCTCAGCTGAGCAAGATGGACATTTTAGTGGCAGTTGGAAGATCTGGCAGGATTTGGGGACCTACGAGGTCTGCTAGAGCTGAGGCCTCCTACATTAACTGAAAAGAGCATCTGACTCGGCTAACTACAGATTTGCAGGTACAAATGTTAAGGACAGGTTCAGAGGCTTTGCACTTTAATTGCTTTCTCCTGTAGCTGCACTTTTGCTTCTCAAGGGCTTGCTGAGAAGAACCCATACACTAAAAACAGGGGGCTCATGCTGTAGTGTCGAGTCATGGGGCTGCATCAGGAACCATCCAGACCTTAGTGCCCAAGTCCACAGTGCCTTCTGCCTCCTTTGCCTAAAGATGAGATTACCATGAAGTACACAAATCTCATCAACCCTTCTTCAGTAAATCTCCAAACCTTGAAAAAAACATCCATCATTTGTGGACAGTTATCTTACATGCTATGAGGCTTCAGCACATAACAGAGAAGCTATCCATACATGTTTTATGCAAAAAAAAATTCCTACAAGTGCAATATTTCACTTGCAAATAGTGTTGATGCAGTATTAGTAGCAATATATTGCATTGTCCTTTTAAAACTGGTTGAGAATAAATGGGCTAAAACCCATTCCTGCTGAAAGTGATACCAAGCTAGAAAGGTGACTTCATCCCTGTAATTGTCTATAAGAAATCCCATTCACACTTCAGCTTCACACAAAATGCTATAATAATGAGAATTAGGAATTTAGAAACAGTCAAAGCTCTGGAAATCAGCATTATCTTTAATTTCAAAATAACACATTTAAAATTAAATCTGGCCTTGTCTAACTAAGGCTTTTATTTCCTTCATACCTGAGTGTGTATTCATGGGAACAATAGAAGTCAATTGATTATAGGTATATTATTTTGGGCAACCTATCGCTGTTTCACATTACAAAGGAACAAATTTTTGAAAATTTAAATTATGCCTTTTTCACTTAATCTCACTGTCTGAATGTCCAAACCACATTCAATAACATAAAAAAGCAACCTGAAGCAATGAGCTACCATGGAAAATTTCAATGTGACTTGTTGAAGTGTGGTAAGGTTATTAGGAAGTGAAATAAACTATAAATAGGCCTACAGAAGAGCAGATTAGGCACTTTTCAAACTGAATTTCACGTTGCTCGCTACACTTTGCCTAAGATAAAACACATGCTATAATCCCAAAGCAGTGGTCATTGCAAATTGATGCACATTTTAACTAGAACAAGGCACTGGGTACCCATTAACTCATTTTATTTTAATTTAGCAGTAAAAGCTTTCATTATAGCCATTAGACAAGAGAGAACCTTTGGCTTTAAAGAGAGAAAGCATGTATAGAAATAAAATAAAAATTTAATTTACAGCATGGGGACTGGTAAATTTATATTAACAGAACTTAAAGACTTAGTTCTAAATAATTGAATCTGATTAATACAAATGGGAAATATATCAAAAACATTAAAAAATCTGCAGAGAATTCATTTTCAGCTCTGTAGATGGAGACTAACCCATGTTTAAATACATATTTTTCTAGTTATCCTTGAGGAAATAAACCCAAGTTGTTTTTACAGTTGTTTGTAGTATATTTGTAACAATTATAATTTTCCACAGTTTCTTGTAATACTTGGTTGGCAATTAGGGAAGAGAAATTTACATGTTTGCAGTCACAATAATCCACCTGTCATTTTCCTCAATTCTTGGAATACTTTTTTCCTGTCTTTTTTCAAATCTTAGCTTTCAAAAACACATATTTTGGAGCAAACCTGGCCACCACGTTCCATTCACTATGTACAGCCCCTCTATTTAGAAGAATCATTAGTTAAATTAGGTAATATGAATAAAGACAAAAAATAAGCATCCAATCCATATTAGAAAGGGAAAAAGTCCCTCTGATGTCTGGGATAGAGCAAGTTGGATGGTCTATACAGCTTTAACACAAATGGACTTTGGACAGCACGGCTTGGTAATGGTCTTGGATGCTACATCTGGTTTGCTGTCCGTATAGTTTCTGCCTGACCCTGAGAGACCCGAGAAAGACATGCCAAGAGACAGATTTGGCTGTTCCTCTAACCCCCTGTTTCTTGTCCAGCCCAAATGGGTAGTGGGGTACCAGGGCTCAGCATCCTTCAGAAGTTTTATACCGCCCCTGAGCTCTCCAGGCTGTCCAAACCTGGGAATGCCAACTCCAGCACACACCCAAACACCAGACCACAGAGTCAAACTCTGTTTCCATCTTTCTCAGACATGTTAGTTTTAACAAACTTTAAAACAGCTTCAGTACAGCTCTTAATTCTCCTTTCTGTGTCCACATGGTGCTAAGTAGCATACAGGGCTCCTGACCCATGGGACAGGCTCCTCAGACACCCAGACAATTTATTCTGTTCATAGAAATAGTGACTATATGGAACACATACTGAGCTCTGCTCACCTTGTCAATTTAAGCTTTGTCTATCAAGCAGGACACACATATTGTGTGATCCTGACACGGCAGAATCTGCTTAGAAAATGATCCTTCAATCATATCCCTCCTTGAATTTCAGCTTACAATATAAATATGTATAAAATGCCTATTCTAGCTCTGCAGAGGTGCCTTTTTCAAAAGAGCATCAAATCCAGTCCCTGTAGCAACAACTCCATTTACACACAACTGGGCTGAGCTGTTCTTCAGAAGGGTCTGAAGCCCATTTTCCAAGCAATCAGGGATTTATCGTGTTCCTGATATGGAATTCTCCCTTTTGCTGTAGTGAACAAAGTCACCAGGACTCTGCAAAGCGCTGAGGTCCACCCGCACAGAACAGCTTGCGAGACTGGGGCCTGGGCACAAACAATAGCAGTTTTCTTGGCAAGCTTGAAAGACCTTCTTGTTGGCAGATTGAGGAAGCCCACGCTTCTCCTACTGCACTGCCGTTGATCAGTATCACAGAAGAGCATTAATCAAACATGCAATACCATTATTTTTCCAAATAGAGGTCTCAGGTCTGTGAGAAGCACTTCTCTTAACACAACATTGCACAAATATTATGCAACCACACTTCAAAACTGCTGCGTTGAGAAATCCGAATAATAATGAGTACTTTTTGGAAATACTGCTCCAGTCTTGCCTCTGTCTAGGCAGGGAAGGCTGATCCTAGGCTGCTTGCTGCATGAGTTAATTTGTCTTTTTATCTGCTTTTGGCTCATAGCTCACTTACAACTTTGTGAAAAATGACAGAGTGTCAACATCTTGCCATTAATGGGCCATGTGACAGACGCCCAGCACAGCAGGCTGAAGGGAAGCATCTGAGTCCTGCAAACTCTCCTTACTGCTAGATTTACTGATGGATGACAGAGCTCCATGGCGCTGACAAAGACGCTGCTGACCTTACTTCCAAACATGCTAGATGGTTTGCGTTTTGCAGCAGTACGTCCAGGACATCAGATACAAAAAACCAAGCAAGTTTTTTAAGGGGGAAGGGTTGATTTTTAAATATGGGAAATGGTTCAGATTCAGTGAAATCTCTAAAGAGCAATGTTGTTTTGGCAATGTTTCTGTGATCTACAGAAATAGCAGATCTCCTTCTAAAAATTGAATCCATAGAATAGTAGGTAATCCTCATCCTTTTCTCCATGTACCACCTGTCCTTTACTAGGAACTTTGTTATTAATTTGTGACAATACTTAAATTGGCCAGATTATGTTAAATCTTTGGAAAAGGAATGTTTTTATAAACAGGACTTTGCCAGTGCAACAAAGCACTTCTTATAATATTTTTTGCAAACTTCTGTTTCATTGTTAAAAATGAACAAGCACTCAACTATTTTCAGTCTGTAAAAAGGGAACAAAAATTAAGATAGCATGCACTTTCCTTTTCAGCCTGCATTGTCTCTGAGAAGCAAATAAATACAGCCTTCTTTCTTGTGAGGATGAGCATCAGAAAAGTAAAAGTAGGACATGCAAAATAAAAGCATCGGTGAGTCATAGCTACATACACAGCAAAGCCAAAAGCTCATTACGACAACTTAGAGGAGTTGTTCCTGTACAGCCTATTCTGCATTTGCATCAGTGCTTTAGTTCAAGCCAGGAATTGCTCAAAGATCACCACTCTCCACACAGGGAACGCAGCAGTAGAGCATGTGAACTAGATTGCTTTGGGGTGAGATGCACAGACGCCCTCCAGGAGGACATCTAATGCACTGCAGCCACAAATGGGCCTTCAAGTCACAGGACAAAGCTAAAGCCAGCCAAAAGGAAAATCCTTGAAAAGCACATCATGTGGACACATGGTCTTCGGCACCTTTTCTCACCACGGATCCACTTCCATTTTTCCTTGCTGAATTTGACATAACCAATGAGTGCTGAGGGGGTCAGGAAAAAGCTTTTGGGTGTGTGAAGCTGTGGTAATGTCAGGCACACCTTGCCCCCATGCTGCCCATCGGTGGAGTGCAGTGATGGCCCAGTAGGGTTTATGTTTGTTCCAGCCAAGGAAGGGAGGTGGCATCAAATCCCAAATCTTGAGAGGCAGAGTTTGGAAACCAAGTAAATAAGCTGTGGTCTTAATATTAGGTTGTACAACCATAATGTCTATGGGGAGCCAACGAGACTCCAAAAGCTGTATGGACAAATTGAGTATTTTTGTAGCAATAGGGATCCTGTGTGAGTATTGAAGATGGCTCTCTGACCTGAAAAGTGGACAGAGAGAGGAGCTCTTCAGTTTGGGAAGAAGCAGTGAGCTGCAGGAGAGAGATCCATAGAACACTCCTCAAGACACTGAGGATGCAGAAATGTGGACTCACTGCCTCATGCAGGTAGTGCTGTAATACTAAGGAAAGGACGACTTTCTGTTCCCATAAACTCGAGCTGCAGTAAAGGGCAGTGTATCACCTCTGCTCAAGCCCAGGGGAGACAAATTCCCATGGATGTGTCGGATGCCCCATGGTGCTCAGACGGCCAGCATCCAGGCAAGGACTGACTGCAAGACTTTCCCATCCAGCAACACCAGCCAGCTCTGCCACCAGGGAGCAGGTGCAGGGTCCGTACGGAGCCAGCTGCTGGGGAAAACAGGCTTCCCTCATTAAAACTCACGTACCTCGGAGATGCATTTAAGCTATGTATCATTAATTATTGCCTTTACAGCTGCATCATTATTGCAGTAAATAATGGGTGGATTTCTGTCCCACGTAGGAGAAATTTGGTCCTAGGCAATATGCCAATATCCTAGGAAATATACCTCTCCCAATTTGGAGACAAGACTTTTCTTTTTGAGCATTCCTTCTGTATTCTATTCCTGCTCGTATTTAAATGCTAAGTTCTTCTCAGAATGATAGCTAGACACAGAGAAGAAGAAATATCCATAGACTCAGCTTTGCCAGAAAATAATGAATGCGGGGGATGGGAGGGGGAGGGGGAGGGAGGTGGGAATTAAAATAAATAAAGGCTATTTCAAATACATTCTGCATCAAACATATCCAGTTGTGGTGGGTTAGGATGGCCAGCAGCCAAATGCCCACCCCGCTGCTCACTCACTGTCCCTCCTCAACAAGATAGCAGGGAAAAATGAGATTAAAAAGCCAGTGGATTTAAATAAAGACAGAGAGGAAGGTCATTTACCTATTACCATCATGGGCAAAACTGACTCCGTTTTCTGGGAAGAAATTAATTCTCTGGGAAGAATTAATGTAATTTATTGCCAATAAAAACAGATTTTGGTCATGAAAAGCAGCGACAAAAAATGGCCCCAAGGTGCTGCCATTGTGGCTGCAGGGCCCAGCCGTGCCCTGCAGCCGGTCAGTTGGAGAAGGCTGGAATGGGTCGTGTCCAGCAACAGGGAAACCCCAACCTCTTCTCACAGAGGCCACCCCAGCAGCCCCCACCGCTGCGAGCACCTACACCCAACACACCATGTGAAACATCGCAGAGCACAAAGACCCCATTCCAGCTGGTTTTAAATAACACAAGGATAGATCACCAGGCAGCAGTTACAAATAGAAAAAAAAAGTTAGTGTCATGGCTTTCATTCCAGAATATGTAATTATATATATCATTTCTTAATAACTGGGATCTCAATACAAACTATCATAGACATCTCTTTTATGCATAGTCAAGACCAGATCCTTTGAATATGATGTTCTCAAATAAAGCTCTATTTTCTGCAAGGATGTAATGTTGTTTTTGCAGATTTCATTCTTGCATATTAAATCTTAATATCTTTATATTTTTCACCTGGATGAGAGTATTTCCATATTTCATAACACAAGATTTAGAAGTTTCATCAAAGCAAATGTGCCTGCTCAGTGGTTGTGAGACTTTTGTTGTACAGAAAGTGTTAGGATCAAAATACTTCTGAAAAAGTCAGGAGAATCCACAAGATATTTTCATTCAGTCCAGGCAGGAAAGAACCTACTTTATGAATAAATATTCTTCAGATAACTCACTCACAGCAGGAGAAGCAAATCTAGGAAAAAAAAATAAAGGAAATCAAAAACTTAAAAAGAAACTTATTAGCATGCCTCAGAGAAAGAAAAGAGCAGTGAGGTCTGACTCAAGCAAAATCAAACTTCACATTAAACAAATTGCACCATTGATTTAGCCCAAAGTCTTTACTTTTCCTGGTAAAAGAACATGACAATAAACTGATCTCGTACATCCGTTAGATTGAGCCTTTCATGTAATGCATCAGAAGGTGTTTTTCAGCACATCCCATTCTGACGACATTAATCAGCAAAGGCCCTATCAAGCCGGAAAATTTATAGAATAAAATTGCAGGATTATTATTAAACCAGTGGCCCTGACACAGCGAGAGCCTACCTATGGGGACTAAGTGCATGACAAGCTACATAAGGTGCTTTTCTGAGTGGCTGTGATTTTTTTCAGTATAAATGTAACAAAGAAAAGATCTCTGCAGCCATGGAGGACTGAACCTCAGCTAGAATTAGGGGACTACAAGCCAGAATTGGGGGCCCTCAAAATACTATTTTACTAACATAGATTGTTAAGGAATTGCTCTGTCAGTTTAAGATATATTTACTGTATTAAAAACCAATACCATTACAAATTATATGTCAAATAGAAAGAAAAAAAATGTAGGCAGAAAAATTATATAAACTTTGAGATGAGCTGAGTATATAACTCTTCACAGTCATGGGACTTTTAAATGCCTCTTCGCTGGCTTGCAAGTGTGACTTGATGAACTCTAATTGATAAACCCAAACCAGTGAGAGACATCCATGGGGAACCAGTCTCTATTTCCCTAGAGCTGCAGAGGTGCAAGGGCAGCGTCACCCAGACCCACCACTGGGCCACAATGTTCTTTGGGCTTCCTTCTGCTGCCCACTTCCAGGTCCAGCTGGCAAGCTGGACAAGCCAAGAGACAATTATTTATTTCATTCAACAAAATGATCTTTGGAAGTGTAGGACGTTCTGTTCAAAAATCTTGAAATTATTAGAATATGAACTCTCTGTTCAAGTATGTTTAGAGGATTTCCAATAAGTTATCATGAAACGCTTCCTTGTAATATTCCCAGTGAGGTTTTATTATGACATATATGTTGGGAGAGAGACAGAAATAAACAAATTTGAAAGCTTGCTTTTATGTTCCCAGGCTTTTCTGATGAGTGGAAACAATGTACATTTTCAAATTCACTATCCCTTCAATTTTCTTTAAACTTTCAGCAAGACATAGATGTCCAACATAAAAAATATGAGACCATCTGGCCAAAAATGAAAAAAGTTATAAGTGATTTGACACCAGGGGCTTTTCAGGGAAGGTTTTCAATTTGTCAGGGCTCCTATTACCTGGTCTTTATGAGATGGAAGATGCCCAAAATGCTAGTATTTTGGGTAGCATAGTATCTGTAATATACAAATATTACACATGTAAGTTGTTCAGGCAAGTCATTTATAAATAGGTAGGAAAAAAAGTGAAGTCTTTCCCAGTGAACTGACATGTCCCTATACTTACTACTTTTAGGAAAATTAATGCAATAATTTGGAGTACTCCTACCACAGGAAATCCTAGTCTAGTTTAGAACAAGGCATCAGTTCTTGCCAGGTCAAAGATTTCAATTTATCCAAAATGAAGCCAGTTCCTGCATATTGATTGCTCTCCCTAGCTGTAAATTATCACTGATTACTTTGAGAGCAGAGGTGTTGATAGTTTCTTGCCATTCCTGACCTAACTGAAATTAAGTCTATAGTATAATTTTGTATTTATAGCAACTAAAATATGGCTGGAGTGCCTCAATGTTTCAAAGTTATTGTTTTCTTCTGCTTTAAAGAAAACCCTACAAAATAAAAGATACCAATATCAAATTCTTTTTTTTGGTTAGTGGTGCTTTATTGAAATGAATAATTAGTTCAAAAGTTCTGGGGGACTGATAACCCCTTAAAATAAGTACATAGAATTCATGTCGGTGATCTTAATGCACAATGCTTGCGCTTCACATGTGAGGCTTAAGCACCTTCATGTGGTATGGTGTGGGGAGGGGGAGGAGGAGGAGGATTTTGAAAAGATTCAGTGATTGTAGCTTAGGATCCATACTGAGGTACAACCCCGGCTTGTCCAGAGAATCTTAGGACATGCAGCAACGCCAAATCCATGTTCTTCCTAGTCAAACTCCCTCAGATTATTTCCTTCCAAAGAGATTTCCACATCCTCTCAACCACATGATACTGGTCTCCTTTGAGGCTGTTCCTCAGAGAAGCCAAGCAGCGACCTGGCACAAATATTAACCTGTAGGGATTTCTCTCATAAGGAACTGGAGCATCTTAAGGGAGTGAAGGAGGGAGGACTGCACAGTTATAGCTTATATTCAGTTGACTGAATGAGTACAAGCTTTCAGTTCCCAAAGCTGTCAATCTGATCTTTTTCACAGATCACTTTTTTCTAGCTTAAGAATACACATTTCCACGCTTACCAAATTGTAGCGTCTCTTCTCAAGTAAAAGGGGATCAAATGCATCAGCATTGTCAACCAGAAAGAGACTTTGTTACCGTTTTAATTTGCTTTTAAATTGTGTATGGGAAAAATAATGTGTCCAGAAAAACTGAAATAGAGGGAAGAACAAATAGCTGAAAACTCAAACTCCCTCTTTTGGGATCTTCTGACAGCAACACCAATGTTCCCAAAGTAGCTCTTATAATCTGACTTCTGAAAAGTAGAAAGCAAACAGCACAGTCAAAATAAATATTTTACTAAAGGATCTTTTGCATGGCTGCTGATACTAAGTAATTAAACATGTAAAGTATTAATTTATATTTTCACAATTCTTTCTCCATTCTATAGGAAGAATTAATAGTACGTGCAGACAGAATCGATCATCATGGGGAGAATTAGATCACTACATAGGAATGAATAACCATTGCTGTCAAATATTGATAAATGAACTAACATCTCAGAAGGGGACCTATCTAGCATGATCACATAGAGAAACATAGAGAAATATATGCATGACAGAGGATGATACAAAACCTACTTCGTTATCACTTTTAGGGAAAATATTTTTTAAAATCTTTAAATCTGCTTTCTTAATTTTATAAACTAATAAGTGGTGCAAACATGCAAATCTGCAGTGTACCATCTGCTGTTCGCTAGATGATTATGCCATTCTCCCATTCTCCTGAGACATAGCAAATAATGAAGTTGCGTAGTATTGCTTTCTATTGTTTGTGAGGTCATATCCAAGGCCCACTTCTCTATGTAAGAAGCAAAACTGCAGCCACAGCAGTAAATTCCCAGGCAAGGCTTAGATTCAACAATACTAACTAACTTGGAGCTCACTGTAGACATCTGCTGAAGGGCAAAAGATGTAACCAGGCTTGATCAAGGTGAGGAAACTTCACTTGCACCCTTTGAAATAAATTGAAGAAACTTCTGTTTTCATTTCACTGCTAATTTATGGTGTGGGGTTTTTTTAAGAATTTAACTTTACAGAAACCCAGGCCTCATTTAGCCTGAAGAAGGGAGATGCTGTGAAAACATGAGAAGGGAGAGCTCCATCGCAAGATCCACAAAGCTCAATCTCAGAGCTGCTGACAATAACAAAAGTCCTTCCATGGCCTTTTGTGAGCCTCAGGTCAGGAGCTGAAAGCAAAGTAACCAGGAAGGGGAAGGAGGTTTTGATAGACAACTTAAATGCTCTTGGGTTTTTTGCCATCGAAAGCTTAATACTGCAAATGAATGTGCAGAGTTGAGAGCCACAAAGTGAATGGAAATATGCAGTAGAAACTTCTTTATTGTGGAAGCACTTTTTCCTCTGTTAGGTTACTTTCAAGTGGATGAAATACTTGTGCCTGTGCCTATTCCAGCCCTCAAAGGTCTACCTGATGTTTTTTTTTCCCCCGGGAAAAAAAAAAAAAAAAAGCATTCCTTCTTAGGCATGAGCAATTTGGCATGAAATGGTAGAAATGTTAATCGTAAGACACTACCAAGGAAAAGCAACAAAAAATGTCCAATCTTGCCATGAAATTTGGAGTCAAAATCATTGTGCTCCCTCCTGGAACTCCCACCTCTAATGAGACAGTGAGGAGAAAGCAACATGCAGGGGAAATCCTTTTATCAGTGCAGAATTAATTTTACTTAATGGAAAGATTATTTCTTTTCACCAGACTGCCTTACCAGCCAGAATATACATATAAAATCACACCACCAGCAACTTTCATTTATGTTCTTACTGTGGCTGAGTTTGAGAATTTTTATCTTTTCTCTCAAGTGAGAATTATAGCTGAAATTTTACCCAAGACATTTAAAGGAATTAAGATTTGCATTCCTGTTAGAAAGCAGCAGGATGTAAATGTCTACATCCTCCAAGTAACTCTGAAAGTCCCATCAGTTGCTGTTGACTGTACCATCCTACTGCTAGAGACTCAGAGGGCTGCTCTTGATGGTCACCCATTATTTAGCACAAAGGCTGAACATTCAAATATGGCTTTGTATCTGCGCTTGTCCCAATTGCTTTTATGAAATTCCTTTACAGGGCCAATTTTCTGCAGCAAAGGAGAAAAATGTCTGTAACGAGACAAAACTTTGTGAAGACAGGTAGCATCTACATTACACAGACAGGAGCTTCCCTTGGAGACCTTCACATGAATACTTACCACAGACAAGACAAGAAACCTGTCACTTGCTCCAGCACTGCCTCACTGTGCACCTGGCATTTCAAAACAAGTTCAGAGCCCTGGTTCAGCAGACTGGATCCCACGTAACGTTTCTTTGGTTTAGTTGTTTTCTTTCCCTTCCTCTTTTGGGCAGTGCTGCAGAGAATCCTCTTTGGGGACCAACTTTCCTAAGATAGGTATGATTTCAGTCATGGGGCCCCTGGGCTCAATAAAAGAAAACAAACCAATGTTTTAAGTTTTCGAAGGAATGTAACAGTGGAAATAGAGACTGATGATGCTGACAAAATCCAGGTTAATCTAAAAATTACTAGCCAACTTTTTCTGCTACACAGTACCAGATTAATTTTTCTCAAAGTCTAGTTGCAAAATCTAATTCTCAAAGTTATCTCTTTTATTTCCTAGATCCTAAAGTGATGCATGTGAGGAAGGGGGAACCATTACCTTTAGTGCATGCCTTTATTTATGCTTTTTCCCAAAATGGACACTTCACCTAGCATAGCACATAGCGTAGGTACATGTCATTTTAGAGCACAAGATTTCGGAGTAAGATCCTTCTTTTGTTCTGTTGAATGCCCAACAAAATTAAGTCAATTATTACTAGATATTTCCTAAGTCCATGTAATTAGGTAAAGAAAACAGGGTTTGAAGATAGCAGCTAACCCAAACTTCATTTTGGCATTCATTCTGGTTATATTGTTGACTTCAGAGGACACACATTTTGGTGTTTAAACATGTCTAAAATAAATACACCTCCAAAGAGGCTTCTGTGAAGGAAACCCTTAGAGGACACCAGCAGTTTGTGCCAGCGCTGGCAGAGGCCAAGGGCTCTGTTATTGTCAGTCCAACCAGGTACAAGACATAATGCTAGTGAAAATATTTTGGCACAGGTTTATAATTACAAAAAGACCATCAAAGTTGGAAAAGAAAATATTATATACATGGGAAAACTACACATTTGCATATGTAATCAAATGTTCAGTGGGGCTTGCAAAAGTCTCCATTTTGAGTGATGGACCCTTGATATAGCACTAATGAAAACACTTCTGTTCTATATTTCCTGTGTGTACTTTAATTTCATTTATGAAAATGAAGGCTTGATTGTGTATTTTCCTCTGCCATTTGGTAGCCTGCCATCAAAACTCTAAGTGACATGACACACAATAGATTTATGTACCATGAAGCAGGCACAGTAGGGGTTTGGGGTATTTGTGTTTTATTTCCAGTCAAACAATACACAAGGGGCTGTCACACTAACAAGGTATATAATGATTGACTTGCTCAGCCACTCTGAGACCTTTACTCTGATAAAATTGAAATCTCAATAAACAGGAAATTTATATTTGAACAGCCACTTGTTTTGAAATGCTGTGCTTTATTTGCTTCCTTTTCTGAACAGTACATATGGTTCATTCCTATTTAATTGAAAAAATATTTCATTTGTTCAAGTTGAGCCCTACTTGTACATATTAAAGCTCTTAAACTGAGATTTTCCTTTGTTCTTTTCACAATTCTCTTTATTTAGCACATCATTTGGCCTTTTGATATACACAGTTTGCAGACTATCCTTAGCAAGCTGTGTATATCTGACCTCTGTAATGCTGCAACTCTGTTCTATTGGAGGCATCATAATATAAAAATATCAATATAGCCATCCTGTTGTGCAAAACCCATATAATAATTTAACTATTGTGTTACTTATGGGCTCATTAAACATCAGACTCACAGCCTTGCAATGGTGTCTATGGTCCCTTATCTCATACAACAATCACAAGAAGATAGTCTCTGGAAAGCAACGTCATCCCTGAAGCCCTGTTTTGTGAGTTTCTGGTGCAGAGGTGCTGCTTGGAGCCCTCTCCAAACCACTTTAGAACAGATTCAGTGACATGTAAGCAAGGTTCTCCCACTTGTACTTGCTGAATAAACAATCAATCATCAGTAAAATTTAACATCAATTATACATCTAAAGTAAGGCAACAATTTCATCTTTTAGCAATGAGGAGGGTTTGATCCAGATAATTATTTTTTATCCTCAAATTCTGAGACATAAAGTCCTACTTTGCAAGTATTAGGTTCTGCACAGTACAATTTTAATTCCTTAGGCAGCAGGGATAGACTCCTTGCTACTGGATCACACAACAGCTCAGCTGAGTCTGGAAGGCACCACAGGTGCCATTTGTTCTTTATTGAGTGTTTCAATCCACCTTCTAAAGCTGATCTCTAGAAATGATGAAGGACATCAGCCATAATGGTTACTTTGATCTTTGCAATGGGCAGGTTAGGCATCTTCAGCATATGAAGCAGGAGCTACTGCTTCCACCACAAAAGATTTAACTCAATCTATGACACAGTCTATGAAGTCTCATTAAATACAAAGAGTGAGTTTTAAAACCTGAAAGTTCTCTTGTCATTTTTCTGCCACACATTTTGAACCAAACAATGGGGCTCCATGAAAAATGATCTCTGAACTACTGAGCATTTGGCAAGTGGGGAGGCACAGGGCAAAATCCTCAGCCATGATAAATCAATGCTCCCTGATTTATATTAGCTGAAGTTCTGGCAGTGCAAGTCTCTGTGTAAAGCAGCCATGCTAGACAAAGCAAGGAGGCGTGTGTCACTCTTTCACTATAAAATGTGGCCCAGCAGTCAGCTTCTCATCTTCTAAAATCCTTTTATATGAATCAAAACAGGTTCCTGCATGAAGAGTTCAGGTTAGATTGTCCCTGAGTAGTGATCTATCTCTTGAATCTTTTAATTTACATAAGAATATGTGGGTAATAAATCATTTCTGTCATGTGAGATGTGCAACATTCATTGAAATTCACTGGCAGCAACTGAAGAAAACATACCTGCAACAGGCAATTAGGCTAAACCTTGTGGGTGATCTCTTCTGGGTGTAGATGCGTAAATCTGTATAACCCAACACTCAACTAAAAAAGTCTGGCCACTGTCTGGTTCTGTACCAATAAAAACCAGAGAGAAGGACATGTGGAAAAAACTGACAAAGGTACAACTGAGCACACATCCTTTCCTCTTTTGAACCTGTGGAGCTTCAGCCCATTGATCTTTTTTCTAGCACTGGATATTTCTCTTAGTACTCTTGGCACAGGTAAAATTCCACTAACAGCAGGAGCTTTTTGCATCGGACAGCGCTGACTACACCTGTGGGTTGTTTTATCCTTACTTAACCATTTATCTTACTGTAATGTTACTTATATTTTGCTTTGATAACAATGTAAAAGTGGGTAGTTTATAGGCAAGGCTTAATATGTCATTGCCTCTGTTACCCAAATGACACATCCTGCAGATAAACGAAGTGCTTCTCCTTAAACACAGTTTACCTCACATGAGCAATCTACAAGCAACCTACAACTGTGGCCAAGCTAGCAGAAGTCCCCTTGTATTTTACCAGGAGGGCAACCTTCTCATATTCTCTAACATTTTTGCCTTTTTTTCTGTTTTAAAGTTTCCCTGTCTTTCAGGGTGGCCAGTGGAGGGAGTTGGCAGCACATTCCCCCCTTTCCACACTCAAGCTGCCCTTTTGATGCTCCCAGTCCATAACAGAGGTTGTAATATTCAGCGACGTTCTGCACTGGCAGCTTTGCTGCCTGAGGCACAAAATTAGGTTTGTTTTGTCTTGCAGTGGAGCATATATTTGTGATCCACAATTCACCTCAAAAGCCATAGCCAAATTAGCAACAGCAGATATAGGAGCTGCTGTGATTAAATCAGCTGCAAAGACAAAACAAGCAAGAAATATGCTTGTTGCTTGCTAGAGGAGCAACAAGAAATAATTATCTGTAGATTGGGATGTCCCAGGGTCTCTACATCTATATTAATAGTGAAAAATAAAATCACGAGCAAGTCCTTGCTCCTTTTCCTACTCTTCCCTCCATCAGGTGCATCCCCCCTCCCATGCTCCCACTCATCCCTCTCTTGCCACCTGCAACCACTCTGCTCAGATCTCCACAGAGTTGTGTAGCCAAGCCTGAGAGTCCCCACACATGGAACCTGTGGGACTGGGAGGCAGTGGGGAGTCCTGCAGGACTGCTGGGCACATGCTCCCCTTGCCTCTGGAGCTGCTGGAAGAGCTTGCTAAGCCAGAGCCTGCAGGCGTGGCTGGGGTACAGAGCGATGCTACTCAGCCTTCCCAGGCCCCGCATCCATATTCACAGGGAACAGTCGTGCTGCATTTTATAGGTATGCTGAAAGCTTTAGCCCATTGAGAGAGGCCCTTAAGGCTTCTGCGTTGCTTTTCCTGTTATCTGCACAAAAAGTCAAACCAAAACTATTTTCTTTTGTTGTAGCATGTGTAGCAGGGGATGAAAAATAGCCTGGAAGCTTGTATACAGGCTTCTCAGCTGAATGAAGCATTTGCTCTCATCAAAATTCAGAAATACTCAGACTCAGCTTTGGATTCTCACCTTTCCTAAAACACAAACATGCTGGTGAGTTTAACTCCTTGGTTAAAACTAGGAAAAAAACCCTTGAAGACTCCTTCCCAGAGACTTGGAGAAGGAGTGTTTTTTTTTTTCCTTTCTTTTTCTGCACTTACATTGCCAAAGTTAACACCAAGGAAAATTATTTTGTCTGATTGCAATTTCTTTGGACAGATATATGAAGTCTGACTTGCCTTTCAATTCCGAAGAAATTGTTCCCTACGTCGCTTTCCATTATGAATATCTTGGGATGTTTGTTTCATTTCTCCCTGGCTTGCAAATTAAAAAAAAAATATATAAAAAGAAAAGTATACTTACTTGTTTAAGCCATCTTTTAATCAACACCACACAAAAATTGCCTCCCTAGATAATTTAAATAGCAGCACTGCGATTCTTATATACCTTTAGATACTGAATTTAATCAATAAATGACTGAGAATTTACCAGAAAATATTTGGAAATACACAAATGCAATGAAATACATTAGATTTCAAGCAACAGTCTTAAGAGAAACACCCAAACTCATTTTTTTCATACACCAAAGAACGCTACATAGTCTTATCATCTTCAGAAGGTCCTACTCTGAGTAACATCCCTGTTTAAGAAACATACAAATACTCAGATCCCACTGAAGTCAACAGCATCTAAATGTTATTGGCCTGTGGGTATGTGACTCAGTGCTTTCCTGAACAGGTATGGATTTCATCTGGCCTTAAAAGCATCACCTGGCTGAGGGTTTAAATGAACGCTGTCAGCTCAATCAGCAGCTGCTGTGAACCAAACTGCAGCACAAGTTTTTAAGATGCTGTTCCTCTATATTCCTCATAAAGGCTAAAGAAATAAAGAAGTGGTGCTTTACTCTTTGCTGATATAAAGCCTTTGCCTTTGTGTTATACACTGGGAAAGCATAAAACCTACCTTTCATCCGAGGTCTCCATCAATTCACCTTCACAAATTCTTTGTTCCATAATTATTAATTTTCCTTGTTACTTTAATATTTATGTCTTGTTGAACTCCAAATGTTTAAATCAATACATTTTTATCTTTTAAGCAGCTGGCAGAACAGGCATGTATTGGAGCAAAGGTCAGGCCACTAAAACTTGTCTCTGCATGCCAAGGTAACTGGTAGACTCTTAAATTACTGGTACAGTCGCTAAAACATTTCTAGCCATCAAACTGGTTCAGACATCTTTGAACTGTCCCTGTTCAGTAATTAAGTATTATTATTCTACGTTACAAATGGGAAGAGAAGGCCAGGGGTCCCATCCAATGAGCTTTGAGGCTGGATGTCTCGGTGATTTACTCCAGCTTCCACAGAAAATCAGTGCAGAGCAGGGACTTACGCTCATATTTCTGGCGGGAGTCTAACCCCTTCACATCAACTGCTCAGGGAAGTGAGCAGTGTATTTATATTTAGTCCACACTAATCTAAATTTACCTCACAGCCTCCTAACACTGTGAACCTACATGTAGTTTAAGAGTCTGTCAAAGGTTATCTGAAGCCTCTTTCACTTTTTCGTAGATAAAGCTCTCCTAGCAGATGCAGCTTTGACATAAAGCAGGCAAGAATTTCAGATATGCTTTCCTGAGTATTAGCAAAAGAGGTTTGAAACTTTACTGCCAGGAGGAAGGAAGGCTTGCAATTGCTTCAGAGCTGCAGATCACCAGCAATTACCACTGGTGGCAGTGGTCTCATTGGTATTGGTGGGATGGCAAAGGTACAAAACCAAGGTGAGTCCAGACACAGACCCATCCCTTTCACTAGTAAACCTCAGAAATGGATTGCAATGCAGTTGCAGCTGAGCTACTTTATGATGCTGTATGTGCAAGAGTATAAAGATGACAAGCTTTACAGGCTGGAAAAATTACAATAAGGCTCAGGTTCTAAAAAGCATTTGGGAGTTTTAATGTTTTGTCCAGACTGAGATGTCTCCAGAGGTCCAGAGCTCCAGAGAATGATAAGCTCCTGTCAGGTCCTGTCTTACAAATAAAAATCTCTATTTTGAAATTCACAGACAGAAGCTCCCAAAATCAAAGTCATTTTCAAATGTTGTGGTCACAGTATAACTTCTTGCTCCGTTCTTTTCCTAAGCTTCAGAACTAGATCTGGTTTTGTGTGTGTGCACGTACAGATTTGTGTTTGGATATAATACTCAATACTATATGTTCTAGTCAACATATAACAAGTAATAACTGCATAGGAACTGTTAGAACAACCTGTACATAGACAGATAACCACTTTGCTTCAGGTCATTGCTTGAGGGTCTTTTTTGCACCAAGAAGTTATCGATCAATATATAGGCATGGTATTGGCTGTGCTAAATTACTTAGCAAGCAGGAACATGTAAAAGTTCCTTCCTTTCAACCTATTCAGTCAGAAGAAAAAATAAATATAAACTGAACTTTTTAAAGCTCCATTAAAGGTTTGTCCAAGTTTGAAGACAAAATTTAGGTCAACTCGCCTATCCTTCAAGTACTCCTTAGAGTTCATTGAAATAAACAAAAAAAAAAGGCAGTGTAAACTTCTAATGGTTATAACCATCACTTATAAAGGATGAAAACATCCTTACAAACTAATAAGTCTGTAAAATATCGTATGGGGAATCACAGACTCTCAGCTTCTCTTAGCTTGTTTCCTAGAGATGGCTAGCCATAGGAAATAAATAGAAAAATGGCATTCATCTGTTGTTATATTTTACCCACAAGCCTATTTACTTATTATTTTCTTACTGCAGGAGCTGTAAAATGAAGACATTTATAGCTTGTGTGAAGCTCAATAAGGGTGATGATTCATCTCTAGAGCAAATGTTTGGACATAAAAAAAGGAAGATTCAAGAAATGACGTCTGCTCTAATATAGATCCCTTTGTGAAGAGTGCTGTCCCTAGCTCCACCATTGACTGACTCAGTTCACCTTTTCACTGGTGAACAACCAATAGACCACTTACTCTTCTAGATTTTCCTGACACATGTAATGCATAGCTCTGTAAGACTTCCTCACATTAGTTAATTAAATTTACCTTGGTCTGCATTCTGGCGCTGAGACCTACAAGCACGGACTAGCCCTTTCCATGCCTTTAAACTCTCTCTCTCAGCCTCCAAGAGGTCATGCCTTTTGGGATTTGCTAGCTCCTGAATCACTCCACAACTGTGAACTGTTATTTTCCGTGTGTCACAAGTGTGCTGTTCATGGGCTGTTGCAACAATAACAATACAGACAATCAGGTGCTTGTGCCCTGGAGCCTTCCCTAGCACTACTTTTCCTCACATAGATGTAGCCCTTTGCTCAGCCCAGCTTTCCCCAAGTTCATCAGCTCTTCTTTTTTTGTACCTCTCAAAAGCAAAGAAGGTTTCCAACAGCATCCCAACTCTGATCACCTTCATAACAGCAAGGGCAAAACTTTCCTACATGGTAAGTAAGGGCATTATATTCAGGTGCGAGCAAGAAGATGACTGATTTGGGGCCTGAGATAATCACTTATTTGATCTTTTAACAGCTGCAAGAGTTTTAAAGCAAGGCACAGTGAGGAACTGCCAAAAGAAACAGGGTCTGACATTCATGAGCGTGGTCCTGACATGTCTGCACCACCAGACAAGGAGAAGTAAACCCGGGAGAAGAGAGACCTGGCAGTGTGCATGTGTTATGGCTATGGCATACACGTGGTCACAAGAGTCCAGTTACCACCAATTAATGACTAGCCCTTGTCACGTGGCTTGCAAAAACTGGCTCTGGGTTTCCCCATTGCCCGTGTCAAGTACAAAACAAAACACAGCACAACAGCTGCACGCAGTCAGAAGTTCATACCTTCTAATTCAGTGGTGGGGAGGACTAAATGCTTTCATGAGATGTGCAAATACAACCTCAAACCAGAATATTAATCTATAGTAACTCCATCTCTTTGTGTTTCTGCTGACATTCCCTAAGATGAAAAGATACTAAAGATCTTTCACATAAGAACAGCACTGAAAAGCAGAAAAAGAGATATCACAGCTCACAGAGGTGACACCATGCTTTGAATTCTCATCTACAATCAAGTCAGTTTACAGTTTTCAGGCCATGAAGAAAGGACTAGTACAGTATATGAGATTTATTTCTCAGTTGCAGTGATATAGCATTATCAAACAATCCCTCCATAAAAAAAGGTCACATCCATAAGTCTTAATAGCTACCCATGAGTAACTTAGAGGAGTAAATATCAAAGTAAGGCACTTTAATTAACCTCTAATATAGCTGAAAGACAGTTTTGAAAAGAAATGGCTGGATTACAAGAACACATTAGATGACTAAGGGAATCCATTCCAATGGAAGTGAAATCTTGTGCTTTTAATGGAAAAAATATGTTTTTACTTGGAAAATAATAGTGACACTTGTCATACATAAAGTGTCTGGCTTAGCAAGATCAGTTGATCTCAGATACATCACCAGGTCAGTAAAGATTCAGAATAAAAATGTGCTTCAGAGTTTCCCGGGATCATGGCAAAAAGTCCTAGCTTTCTGAGAAATCATGTAGCTCCTGCTTCTAGGTAGATATAATTGCTATATTTCATATATATATATATATATATATATATATGAGGTGCTACATATTAGTTCTTTATCTTCTACGTTCAGTTCTACAAATAAGAGATACCTATTTCAATGATGACCTTCATCGACATTACTCTGACATTCATAAAAATTCTATTCAGTTTCCTTCGGTACATATTTTCCTCTTAATCTACAGTACCTATTGATCTAGGAAATACTTCATCATTTCTTAGCCATTGACTAATGATTTAAGTTAATACATTGTTCAGTCAGCTTAATATTTTTAAGTTCTAAGGAGCCTCTAGATATAAATTAGTATATCACAGGCTCTGCACTAAGGAGGTGGCATTCTGTGGAGAATATTAATGGCACCCCATAGGAAATCACTTGAATGTATTACGTATGGACAATTTGAATTTGGGGAGGAAACATAAAAACTAATGAGTAACATTAAGCTTAACATTAAAAAGCAAGCCATTGTTATCAAGCATTATAAAGTCAACAGCATTATCAGAAGTATCAAAAGTTACAACTTTATTATGAAATAAACTCTATCCCAATTACAAATGTTACAAATCACAAGCTTTCTCACTGTTTCTTGTGATTTTAGACTCCTGTCTCTCTCTTCCTCTCTTCCCAGCTTTCATAGAATCATAGAATATCTTCCATCACCTATGTTCTGTATCTTCAAGTAGCATGTTGATCATACATCTAATTCCTTTTCCCATAGATCAGATTTGCTTTTCCATTTAACTTGCCAGCCTGGCCTGAAAATTCCTCTCCCTGTCTTGACAAATGAGCATCAATCATCTCTCTCCTCAGTTTACCTTGTTCCCAAGCCCAGATCACAAACATAGATAACCCTTCTTCTGCTCTTCAGTGTCTTCCGCCCTCCCTTCTCTTCCTTCTCTTATCACATGCTCATGAAGTTCTCCAGACCCTGCCTCTCTCCACTCCTTTTCTCATTCTGTCCTCCTGACCCACAGCACATCCCCACCTCCTCTTTCCTCTGTTTCTTCTTTCCCCAGTCTGGGCAATACCTTCTGAATTCATTCCTTTCTCCTTCAGTTCTGCTACATCCCTGGGCAAAAGAAAACCTCTCTCCTTCTATACTTCAACTGAATCCCACATTTTCAGAGCTGACGGCTTTACACCACCTTCGATTCGTTTCTTCAGCCGTCTTTACCTTTTCCTCTTTAGTTTCACCCTTCCCAACCATACACGTCTCCTGTTGCACAGAATTTCACCAATTTATTTTGGATTAAAACTTTCGCTTCCAAGACTTTTCTTCTTCTGTAGGACATGTAGGACATATAATCTGCAGTATTCATTCTAAGGAGACGAGCATCTCCCTAGTTTCTTCCAAGCTTGTCTTTTAAGCCAGCCGGCTCTTTTCCACTCCCTCTTTTTTTATTATTTCTATTTCTCAATTTCCTCAGAATTCTCCACCTCACAATATAAGGATCTTTTTAAAAATAAACCGCCTTTGACTTCACCCTCCTCTCTACCAGCCATCCCATTGACCTTTTCTGTCTGCAAGTGTATCCTGGAGCCCTTCCAATCGAGTTCAGTCTTAAGCCCTTTTTTTAATAACTTCTCTCCTTTGCCCTCCAGTGAAGAAGTCACATTTTCACCAAAGTCTCTCATGAATCATTCCTCTTAAAAGCCAGAACACCCTTTGTCACCCTCTCCAACCTGCCTGCAAGGCTCTTTCTCTTGGAAAGCTGGTCTCCATGGACTTTGACTCATCTGTGTCTTGATTCTCCTCTTTTCCTTCTTACTGCACTTTCAGCATACCTTTCAAAGGATTTTCCTCATTCTTCCCTCTGGTTTTCTACAGAAGCCTTCTACACCTGGGCTCTGTCTCTGTTTATTTTCATGTTGTCTCCAGATAATACATTTACAGATAATTATACAGATAATCAAATTCCAGATAATTTCATCTGAAAAATAAATAAATAAAGTACCTGTTCCCTGCTTCAGCCATCTGCTTAAGAGTGGCATGGTCAGCGTAGGGCTCTTCATCTTTCCCTCTGACATTTTTCCCTTTTCTCTGTCACTATGGAAATACCTGTCCTTCCTCTTCTCCAGCTCCTCAGGTCCATAGCCTTGGCACAGCCTTTAGCTTAATCCGCTGTTGATTCTTAGTCCCTCTTTTTACATTACAATTATAAGTTACACGCTTTTAATTCTCATTCATAACCTAAAAAAATCCTCCAGGCTCTCACCATCTCCCATCTTGACTAACATCGTCTTCTACAGATTTGTCAAATATAACATTGCCACCTATTTCCATTCATAATATTACAGTGAAGAAAACTTTCTTAGCCTTTTGCTCTGAGCATGTGATTTCACTTTTCACAGCCTTCCCCCTCTTCATTCACACCAAACATCAGCTTCTTGTCTTCGTTCTTCACAGCTTGTCTCCACAGTATTTATCATCTTTCGTATACTATAAGTGACAGTAACATTTAACACCCATTCCCACAGTACACTTGGCAGGAACAGGCATTCAGGGCCAAAAACACAAGAGAGGTGAATTAACATCCCTTGCATGAAGCCAACGGGGTGTGCCCAAGTGCCGACAGAGACACTTATCCTATCTCTGCTGGTAAGGAAGGGAATTTACTCATCTGTATCCTGGGGAGCGAAAGAAAGCTTAATCAATGCAAGATAAAGTAGGAACAGGCATCTATTCTGAATCAGGTCTTCAGCAGGTGGTAGCGTACGGTGAAGACACACAGTCCAGGGGCCAAAGGCAAAGATCCACAGGGCTGACATTGGCAGCGTTGGTCTCTTTCCAGCTACAAAATATCTGTCAGCCATCAGAAGTATCCCTGAAAAGCTAAAGATGGAAATGACTGAAACTCAAAGATGTGTTGGTAACAGAGAGCTCAGGTCAGGACTCAGTGACAGAGTGTGCCAAATGATCTCCAGATACTCAAACATAACAGCTCAGTACGGCCAGCAGGCAAGTTTTTTCTATAGTCAGAGCTGAGCCGATGCCTAAAACTAAAAGGGTCTTACGAAAATATTCTCCAAAGCTGTTAGCATGTCATCCTCCTAGTCTTTCTTTTGAACTGTCCTCAAAAAATATTCACAAAAGGCAGTCACCAGGCGTGGAAGCAGAAAGTGGCTGAAAGAAAAGAGGCTGTGTTCATCCCCGCCCATTAGAGCTGAACTGCACAGCACATGCAGCCTGTCCACTTGTTCATCCCTCTTTACTCAAATCTGTGCTATTCACCTGCCTGGACTTCAATCTCTCCTGCACATTTGGGGAACCTTTAGGGTCCAGTTTTGAGAGCACCTTCCCCTCATCCTCCAGGCTCATTCTGAAACTTTTATACCAATATATGACAGACTTCAGCTACCTAATCTGTATGTACATGTACAAAATTATGAGAGCTTAATGCTGTCATTTGATCCTGAAAATTTTCTAGCGGTAATTCTGAATTGGTTTTCCTTTGGTTTGTCCATTAATAGCAAACCGTCTGGGCATCTAGTTTAAAATCCTCATCCACAGAAATGGGCATTTTGTCCAAATAGAGAATGCACCAGCCTCAAAGATTTGCCCTCCTTCAGTAGTAATGGTAATATTTTCCATTAACATTTTCATTTCTCTCTGGTATGTATTTTTTTACCATACAACAGAATGGGCAAAATATAGGATTGTTCCTTATGGTATCCAAAGGGCCATACCTTTCAAGCAGAGGAGCCCAATCTGCTTCTGTAAGGTCTGCGTCAAATCAGAAAGTTAAATCAAGTTACTTATAAATCCATACTTGTTAAAAAGGAGAAGAAAATGAGCAAATCTCCCTGACTACTTCTTCATGGAAAGCTTATGCCCCTCTCCAGCTTGAAAAGGTGCATTTAACAGGCTTGCAGCCTGTAGCGAGAGCTGCAAGGAGCTCGGATGCAGCCTGCAGCTGTGGCCAGCTGTGCCTGTGAACAAAGCCAGGCTCCAGGCTCCGCAGATCCCGCCGGGGATGGATGAGAAAAGCCCCTGCCTTCCCGTTTCTCCCGGGTGATAAGTGAAACTGCTTGCAAACAGCAGGACTTCACGCCGGCTGAATCCCCTCCTCTGCAACAATATTGCCCACACTCCCATTTCCTAAGGTCCTGCTGTTTTGAAACGCTGTGGTTTTAGCTCTCTCTTCTACTTTACAGGGTGAGCAGGAAGGTTTATCAGCAATTTAGTATGGAGAGAAAAGGGGCAGGGGCAGTGTGCTGTCAGTGCCAGACTATTAGATGGGAACACATCCCCCACAAGCCTGAAGAAAAAAAAAAAAAAAAGAAAAAAAAAAGAAAAAAAAATGGAGAGCCTCCCTGCAAAGATCCTTACAGCAATTGTGTCTGAAGAAATATGCCTCCCTCAGGACTCCTCTTACAGCTGCCAGAGTTATGAGGGCCACACGCTGCCACATTATTAATACGGTGTGTTTAATTAGCACATACATGTTGTGTTGTATTTGTTTTGAAATCATACAAAGCTACACGCATCGTGCAAGCTCCCTGCCTTAAAATGACAAAATAAATTGTGTCTTCACTCCGCAGCAAGTTGTGTCAGTAACACACTGCAGAAAAAAAAAAAAAAAGGTTGAAAATGAGAGAGAGGAGGAAAAAAAATAAATGAGAAACAAAAATAAAGAGATATTGAAGTAAGGGAAGGAGTTAATCAGCTTCCTCTTAGGGCACTAAAAACTGAAGGAAGGTTTCAAGGCATTAACGGAGCTAGAATTTCTGGAACATAAAATAGCATTCATATTACACAGCTCAATACCATGCTAGGAATCGATATTCTCTGAAATGCAGGAGAATTTAAGAAGGTCGTTGCTTTGTGTAATCTTGGTCCTTTCTGTAGTGCTTCCCCATGGGATTCACAGGCTGATAGTTTCTTATGGAGGGTTGACCACTTTCCTTCTTAACGAATATGAAGGTTCTCTCAGGTCAATGGCAAGGAAATATTTCCAGGTCCAGGGTTCGTTAAAGCCCAAAATCTGTACCAAACAGCATTGCATAGCTTTCCTCGCGTGAGGAGACAGATCAGTGGAGCTGTTTCCACTAACCATCCACCCAGTAAATGCGGAGGTGCTGCAGCGTGAGGTCCTTGGCTGGCCCTTCCTTCTTGGCTTGATAGAGCCTGAATTTATTTCCTCAAGGTCATGGTTCAATGTCTGCTGATAATGCTAGCATTTCTCCGAGGAGTTTCAGGAGACAGCCAAGTTATCACCGAGGGCCTGATTGCAATTGTATTTATCTGATTATATTGGGACTTGCTTTACATTTATTGTCTGCAATAGCATGTGTGACCTCAGAGACCTTTTAAAATTAAGAACACTTTACTAATGCAAATATGAGATCCTCGTGTGTTTTTCTTGTTTGTGCAGTTCCTAGCAGAGTGGGGGTTTGGTCTGTGACTGAGATCCCAGTTGCTATGGCAATACAAGTAATAAATAAATAGTAAAAATAATACATTGGAATAAAATATTCTGATTTTGTAAGCATGTTCTCTAGAATATTAATAACAGCAATTCCCACAGTTTAGTGTTTCCAAGCAAGCACCCGTACTGGGGTGCCCCAAAACACTTGTTAACAATGTCATGTCTTATACATGCTATAAAATGATAATGTAGCTGTACCACACATTGCTGCAGCTTTTTGGCTGGTCATGGCTTCGATTCTCTGTCACTAGAGGTGTGCCTAGGCGAAGACAGAGCATCCTAGAGCCAGGCATGTCCAGGCTGGTGAGTTTGCACATATGAAGGACAAACAGTAACTTCAGGGCATCTGTCTCCCTACAATACCATAAGGTGCAATGTTTCATTCAAACAAAAACCCTTTTACACTTCTCTGGCTTTGCAAGAAGGCCGCAAAATAGCTACAATTTACATTTATACTCACTTCAAATAATATTTTTATTTATCACATAAAGAAGAATTAAGCTTATTCAGACAAGATACAATTTTGCAACATAAAGCTGTAGATCAAGAGTCCTATTTGAAAGTACTGCGGAATTGATGCTTCCTGAACAATCTCCAAATTACGAGATTTCTCTCTCTCTTTTTTCTGCATGTGTAGTAATATGCATTTCCATTGTAAATGGTCATAAGAAGTCTAGAAATTGAAATCAAAATCAGGCAGAAAATTAGCAGGTTTTCTTCCTGTTTTGCAGGAAAAATAACAAATATTTGTGAAATCTGAAGTGTCTGCATATTTGTTTCTTTACTGAAACAAAATTATATTTACTGCAATAAGAATGATACGTAAGTACATACATAGATAGACATATGCAGATGTGTGTGCATTTACCTCACAGAAACTGCAACTAGATATATTTATAAAATAAGGAAATATAAACCTTCATTCTGGAACAGTGACAGATATACCTGGTATCCAGCAACTCCGCTGGTCATTGAAATGCTTAAGTGTATTTTTGCCTGTTGACACATTCCTAAAAGCGGTAAAAAATTAAATGTTAAAAATAGAAAGTATAAACATTATTGACTTGCAAACAAAAAGGAAGGTTAAATCCACAGTGCTCAGAGAAAGTACAAAGACCTCATGATACTGTGCAGATATAAAAGAAGCTCATATTTCTAAAGTCAAACCTTGAAAAATGAAGTCGATAACTCTATGCATCTTCATTGCAATAGATTTAACTACATAGGACTAAGGTCCAGCAGCAACACAGGCAATAGCATATGGGAATTGCAGTTGCTTACTACTGCAAGTTTTAAAATAAAGTTACTTCTTCTGAAATAGTTGTTAGTTACAGAAAGCATTTCTGAAGAATTGAAGCACAGCAGTAACAATGTAATAATAAATAGCTGTTTTCAAATCTTTCTCCCAAATATTTTTCCTACCTTTTTCCAAATTCTCTGGTTACAGAAGACCCTTTCCTCCAACTCAGTTCTTCATACAAGTAGAGTGTAGTATGACTCTACAACTTAACAAACAGCCTTTGAAAGAAGATACTACATGGGAGAAAAAGTTAACTTGCAGTTCAACCACAGCCAAAGCAACATTCTGCTCTTCTACTCCTTGAGGGACAGCAGGTTATTAAAGATCTCCCTGACTTTCTTATGGGAAAGCAAGTGGCCAAACGTGAATTGGGGAGGGATGAGAGGGTGGGGGGAGTAGTATGATGTGACCCCCATTTCCTCAGCTCACAGCTTAATCACTGGCTTCTGCCTGATGCTATGTCCTGCAGGGGTAACATCCCTCCTAAGCATGCCTAGAAGATGACATCCAGATGACGTACCAGTAGCTGAGGTGACATCTGGGTTGTGGATTCTGCCAAACTTATGTCAGGAGTTTAGGCAATCAAGTGGGTGCCTGACCACAGAAAAATGGTGTATGTTACCAGGACAAAGAGAGACACCAGTGAACTTCAAACATCTGTACTGCTGGGTGAGAGGTACATGAACACAGTGTTGTCTCAGGGACTGAGCCATCTCCTCCTCCTGGAGGTTCCAGCCCTCAATGTCAGGTGTAGGATCCTACCTGACCAACCTACAAAGCAAATTTATCGTGACAAGCACAGTGATCCAGGAGCAACAGCTTCCCAGCAACTTGTCCCTGCTTTCCCTCAGATCAAAGAGACAAGTTGCTTGTTAACAGCAAACCTGTGTCATTAATACTTATTAAGGCTAAAAACCAAGATCTAAAATAGGACCTGCACAGTCTGTACAGAGTCAGAATAATCAATACAAGTGGGTGCTGCGTTAGCTCTCTGTAGAGCACAACCTGAGTTGTAAGGCTAAGTTTGGTTACTCTTTTTCTTTCCTGTTGAGCAAGACATACACCAAAGGGCCACTCACCTTCCCTCTATACCTTCGGTAAAGACATCAGGCCACTCCTGCAGAATTGGTCCATTGAGGCTCTTTCCAGGTTGCCCTGCTGAGACTTGATTAAACAGAATAACATCCGTGCTTGATACCATTCTACATCAAAGTCCACGTTAAAGTACCACCTGCAAGTGCTCATCTGCTGCATGTGCAGGTGGCTTCCAGCCCCACGAAGCCACAGCACAACAAGGAAGCCCCAGTGAGCTCTCCCTTCTCTTCCACTGACCAGGAAGACTGAAGGTTTGGCAAAAGGCTCATTGAAAAGGTTCACTGCAGCTGGAAGGAGAAATTTATTTCACAAACTGTTCCACACACAGACTGAGAAGGAGAGGAGAGGGTCTGGTCACTGCGAAGCTGATGGGGGAGTCTAAGTAGCTGTGAGGTCTGGGGAAAGGCACCTGGTTTGGAGCTCACATCATTGCTACCATTGCTCCCAGCAGAACTAGAACTCCTAATTCCCTCCTTTCTCTGCTAAAATTCTTGAGAAAATGGTCCTCAGGTCCTTAAAAAAATGATCTGATGGGTTTCTGCTGGCTTAGAAATCTAACAAACCCCAGCACCCAATCTAACCTTGATGTATATGTCACTTTTGATTCATCTGATATGAATTCAACCTCATTTTCCACTCAGGATTATACACTCATTAGAGTAGGGAGTCCACTCTTTAGCCAGCTTGGTTTTTCCTGTGATGGTTGACATAAGGTATTCAACCAAGCAATGGATCTGTCAGCACAAGACAATTTGATTTGTGTGTTTCCCTATCAGAATGGACCTGAGTGCCAAAGTACGGCTCTTTGCCTGTCCAAAGCCTTACCTGAAGTTTTCCCTGGCCACGTTACTTGAAGTTTTTCCAGTACCAACGGACTTTGCTGGTTGGATTGAGTCCTCTTTCCTGCAGGTACCCTCTAACTCTGCAACACTATTTCCCTCTTTGAGTCACAGCACAGAGCTCCTGCTGAATTCACAGAGTCCTGGTCACCTTTGCTCATGATCATTCAAGACTCTCTGCCATGGAACGTGCCCTGGTGGCAGCACAGGTGGTATGTTGTGGAAGCATCACCAATGTGGAATTATTTCTCATCATAGGAGAAAGGACACGGTATGTTATTTTTATCTTTTTAAACCCATCTGGACATCTTCAGCTCACCAGATTCTTTTTCTGATTAAGGCAGCCAGACTCTAACAAACTCCTGCTGGCTTATGCCTTTCACTGCAATGCGGAGCTTCCTAAGTCCAAGTGGTCAAAGTAAGGCAGCAGCACTTCCCTGCCCCTTTCAGATTCCATGAGCATGGGCTGATTGCTCTGCATGCAGAAAGTCATCAAAAGCCAGAGGCAATACTGTACTTGAAAGTGTCTCAGTCACAAAATGCAGTAAGCACCAGCAGCAGCTCTTGGTGAGCTTCAAAGGAATAATGGGTGTATAGCACATCTCATGAACAAATGAACATAGGACATTCTTTGGGTATTCTGAATCTTGGCAGGTATTTTAGCAGTATCTCTTTTTCCCTAGATGGTAATGTTATCATTTCTGTACAACTAGGTGTGTATACATGTGAAAAAGATAACTGTTCAAAACAAAAACAATTCAAGTTTTTGACCAACCTGGTGACAGTCCCACACTGGGTGAAAGGTTATGTGATTTCTTCAAGACTTCAGTGTAATCACTGCAAGTCAAGTTGCTGAATCAGCTAAAGCTAATATTCAAATATACAGCTTTGTATTACAAAATTATACTGAAACACTGCTTGATTTACTTGTGGTTAATTGCAAAAAAAAATCACTCTGAAATTTCAGACTCAGGCATTGGAGCAATACAGAAAGCATGGCCAAGTTATCATACAATGCTTTCTCATAGTACTTGTTCCAGAGACATTGTTACAGAAACAGAAATCAGAATGCTCCCGCTACATAAAAAGTAGCTGCACTGGCTATAAATGCAAAGTGAAATAACTTGTAAGTCATAACAAGAAATTTTTAAAAGCTCTAAATTTTAAAGAAGGCTGGAAGAATGGACAGGAAAGAATAGCTGAGATAAGATGTGGGTTTTTTAATGAGCTGTGACTTTTCTGTAGCCTCCAACAACTGCCAACATGTATCCTGCCTGAGAATATACAAGAAATGATACTTTGACTATAGATATTCAGAGTCTTCAGGGGCAGTTATGCATATAACAATGTCATTTATCAAACAGCAAGAGCACATAGTGCATAATTAAAATGGGAAATTCATTGCTAAAGTAAAGTTAAAAATAAAAGTGGATGTAAAAAGGGAGCCAACAAATCGATAGATGTCCACCTGGTCTGTTAAACAGTCATTTAAAGGCAGCTTGCTGTGTAGCAAGTTCTTAATTTACTGATGGCCAGATGCTCGTTTCAGCAAAGATGGTCCTTCTGCATGCCCTAATTTGTAGATTTTTCTTAAACTGCTGGTCACCACCAGAAACAAGCTGCTGGGCCAGGCTTTGGCCTCATCCATATGGATACTCTTAAGCTCTTGCCATTAGGGCTGAGCAGGAAAGTATTCAATGCCTGTTTCTCACAATTCAAATGTGGAGAAACCAAATTCTTCCCCTTTGGTGTCTTCTCAAGGTTTCCGCACAGTGGGTCCAGCATAACGTTCAGACACTCCCTGCTCCTGCCTCGCACTCCGAAGTTGTGCTCATCTGATCCCCACACAGGTGCATGGGTAAGCCATTTAAAGGCTATTTTTCCACCTGGCATCTACCTGTATCAGGAGAATCTAACAAAATCCCTGTGATTTGTGTTTTCACTGCGATACCAAACATCCTAATTCCAGGCGGAAGCATTTCACTGCAGAGTCAGAGGACCCATGATACCCCTTTTATCAGTACACAACCCTAGTCATATGTATACCCACAGGAAGGAACGTTTCCCATGCAGAGAATGACTCAGACTAGGTCAAAGCAGAGATGTAAGGAGAGTGGAGAAAAGTGAACAGTAACTGCAGTTTATAAAAGGTGGCATTTATCTTACCAGAGTGACAGCTGCTCACTGTGAAGTTACAAGGAAGCATTGTGATTTTCTGACTCTGAAGCCCACCCTTTAGGAACCACTGATCTGGAATATGAAAAGACTGCACATGCTGAAAAAGTCTTTAATAAGACAGGGTCCGATTGTGATGAAGCTCACTCACATTCAGTGGCATTTCCCTTCTGCTTGTGGCCCCATTGACATTAACACCATCATTATTGGTAGCATAAGGTTGAACAAAGTGCAACGCAGTTGCACTCCTGTTCAGTACTGAAATTTATAATTAATAGATTTCAATAGATGAAATAGATTTCAAAATTTTTATTTTCTGTGAAAGCCCAGCTCTACTGGACAGTAAGAACAGTTTGGGGTTCCCCTGGTAGGACTCTTATAATGACCAGGTTATCTAATTGATTTTACATCGCCATCCAATGGTACCTCCAGCTGTGCTAGAGCTCAGGAGCATGAGCTGCAACAACTATCGGGCATGAAGTTGGCTCTTTGTTTATAAGATTAAACAATGACTAAGCTTAGCAAAACGCATAAACAGTGGTGTAATAAGGCTGTCATTGCAGTATAACTAGAATGAAATGAAACTGTTATAAAGCATAACTGCATTTTATTATAGCAAAGTCAAACGCAACCAGAAAACTTCCTCCTTTCAGTATAAATGTTCCACCTGTCTGCATACGGCGTGCTACACAAAGTCCCCGGTTTAATCACCTCTTAGCTGTGCCATGACTCTTTCCTGATGCAAAACACAGCAATACACCCAACCAGCTAGGGAAACCAGAAATCATTTAGCAACCATGGTCTGAAAGAGTCTGGCCAGTCTCCCTTAGTTTTTGTGTATTTATTTGCCATGGGGAAAAAAAAAAAAAAAAAAAAAACAAAACAGATAAAATCTATAGAATTTACAAAAGCAGATTAACCATTCGATTTGTAACAGAGGTGGGTTGTGCCTTGGAATACCTATCTGTCAGACTGTGCTGGGGAGAGGTGCCACAAGAGTGGAGGGGAATACATGAGGCTGTAACCCATGTTGCACAAGAAGAGCATCTCAGGCCTGGTACAGAGGAAATGGGCTCGTAACCCGGCCGCAGCCTGCTTATGGAGGAAGTGCGTTGGTCTTCCCTCGTTCTGGCCAAGAGTCTGTTTTCAAAGGCTCTTCTTGGTGCCTCTGGAACAAGCTGGATCTCACATAGGCTATGGTGCCTCATAACCTGTGTGATTCCCTTGGTCTGGAAGGAAAGTCACCGCCACACAGAAGTTCTTGGGAGGAAAGAGCAGAAGAGAATGACTGTGTGGTGAGCAGGACTAGGGAAGTGATCATCCCCATGTACTCACCACTGGAGAATCCCCACCTTGAGTAATGTGTTCAGTTTTGGGCCCCTCACTACATGAAAGACATTGAGATTCTGGAGAGAGTCTAGAGAAAGGCTCTATGTACATATTTATAGCAGGCAGGTAGCAAAAGAGGTTAGGCTGGGTGGGCTGTGTTGGGCTGGCCTCGCTTGGTTTTGCTTGGTTTGTTTCTTTACTGGGGAGGACTTCTTTGCTCAGGTACCACTTGAACAGGCCTCGCTTTTCTTTTTTTTATGCTTTTTAATCTTAGCTCTCCTGAAATAGAGATGTCACAAGATAATATTTGCAAGGTCATGAGGCAACCTGATTTTAAAACCTTGGATCAACTCATTAAATTGAACTTGCTGATTTATCATGCAAGGCCAGACAATCAAGGGTACATAAAAAACCAAGTCAGAAAAGAAAGAAACTGTGAAGAAAGTTTCTTCTTCTTTTTTTTCTTTTAATGCACTGAGAATGGAGAATGTTTGAGAAAATCAAAGATGTAAAGGGAAAAACTTGGAGCCAGAAGATTCAAACTTCCCCTTGATTCTAAACTTAGCTCAGCCACTGGCCCACCGTGCAGATGACTCACTGCACTTCCTTGAACTTAAATCATTCGTCTTACAAAACTTGTTAAAGAAAGACGTCAGTGTAAATTAGATGTTGTGCCTAAGTTTAGCTATGGCCAATACATAAATATTGGAACTTTAGTATGTTATCATTTTTGTCTGATTTAGAAATATGTGCATATACACATATGCATATATATATATAGCAAGGGAGAGAAAGATTTCTTTGTGCTATTTTTACAATTTAATTTACATATATTGTTATTTTGTTGGTGACACAAGAGCTCACAACTGATTAAAAGTTTAACCATTTTCAGAGCAGCCTGATTCCCACACCGCCCAAGCACTCTACGTTCTCTCAAACTGTCAAGGAAGTTTCAATCCCATCCGAGCGGTGGGAGCTGAGTACACGTTCAGCATATAACATACATGATGGCTGATTTCTTGTGACACTAATCTTCACTCCTGAGGGAAAGGCAGTCATTTATTCATCACTCCACCACTCAAAAGTAACCATTCTTCTCACCATGGAGATAAATGTCAAAACAGAGATCAGCCATAGGCTGAGTCTAATCTAATCTGTCCAAAATGAATATATATTTAGATCTGTTGTCAAATCTTGAATGGTAAACCCTTTAGCCTGGGCAACTATTTTCTCGGTCTGCCTTCTCCACCTATAAATACACATACCACATTGGATATACACTGCCAGAGGAACATATTAACCCTGAAAAAATGGGCAGTGTATGAGGCTCGCCATTCTTTCTGATATGAGAAAAGAGTCAGAGGACAAAGCCGAAGACTTTCAGAAACATGTAACAAAGAGAAAAAAAAAAAAAAACATCATTTTCATTAAAGTGTTTCTACCCTTTAACATCAGTCTGAAATCAGTGAGCCCTTCACTCCCAAGTACTTGATCCAGGAAATGAGAAAAACAGGCTCCTACCTGGATACCTATTTTGAGGGATCCATGGAAGATGACAATGGAAATTCCCTTTCTTGTAAAACTGTTCATTCTCAACATCCCTCTCCTTTCTCCAGTTCACATTTCCATGTCGGGAATGTCATCTGGGAGGTGATTGCTCATGCTAGATCCTTTCCCATTCAATTATACCTATGCAATTCCTCATATTCTGGTACTGAGATGCAGGAGGACACTACAGAAGAAGCAGAAGTGACTGCCAGTTTTCTGTCCAACTTCTCTACTTCATAGTGTCATAAATCTCCATGAGGTTCTTTTTAAAGTGGAATATCTGAAACTCATCTCAGAGCCTGAAGAGAAAGAGGTCTTCTCTCTGTGATCCACATAAAGAAATTATACTGTTACTGTTACTGTTACTGTTATCTATCATAGATATTTTGTTACTGAAGTTGTAAAACACTCTTCTATAAATGGCAAACATAGGATGATTGTCTCCACTGTTTGTAAACTGACATATTTCTCATTCTTAAATATCCTTGTTCAAAACTAAATCCCATTTTAAGGCTTGAATAAACCCTATCAACGGCCAGTTAGCTAATTATTGCAAAAGTGACATTAGGTCTACCTTACCAGTTTAATCACATTACCTCTAATGCAGCAGATACTACTTCTCTTCTCTGCAGATTCCAGGTGAGTAACTGAGCCACGGTTACATGCATTTCCAGGCATTCCATGCAGGTTTAGAGTGAATGGCCCTCAGCTGCAGCAGAGTGGGACTGATTCTAGTCACCCAAGTGCAAAAGAATGAGATTTGGCCAGCAGCCTGCTACAAGTCACTCTGACTTATTCTGTCCCAGGATTTGCACTTATACTGGGCTGAATCCTTCTCTGGCATAATTACACAGATCTACACCAGAACTGGGTTGGGTCCACGTATCATGATGCACAAATGACATTGCTAGAATGAGTCTGCTCTGTCTAAAGGTGACAGGAATGGGTGCCAGGTGATAGCAGAGATGACAAAACATGGAAATTGTGTGGGGAAAATATTGTGCCTTAAGACAACTTAACACAAAGTAGTACAAAATAGGAAGCAAGAATGATGGTGCCATCATTCTGTGCATGTGAAGTAATCATCCATAAAAGAAGCAAGGTGTGAGGAACGTTTACTAACAGATCGCTATCTCCCAGCATGGTGAAATGGCCAAGAGAGCAAATGCAACCCTTTTAGCAATGAGCAGCCCCTGCGGAAGAAGAGGAAGGTTACTACTTTTTGCCACCTCCTCGAGGGGGTCATTGCTGGGTACTGTAACCATTTCTAGTCTCAAGACTTTAGCAAGGATGTTAATAAATGCAAATGACTCAGAAATAATCCCATCTATAGAAAACCTCCTTCATGGTAAGCACTTAAAAATCAATCTTGATACCTCAAAGATAGGCCATAAAGGAAAGTAAATCTGTGCCTAAGACTACCTACATGGAGGGGAAAATTTACAAGTATTAGAGGTTCTTCAGTAGCCTACAAATCTCAGACTCAAAAATGAGACAAACTGAAACAAGGAACACAGTGCTAAACTGCCACATTTGGAATGACTTGTCCAGCAAATTTACCATTCCTGTGAGTCCTGCAATCAATACTGCTGTCATACAGAACAGCTCACTCAGAAATTAAATGCTAAATGAAGGACTCCATGAAATCCTATGCCCTGTATTATCTAAGATAGAGTAGATGATCGTAAGTGTCCCCTCGGGTCTTAAAAATCTATGAGTGTAGTTAAGAGGACATGTACTTCTAGAGGCTAAGCATGAGGTCCTTAAAATTTTCAGGGATGTGCTTTCCCAGAAGGTTTTTCCAGAAGAAAGACTAAATGATTTAGCCTGAAACTGGAAATTAAGCTGCAAAAATATCTAGTAACAAGCCCCCAGAAGATCAAACTTCCTCCTGATTTTCTGTTTTCCTTAACTCTAGGTGAAAAGGTACAAAACCAGTAGATGAACTTTGTTTTTTGAAGAAGGCTGAAAGCCTCTTGGAGGGCAGGTCAGCACCCTCACAAGCAAATCTTATGAAAGGCAGATGCTGGCCACAGCTGAGTTTACACCAGGGTTCTACAGAAATTGATGCATTCAGGCTCTTCTGGTTCTGATGTTCTGTGACAGATGTGGGGTTGCACCATGTTTCTGAGGGCTGGAATCTGAAGCAGTCTGTCCTGGTCTGTTCAGCTTCCTTTACTGACTGGAGTTTGACACTTTGACTGAATGTGGGGAGGTTCTTATAATGCAAGGCTCCAAAATCATGTCTTGTCTAGTCATTCATGTTTCCTCAGCCACCTTTCTCCGTTTCTGCAGCTAAGCATATAGCAGCACACAGAACATCAGCAATCCACACAAAACTCACGGTTGTAAGACTCAGTATTGCACATTTTCCAAGTGTATCATTTCAGGTGTCAGTTTAAATCACTGGGAATAGAGCAGAGCTTCTAAATGAAATCATATTCGATTTGGTAAAGAGGAATTCCAGTACAGTGAGGCTGGGACTGTCTCTATGTCATCTACAGCAAAAATTTTCCGTCTTCTTCACATCTTCCACAAGTGCCAGGACTTGAAGTAGATGACCTTATTTTTCTGGTAGACCAAACCCAAGTTTCCTCCCTCACCTACCAATACCAAAAGGGTCTTCAGCTCGGATCTCTTTTTACCTTTTCAATTTACATGGGCAGGAAATGAGGTGTGGTTATATGCATGAGCGCTGCACAATTACTGAATAAACCTAACATCAGTTAGGTGAGATAGTTTCTCAGCCGTCAGGTTGAGAAATCATTGTCCTCTCCCCCTCCCCCCAATAGGTCTTTGTTGCATTATCCTCTGACCCAATATGCATTTAATCAGAACTTTTATCTCACTTTGCACTTAGTTCCTAACACATACCCCTGAGCCCATCAGCTTTCTAAGTTCTCTCAGTGTTTTCCAGTTAGTCAGTGAAATGCTGTTGTTGAAGCTAGCCTGGAAGGTGAATTCGTGGCAGAGAGGATATGACCAGTCTGTTTCAAATCCTGGACTTAGAGTTTTGCAAAATAAATTGCTAGGAAATTGTCATTTAATTCCTGTGCTTTAGTTTTTAATTGCATGATCTTAGAAGGAAATGGAGTTTAGTTTAAACTAAATTGCTGTTACTTTCCAACATACTCAAATAAAGTCCCTGAGCTACAATAAAAAAAAAAAATAAACATAAGCAGCTATTGCTAAAGTAAAGTGGAGATTAAAGGTCGGATATCCTGACCTCCTTGTCGTGCCGACAAACCACCCTGCCTGTCTGTGCTTTTTCGTTGTAGACACCAATTACGTTGTAAAACCTAAGTAACTCTTTGTTGTGTTACAGTATCATTTTTTTAGGACAGCCCAGTACATTTTTAATCCAAAGGAAGATGCTGCCGTTGCCCGAGCCCGGTGATGCCGGGGAGCACATTATCACATTCGGAATGTTCATTGAAAGCGGATTAGGTGAAGATCTCATCAAACATACTGATTCCGCTTAAAATAAACGGCTTCTAAGCACAGGAATTGTTAGAGGAATGGACGATAGGCACCGACTGGTTTGGTTTGCATATTTTAGAGAGTATTATTGAGCTGGCGTGTGTGGAACTAGGCTCTTTACTTCAGCAGTTCTGTTTAGTTTACCGCAACAGAGGAGTAACCATCGGTAAAAATGTTAGAGGTTATTTGATGATAAAATGTGGAGACTTAATAAAAAGATATCCCAGACATGAAAAGTTAGAACAACGCTACTTAAAAATGAACTAGTTAAACAAACAAACAAAAAAACCAAACAAATTTAAATGAAATGCAGCTTTCACTGTTAGGTTCTAGTTTTCTCTCCCCCAAACATTAGACAAAATTGCATTGTTTACAAAAATTTATTAATACAAACTTTACACACTTTATATAACAGTTATCAAAGTCCTAGTTATAGATATCATGTGTGTAATAATACTTTGTTTAAGTTCTTTTTATATTCATTTGCACACAAAATAAGTTCTCCAAGACTAACATCTACCTAAACTATGACTGTATCTCAGATCTGCTCAAATTTTGGTAAGGCTGTTGGCGTTTCTGGAAAAAAAAATAAAATAAAATAAAACCATACAAAGGATAATAACCTAGGTGATCACTTCACAATGCTTGCGACTAGCCACTGAACTCTAACGGATAAGGTCATAAACAAAACGTCAAGAGAGCCCTATGTCATTGTACCACAGCCGACACAAACACAGCAAACTCTGCCCATCGCCAAAGAACAGAAGTACGACTACAAGGCAAGCCGATGTGTTGCAGCATCGTAGGGCCACTAAATAGCCATCCGTGTGAACTCGTGGCGATTTTACAAGGTGAAGAAGAGAAGGCACGAAAGCTGCAAACTGCGCCCCGCGTCCCTCCGCCCCGAGGAGCCCGCACCGGCGGCAGAGCGGGCAGCGCCAGCTGCCCGGGGGCAGCCCGGGCAGGCGGTGCGGGCGGTGCGGGAGGTGCGGGTAGCCCGAGCAATCAGTGCCGGCAGCGCCTGCCGGCCCCGCCGGGCTCTGCCCTCCCCTCTCTCCTCTCCCCGGCGGCTCTTCCCGGCCGGGAAAGGAGGTTTTGGATTTTTTTACCCGCGATTTTTTTTTTTTTTTGTTTGGGGGGGGTGGGGGCGGGGTGGGGGAAGG
>JAOTQQ010000012.1:104198533-104298439 GCA_026546715.1 Gallinago undulata
GGGGAGGGGGAAGTAAGTGTTGCTTTCCGACGTCTTGAATGCGGGGCTCGTTTTGTGTCTTTGGAAAGACTCCTTTTAGGTTTTTGTGTGGTGAGCTGGAAGGAAGCAGGTACCTACATGTCCTCCTTCTCCAGCTGCCCGGGCGGAGGGACGGGGCCAGCCCCCGGCCGGGGTCGCTGCTGCTTTACTGTCCCCCGGGCGGAAGGTAAGATAGGAGTCCGTACATAGAAAGATGAGGTGAAAATGGTTTATCTCGTTAGAAACCGGACCACAGGTGAACACTACACATTCTTTTATGACAAAAGTTTGTTTTATGAAATAAATTTTACTAAGCAATAAGCCAGAATGTAGAAAAATACATTTTACCTCCAAACTCAATAAACAAGGAACAAAAACTTTCGTAGTAGTGCATAATTCTTTAGTGGTAGCTACAACAGGGGGTCCTAAACTTGTACAATAAGAGCTTGCATAAAACAGAACAAAGGAGTGAGAGAGCGTTCACAATCTTTTTTTTTTTTTTTCCAAAAGAACATAACCCAAAAAGGTGACTCAGGTGGGTTAAACAGCAGAGCTCGGAAAAGTGCAAAGAGAGGATGAGAGGCGGCAAGGTCTATAAAAAAAAAGAAAAAAAAAGAAAAAAAGAAACCAACAAAACAATCAAAGAAAAGAGCAACTCCGACCGAAAAAAATGCAAAGGCGAGAACCCTGCTCGTTACACATGATGAGAAGCATGGACAGCACTGGAGAGTAACACACTGTACTTTGCATCCAGGTCCAGTACCGAGCTGCCCGGGGCAGTTGGGTAGCGGATCGGAGGTGGGATCGCCTCGTCTTCCCTCGACCCTGCGGCACCGGCACCGGCACCGGTACCGACACCGGGGCGCGCCGGGGGCCCGCCCCCGCTCACTTCCCCACTCTTCCCAAACGGGTCCTGTCTCCGCTTTCGCTTTGTTCTGCGACTCTGCCCAGCCAGACAGAGGAGCAGTGCACGGGGCTTAGTACTTACTATCCTTGCTGCTGGTTCGGGATTTAGGGGCTGGGGGTTTGGATTTGGCATTTTTTGTTGTTGTTGATCTGAATTTTTGTTGTTTTAACTATTTCTCCCTCCAATAGGCAAACAGATGCACAATTTGGATCGAGCTGTTTTCACAAGAGAATTATCCTCTAAGCTCATTGTCTGAGGAGACGCTAATACAGATACAACTGGAGAAAGCAGGAGAAAAAAAAATCGAAATCTAGAGGAAAGGGGACGGTGCCCCTTTGGAGAGGCTAGTGGCAAAGGAGCCTGCCTTGAGACTCACCGGGGGAAGAATCTGCTTCACCAATTTTCCCAAATCATTTTCCTCATAATCCCCTGGGAGCAGGGCATCCTTCTCTATGTACAGTAGCAAATGGTGAAAATTAATGTCTTCGACCCTGTCGCGGATAAAAATACTATCCTTTTAATTTCCGTTACAAAAATAGGAGTAATATTCAAAACAATGATTGTCTTTTTTTTCTATTTATTTTCTATAAAAACATAAACAGCTCAGGCGAATTCTTGTTCTTGTGCAGGTTTTATACGAAGAATTGTTCTTTAGTATTCGTAGTAGTATTTATATATATATATTTATATATTATATATAACTTAATGATTGGTCCACAAAGTAGATCTGTGCGTTTCTCTAGTGCTTTTGTACAAAAGAAAAACAATATTATTATCAAAATATTCATTTAATGGCTTTACTTCATACATAAATACATGTTTAGATAACACAGGAGCGGTGATTGTTCAGTCAGTTTGGAAATGACTTTTGTTTTTGTTTAGATTTTTTGTTGTTATTGTTGGGGTTTTTTTCTCTCTCTCTCTCTCTCTCTCTTTCTCTCTCTCTCTCTCTCTCTCTCTCAGGACTTTGTATACACAGGAGTGGCTGGTTACTCATCGCTACAAATACGCTACTCGGCGTCCTTTGTTTTTAACTCTTTGTTTATACCTTTTCCCCAGGACGGCTGCTAAGTATTTCTTGACAGCCATTTGTTTCCGGTAGCGGCTGTAGCTGTCCGTGAAGATGCCGTCTATGTGCCGCTTGGTCAGCGGTTCCGCCTCGTCCCCCAGGCCGCCGCCGGCACCGCTGCAAGCACCGAGAAGCACAGCTGCATCAGGCGGGGCCGCTCCGCCCCTCCGCGCCCCTCCGCGCCCCTCCGCGCGGCCCCCCTCCTCCCGGCCCTGCCCAGCCCCGCCGCAGACGCTGCCCTCCCCATCCTACCCTCCCCCCCCCCACACACACACACACACACACACAAGCCGCGCAACACGTTTGCGCGGAAGATGCGCGGGGAGACAAAGGCCCGCGCCGAAACCCTCTCCCGACGCGGTGCGCGCAAGTGGCGGCGGCGGAGACAATATCTCCCCGCCATGAATTATTCATTGCAGCGGGGAAAGCTGCTCTCCCCGGGGATTTATTAACGTGTTACCTTCTGCCGAAGGCCAGCGGGTGGCACCGGGGTCCCCGCCAGCCTCGCCGCCCGCGGGGAGACCCGCCCGGCGCCTGCGGGTGAGCGGGGCTGCAGCCGAGTCGTCCCCCCCCCGCTTCAGCCCAGCCCTTGGTCATCGCTTCCGACAGACTGCTCGGCCCCCCCTTCCCCACCCGCCCAGCAAACCGGGGAGGCTGCCCAACTTCTTAATTTTAAATCACCCGCTTGCAAAACAAAAAATTAAAAAAAAAATATAGAGGCATATGTCTATACGCACATACGTACATACATACGCCTGAGGGTATCAAACCGAACAAACCTCCCTGAAAGCCTGCTCTGACAGCCGGGCTCACGCCGCTGCGGGAGCGGTCTGGGAGCCGCGGCCGGGGTGGGCTGAGGTTTGGGGAGCCGGACACACGCACACACTCACACAGACACGCACCAGCCCCGCTGCCAGCACAACAAATTCCCAACCCCGGGAGGGGCAGCTTTGTTCCCTCCAGCCGCGGCCTTTTAAGCACCTCCGCTCCCGCGGCACCTCCGCCCACCGCGGGAAGAGAGCGAGCAGAAACCCTTACCCGACCCGCTTGGCCATCAGGGAGTGCAGATATTTCCTGGCGGATAATTGGCCCAGGAGTTTCCTGTAGGCTTTGTTGAAGATCCCATCGGCGTGCCTGGGCGGAGGGAAGAGCCCGCGGGTGAGCGGCGAGGCCCGGGAGCCGGCTGCGGTGGGGTGCGGGAGCCCGGGAGGCAGCGGTGACCGTCCCTCACAGCCGGCGAGCGGAGGGCGGCATCTCCCCGCGTCCCCCGGGACCCCTCTTCCCCACCCAGACCCCTCCCCGCCGCACTTGCTGGGCTCCGCGCTGGCTGGGCATTTCTGCTCCGTTTGCGGGAGCATCGCTAGCCCTACCCGCAGCGGGCGGCTCCCCCCCCCGCTCCCTCCCCCGCGCTGCTGGAGGTAAGGCGGCTTTTCCATTCCTTCTAGGCTTTAAACCGGGCGCGGGGACCCGAGCAGCGCGGTAGTTTGTTTGGGTTCGGAATTGAGATATATATATATATATATTTATATATGTATTGTTTGCTGGTGGCTTGATGGGTTTGTTTGGGTTTTTTTCCCCAATCGGCTCGGTCAGCCCCGTTTTGCTGCCGGCTCAAAATTCACGCCTGACACCCCGCGAGTTGCGGTCACCTCTTTTCCGGCGGGTAATACAGGGTGTACATCTCGCCGATGACGGAGGACGGATTCGCTATACCGAGGGGCTCGTGGTCATAGGCGAAGTCTTGCAGGGTGTTCCCGTCCTCGTCGTAGACTTCATCTTCCAGCCTGCCAACGAGAGCAGCAAGGCGAAGGAGTCAGACGGGTTCGGCGGGGGCTCCGCTCCCCGCCGCCGGCTCCCGGCTGCCTCGGTGGCCGCCCCCGGAGGAGCCGACCCGGGCGCCCCGGGAGCCCCGTCCGTCTGCCCCCATCCCCTCCCTGCGCCCGCCCGCTCCCCATCCCCGCCCTCCGCCTCCCGTGCGGGGCAGGACCGCGGGGGAGGGAACACACCCGCCGTCAGACGTGCCCCGAGAAAAGCCCCGAAACATCCCCCTCCCCGTCCCGAGAAAGAGCCCCTCTCTGCCATAGCCACGGCTGGTGCTTCCCGAGCGGAGCGCACGGCACGCACAGGCGTGCAGGCTGCGGCGCGCACACACGCACACACACGCGCACAGACACGCATACACGTGTGTGTGTGTGCCAGGGGCTGGGCGGGAGCCAAGCCGCCTCCCCGGTGGAGACGGGGCGGTGAGCGGCAGCCGCCGGGGCCGGGGCCGCGCCCCGCTCCTCCCCGCAGCGCCCGCCGGATTTGGGGGGGGGGGGGGATGGGGGAGAGAAAGAGGGAGGGGAGAGGGGGATTGGCCTATCGGTGTTTTTCGTTCAATGGTGCCTCTGCCCTTTGAGATCTCGCCAGTTTTGCCCCGTCCCCGTCCGTCCCCTCCTCGCTTCCCCCCCCCCCCGCCCACCCCCCCGCTCTCTGCCTCTCTCTCTGCAGTACGATGTAGGTCATTGTACGTTACAGGCAGCTATTTTTGTCTGTGAGCTTTAGCGGAGGTATTAATAATAGATGCCGCTAAAGTGTTTCACTCCTGCTAATTCAAGCGCTTGAATGGAGAGAGCCGGGTTGCTGCTGCCGGCTAATGGCCCCGCAGGCCACCGAGTCCGCTGCCCCGCAGGCCCTCTCCCTGCGGGAGGGGAGGGGGTTGCTCTCAGCCACCCCCGACGGGCTCCCGGTTTCGTGCAAGGACACCTCGGAGCCCCCCAAAAGGACCCCTTTCTTCGGACAGCCCTGCGCGCCCGGCATCGCCCCACCCGCGCTCACAGCCGCGTCGCGCAGCAGTGTCCCCCGTAGGGCACCCCGGAGCACAGCCAAGCGTCGGTGGGGCAGGACAAAAGCACCGAACCCAAAACTACCCCCAAGTCAAGCAACGCCAATGGCCCAAAGCGGGCTACAAGCCGGGTGGGACCAGGCTGCCAGCGGCCGTTCCGGAGGGGGTGCCCTGCGCCCCCGGCCCGGCATGGGAACCCCGCTACTGCCGACGCCTCTGGGGGTCCCCCCGCTCCTGCCCCAAACACAGCGGGGTCCAAACGCCCCCGACTGCCGGGTGGAAAGGGACAGCCCAGGCATCAGCCTGCGTTGGAACCCAAGCGAGACAACTCCGAACAGACCCAGACAATCAAATAACCTTGTGCCAGCCGCTTTCCCCCTCGAGAAGGGAGGTCGTACACAAACAGGTAAACAAGGGAAGAGGCTGAATTCCCACCAGCTCCACTGCTGCTTACACGAGCCGTGACAGCTCTCGCATGCTTGCAGCCAACGGTGCGTTCCCCCGCCTCTGCCTCCCTCCCCGGTCCGGGCAGGCGAATCTCGCCGTTTACCCTGGGCGAGCTTGCCGGCTACCGAAAGCGACCGGTGGCCGTGCAGGGCAGGGGGCAGGTGTGGCTGCTGGGACCCGCCGACGTGCTCCGGGACCCCGGCTCCCTCCCACCGAGCCGCAGCAGTGCAGCCCCCCCTAACGCCCCCTCCCCACCGCGCCGGGATCCCAGGGAGCGGCCCTGGGGAAGCCAGTGCTGCGGACGGGGAGGGAAGATGCGGGGGGCGAGAGGACCCCCCCTCCCTGCCTGACCCTCCCAGCGGCTCCTCTCCCAGGGCGCAGGGGGTGGGCACACAGCTTAAGTTGGTTTGGTGAGTCGTCACCCCCACCCCCGTCCTCTTCTACTTTCCTCCCCGGTAAGATTACCCTGCCCTTAGCAAAGCCGGGGCGGATGGTGGGGCGGGCGGGTGGGGGGGGGGGGGGTGTTGCTGAAAAGGTCCCGGTAGAGCCCCCGGGCGGGGGACGGACCTACCTGAGCGCCGGGTACTGAAGTCCGGCCGCAGGTGAGCAGTAGACGCTGCAGTGCATTATTATGCCATAGACCAGGAGTGCTAGGATCGCTTTGCTACACATTGCCACTCTGTGCGGGAGGGAAAGGAAAACCGCTGTCAAAAAAAAAAAATTAAAAAAAAAAGCGAACCAAAAAACCACCCCACGACCCACCAATCCCCCGGTTGAGCCTGCGGGGGAGGGAGGGAGTGAGGGAGGGAGAGAGCGCGGCCCCTGGGGGCAACTGCTCTGGGCAGCTTGAATGCCGGCGCGGAGAAGCGCGGAGCGGTGCTCGGCGCGCAGCGCTGCCGCCGCCCGCCCGCCCGCCCCGTCGGTGCCCGCCCGCCCCGGGAGCGCTGCGGGAAGGCCCAGCGAGCCGCTTCGTGTCCTTACCATTAAACTCTAAACACCCGGCACTAAGAGCGTTTGGCTGCGAAACTAAAAGGGCAGGTCTTAAAAAAAAAAAAAAAAAAAAAAGAAAAAAAAAAGACCCCAACTGGGGGTAAAAATAGAGCTGTCTCCCAAGTTGCAGCCGAAAGGAGTTAAAACTCTCGTGGCATCGCCTCTCCGATGGGGGAAGGACCCGCGGGATGAAGAAGACGCAAAAGCAGCAGTTAGTTGTTTGCTGGTTTTAGGGGAATCCACTCCAAAAAGAAAAAGAGAGGGAGGGGGGGAAAGAAAAAAAAAAGAAAAAAAAATATAAAGGAAAAAAAGTTTGCAGGTAGCAGCACAGATCTGGAGTGGAATCTGCAAGGGAAGGGGGAAGGAGGGATGGAGCGAGATGTCGCCGGAGAAGGGAGCGCAGGGGAAGGGGGAAGAGAGCAAGCGAGCCCGGGAGGGAGCGGAGGCGGGGAGCCGCGGGCTGGCTGCGTGAGATGTTGTCTTCCCCAGATCTCTCCCCTCACTGAGCGCCTTCAGCCTTCTCTTCTTCTCTTCCTGCTCGGTGGCTCCAAACTTGACCAGCCTTCCGCAGCCTTCCGTCTGATACGCAATTAGCAACAAAATCTTTGCAAACACCCCGCTTCAGCAAGAGCCCTCTTCGTAAACATTTGCCTGCTTGTTACCTTAGAGGACGGGCAATATTGTTTGTTGCCCCCGTGGTGGTGTCCGGATTTTTATTCATGAATCAAATGCCTTTTTTTTTTTTTTTCCCCCAGTCACGTAATAATCGGGTATCAGAAAAGACGTCACCACCCCAATTCCTCAAGGAACATAGTTCTGTGTCGTCCTCAAAGATGAGCTTATCAGGAGTCATAAAGCTTCTCATAAACACCAACTCACGCTCTCCCCCTACCCCCACCCCCCAAGAAAGAAAAATTAGGAAAAAAAAAACAAATAAAAAAAAAGAAACCCAACCAAACCAACAACCAAACGGCAACACACAGAAAACCCCCACAACCTATCCCGCAAACCTAGAAGGATGCTCGCCGCGGTCAAGTTTTACCTGACGTGGGAAGGGACCAGGAGGCGGGAGAGGGTGGTTTGGGGAGGAAGGATGAAGTGGGGACCCCCGGACTTAGCGGGCTCCCCCGCGGCTTTGTTCCGCCTCTCTGAGCGGGGCCAGCTCACCCGCACCGGGGCCCGGGGCCGCCGCTGAGCGCGGGCCCCCGCGGAGCCGCCCGGCTCTGAGCAGCAGCAGCCCCGGCGCGGGCGGAACCCCCACTTCCACGGAGGTTTGGGGATAGGAATGCCGTTTCTTTTCTTTTTTTTTTTTTTTTTTTCTCTGAGCCCCCCCCCCTTCCTTCTTCTTCTTCTTTTTTTTTTTTTTTTTTTTAAGGATTGTTAATATTGTTCTCATTACGCAAGGCTCCACCCCGGGGAAACCAGCAGCGCCGTAACCGCTCCGCGTGTGGCAGCCGCGGGGCGCGGAGGACAGACACCCCCCCATCCCCGGGGCAGTGGGCTCTGCTTCTTTCCCCCTCCCACCCCCCCCAGCCCTTTGGCTCAACCCGTGCCCGCCTTGTGTGGAGGCAGATGTGCGACTCCCACTGCTGCACAGAGCGAGAGGGGAGAGGAAAGGCATGAGGAGGGAAAAAAAATGACAAAAGGAAATAGAAAAAATAAAAAAAGTTGATTTGCCGGAGGGACTGGAAGGGAAATCCCTTCTCTGGGGAGTTTCCCCGCCGCCGGGATTATTTTCCCCCAAGTGATCCGGCGAGCGCCGGGCGCGGACCACCGACCGCTGAGATTGCGCCCGTCTCCGCGCTCCCCTCCCTCAGCGGCCGAAAATCAGCCCTTCGTTTCCGAGAATTACCCAAAGAAATAGAGTCTGCAGGAGCCATTACTGCACATTTTAATTATTGGGATCATAAGCAGAGAGTTCAGGAAGCAGCAATAATTTAGTTCTCCTGTTTCCTATTTGAATGGGTTTGGTGTAACACGCTCAGATGAGTTATTTGAGCCCAAATCGATTTCCCAAAAAAAACCCCACAACAGCAACAACAACAAAAAAAAACACCCCACACCATACAATTACATTCCGATTACGGGCATTTAAGGTTGCAGTTATTTTCCGGAGATAAAGGAAATTTAACGTGAATGAATTATTCCCGTAGAAATGACCACCGACGCCTTGCCGGGGCGGGAAGGGACAGGACTTTCTTCCAGTTGTCATTCCAGTGTCGGGGCTGTAGAACTGGGAAGGGTCTCCGGTAGGAGAAAGGGAGCGGGAGCGATGGGCTTCCCCGCTGGAGCGGCGGGCGTCGCGCCAGCGCGGATCGTCCGTGAGCGGAGGGCGCCACCTAAAGAACAGGAAAAAAAAAATCATAATTGGGGAAAAAAAAAAAACCACACCAAACCACCAAACTACTTTCAGCTACTTTTTATTTACGCCGTGTCATTTCCTCTCCGCCCTTCCCCACTCCTCCAGATCCTCGCAGAAAGTACCAAGATGCCTGAAATACTGGGCACCAGCAGCACAGAGACACAGATTCCCGGGGGAAAAAAAAAAAAAAAAAAAAAAAGGACCCGAAGCTCCAGACCCCACGTAAGTGGCCCGGTGCCACCCCGGTGACACTGCACACGCAGGAGCGATGTCAGGACAGTTTGCAAAAACAGCTTCTAGTCTCTCACTTAGGGTGAGTAACTCACATGATTCATGCCAATAAAAGTCTCATATAGCATCTCGGTCTACTTCATGGGTGCGTGTGTGTGTGCGTGTGTGACGTGAATATGCGCGTGACATGCTTGTGGTTTAGGCTGAATTAAGTAAAAGTTTAAATCTGGTCTCCAAATTTATAAGTAAATTTCTAGGTAACTGTAATTTCAAGGCTGAGAGGGATTTAACGTTTATAATACTTGCCTCTAAGGCAAAATCCTAAGGCAACATTTGAAGAAAAGTAGGTTTTTCACTGGCAGAATTTCCTTCATCTTTCTCCTACCAGCTTAAATTAGACCTTTTAATTTACCTGACTATGCTATTTTAAATATCTATTTTATTAACTAGAGCATTATAATTCTATAGATATTTCTAGGGGAGCTTGCATCCTCTGAGCCTTGTTAAGCCTGACTGGTACTGACTGCTCTAAAACCTACTGCCATAGGTTTAATTCAAGAAACCATTATCTACCATGATGGATATCTTTTCCACTCTTCAGAAAACCTTTTTTTTTTTGTTTTGTTCCCCATAATTATGCATATTTCTATAAAAAAATACCACAAGTAATCTATCAAACTGTCAGGAACTTTATTGGTGCATAGAGCTGCATACTTCATGCACACTTGTCGGATGTCCAGCTACTATATTCATATTTTCGCAGTACATTCCACCTTAGTTGAGTATTTTAAAAGGAACCTGGAAGATTGACTGGCCTGGAATAAGTAATTTTATCATGAAAGGGCACTTGCATTTCTGCCAATATAGAAAAGGATTCATTCCTGTTTCTCAAAAGCGAACAATCCTGCCAGCCCAGCTGTCTTTCTCTCACACACACACATACACACACTATGGATTTATCACCTGTTTTGTTATTATCTCTCCCTAGGCCTCCTTTCTTACAGGGGTGGCTTGGGGAACCAGACCAGTCTGCCGACGGCGACACATCTACATCGGCTTTATGAATGTAACACCAGCCTTCATCTTTTCTTGACTTTCCAGCCCCCTCCTCCCTGAGAGCTAGTTCCTAGGAAGGATGGACTTGTCCGAGGGGAGATTAACTCCTCTGTAAAGCCACTCAGGTGTAGCTGTGGTCATCTGATAATGGCTAATTAGGGATCTCCTGGCAGAAGAACAGAAGTTATTAAAGCTCAAGCAGGGGAAGCTAGGGCTTGGTGGATGGATGTTTCAGCACTTCCAGCTGAGACGTGGCACCTGCGGTGGAAGTGAGAAAGTCCCTTCTTCCTCCAGGAGAAGGGATTGCAATTGACTCAGGGACAGAGAGCACTGAAACATTTCTTTTTTCTTTTTTTTTTTTTTCTTTCATTAAATCTTGTTCTTTCTTCTTTAAGTAAAAGCAGCGGTATGTTTAGGCACACCATGGAAAACTTATATCTCTGTGCACTTCCTCATGTCTGTTGCAGACCAAAGAAGCAAAGCTATAATCCATCCCACATTCAGGTATGTTCTGGGCAGGAGGTACAAACTATGGAAAAAATAGAGAGCAACAACCAGGGACAGCATGGGGACTGCAACTATCTCAAGACATGAGAGAGGCAAGCCTTGCCTGGTGGCTGGGACCTTTACCAGCCTCTTCTTAGGTGACCAGCAAGCACTGGTAAAGTCTTTGTGAGGATCTTCCAGATAATTCCTTGCTGCTTTTTATCATCTTAATTATCAAGAAAACAGTTTAAAAAAAACATTCTTAAGTATATGCCACCTAAGGAAAAGGGCTAGGATTTTTTTCCTTTTATTTTCTGAAGTGAGGAGCCAGAACAGTATTTCCCAGGGCAGCTGCGTGGGAGCACCGGGAGTGCAGTCATCCCACTCTTCCCCTGCTTAGAGCTCATAAAGCCAGAGGGTTTCCAGTGTCTTGCAGGTCTGCCCACACAGAAGCTTAGTGTTCAATCTTAAGCAGTGGGTGTCCTCCTCCTCCTTTTCAGTAAATGAAGCCGGATGGCTACGACAACACAGAGGTAAAGGAAGAGTCATTCCCATCCAAACAGAAAGGCAAGAAAAGCACTTTCTAGTCAAATGAAAGATCAAGCAATGGACTTGGTTTCACAAGGAGGTATCACTACACTATACATGTGACAGATCATTTCTTTGGATGACCAACAGATACATATCATAGAATCAAAGAGTCATAGAATGGTTAGATTTGGAAGGGACCTTAAAGATCGTCTAGTTCCACCCTCCATGTCCCCACAGGCAGGGACACCTCCCACTAGACCAGGTTGCTCAAAGCCCCATACAGGGTATTTGAACACTTCCAGGGATGTGGCATCCACAACTTCCGTGGCAGTTCTGTCCCAGTGTCTCACCACCCTCAGAGTAAACCTTTTCAAGATTTACTATTCCAAAGGCCTACTCTTCACTAAAGCCAGCATCCTACAGAATGCCACTAAAGATCTTGCTAGTCCACAGAGCAGAATAAAAGCCTATAACACTGGCAGCAGGTCTAGGTCTATTGCCACTCTCATTTCCATTTGGTCCAGTGTTCAGGGGTGGGTAAATCCTTACGCAGATTGAATATACAAAGTTTCACAGAATACTGCCAAACTACAATAATTTATGCGGGACAAATAATGGCCAGAATATCTTTGTATTCCAGGTTGGTTTAGATGAAGCTGTTACCCAGTGTGAATGGCAAGTGCTGGTTTTGTACCCAAATGTGACAGAATTTTGGGAACACCTTTAGAAACAGTGGGACTGCTATGTGACTATGTCCAGAACTAAAATCCATCTGTAGTTCTGAGGTATTGCTAATGGCATAGCTAAAGTTATTCATAGTTTAGATTTACCAGAAATAGTTGGAACAAATGAATAATGAATTAGAACATTTCTTATCATCACAGGAGCGAGTGGGAATAAATAGAATCATCCATATTTTCTTATTACAAAACAGTGTGCAGCCTATTACCAAACACTAATATGGTATTGCTTGTGCTGGAAAACTGCTGAAGGGTCCCTGGCTCCTGACAGCGCCATTTAATTTAGTCTGAGGGGAGCAAGGCTGTGCAGAGGCAGGGCAGGGTGGGCAGGTGAGGACTGTCCCAACAGGGGTGAATCCCAGCCTGCCGGAGCCGGGAACCGCTCAATAATTCCAATTAACCACGCTAAAGACAACAGAGACGGGTCACGCAGAGCCCGGTAAATATCAATCAGAACCGCGTATTGTGACACGAGAATAACGAGGTCTGCCTCATTAAGGAAAAGAGAAAAGACATTTGGTCGGGCATAGAAGTCTGTCCTCAGTGGCTCGTGCACCCTGCAGTGAAGCATCTGCCTTGCGGGGCTGCAGTCCCTGCTTGCCCACGGCCAAAATTGCCCCGAGCGTGAAAGCCCTTCATGTGGTCTATTTAGGTCTCCGCTTTATGCCCAGTGGCACAGGAAGGCCCCTGCCCAGCCAGATGCACAGCTCCAGGAAGACGGAGGGTGTGGGGTGAGGCCGGAGAGCTGGGCTTGGTGGCCACTGCGCTGGGAGCGGAGGGGACGGCAGACACTGGGGCCAGGAGCCAGCACACATCCTTTTTGGCTGCTGTCGTAACTGGGCTCACAGAGAGCACCGAGACATTCGCCCGGCTGCCATCCCCACCAAGGCCGTGGGTTTGGTTTCTCCATCAGCAGCCCACCCCAAAAGCCACTTCTCCATCTGTGTGAGACCAGGGGCTGTTTTAGCACTCAATTTCCTTCAACTGCCAGTTTCCGGGCTTCCCAGGCTCTGAAATGTGCCATAATCAAACAGCATGGAATAAATATCTAACTGCAGACAGGACCCACTGGCGTATGCTTAAGGGCCAAAGCCTGTGATCACTGTTTTTAAACATTTGTTTTTATTCATTTAACTTCAGTAAAGTACTTGGGTCTACATAGCCTAAAGAGAAACGGGTGATTCTTAGTTGTTATTTTTAAAGATAGCACAAAGAATTTCTTGTGTGTGGCCTTATGGCCTGATCCATCTCTATCCTCTAATAAAATGTATTTCTGTAACAGCTGAGGCAATTAATCACTTAGAATTGGATTACAATCTCCATTACTTGAAAATCTTTAAAGTCAGGCTTTCTGTCTTTCTAAAAGATCCCAAGCTATTGAGCCAAATTCTTTGCCCTGCTTTATGCAAAGGTCAGACTGGATGTTCGTAATGGCCTCTCGTAATGTCAAAAATCGGTCTCTGACCCTTGTAATGCCACAGGAAAGACTCTCCCTGATTTCAGACAGACCTGCACGAGATTTATTGACCTTTCTCATTAGGAATGAAGATTGTCTGCAGAAACTCCTATGTGATTTTATAATTCCAGGTATGTGTCTATCAAGCTCACTGTGTAAAAAACGCTGCCTTTGGTCTGCTTTGAATTTCATAGGAGTACACAGAGCCCAACACAACCACCAGTTGCTTGGACATTGCAAGAATGAACCTTCTCTTTCGACACCTAAAATTGTGTTGAATCTCCAGAGGTAACTAGATTTTTCAACAGTAACAACAAAATAATAAATTATATACTCTGTATATGTTTAAAATCCTGAAACTTTAATGCAGTGTTTTCACTGTCATGAAATTCCCTTTCCTGGGGCTTTCTTGCTACCGAGTGCAAGTATATTATTGACTTTGTATACAGGTTTTCAGAAAAAGTAATTAATTGCATATAATTTGGAGTAATTCTCTGACATATTTCACTCAACAACAAAAAGCTTTCTTCTCAGCAACACTTGAGATTGTTCTAAAATGTATTCTTTTTTTTTTTAATCTGTCTGAAATGAATATTTTACCATTGGATAAAGACGTTTAATTAGCTTCTCTGATTTAAAATGTAGGGGTGATAAGAATTTGCTCTGAAATACGATAGACAAAAAGTGTGAGCAATGAAGTATAGAAATAACATTGTCTTATTACCTAATGCTGATAATTAAAGGTGGTTTGGCTTTGGGAACTTGTTTTTCTGTTTGTTTTGGTGGTTTTGGTTTGTTGTGTTTCTTTTAATTGGCACTCCAGAGGAAGACACCTTTCTATGTTGCATTTACCTCTCTGTTTTGAATATATATGATCTGCTGATGATATGCCCATACTTATTCTGCTGATGATAAGCCCATACTTATTCTGTGGGTTCTTCATTATTATAAAATATGCTATACTTATGTAATGACTTTCATTCAAAAGCTCTACTACTAATCTCACAATGTTTTTATAAGTCATATATTTATTAATATATTCCATCTATTTTATTCATTACAGTATGAAATACAGCAAATTCAGTGACTTCCTAGGGAGCACATAGCTAAAAACCATAATAGGTCTAAAATATTATGGTTTTATAATATTTTATAAAATATTATAATAATTTATAATTTATAAAAAATTATAATTTATATTTATATAAATATAATATATATAATATATATATAATTTATAAAATTATAAATAAAACCCCACTGATGTCAAAAGCAAAGATTCTAACGACTTCAGTGAGATTAGACAATCACTTTTGCATATCTGACTGCCAAAGCTGCCCCTCATAAATTCCGGATCCTGGAGACAAGGGAGAGGGTCTGGAGTGAGAAGACTTCCCCTCTGTTGGGGAGGACTGGGTTAGAGACCACTTGGCCAAAATAGGCATCCATAAGTCCATGGGCCCTGATGGGATGCACCCACAAGTGCTGAGAGAACTGTCAGATGTTATTGCTAAGCCACACTCTATCATTTTTGAGATATCTTGGAGAACAGGAGAAGTGCCTGAGGACTGGAGGAAGGCAAATATCACACCAGTCCACAAAAAGGGCAAGAAGGAGGACCCAGGGAACTACAGGCCAATTAGTCTCACCTCTGTCCCGGGGAAAATAATGGAGCTGCTCATGCTGGACATCATCTCCAAGCACATTGAAGGTCAAGAAGTTAATGGTATTGGTCAACATGGATTTACCAAGGGTAAATCATGCTTGACCAATCTGATAGCCTTCTATGATGTTGTAACTGGTTGGTCAGATGAAGGGAGAGCAGCATATGTCATCTACCTTGACTTCATCAAGGCTTTTGACGCTGTCTCCCATAACATCCTCATTAGAAAGTTAAGGAAGTGTGGGATAGATGAAGGGGCAGTGAGGTGGATTGAGTCCTGGTTGTGTGACAGAACTCAGAGGGTTATCATTAATGGAGTGGGGTCAAGCTGGAGGCCTGTGACCAGTGGTATCCCTCAGGGGTCAATAGTAGGCCCAGTTCTGTTCAACATATTCATAAATGGCCTGGGCGAGGGGACAGAGTGTATCCTCAGCAAGTTTGCTGATGATACCAAACTAGGAGGGCTGGCTGACACTCCAGAAGGCTGCGCCACCATCCAGCATGACCTGAACAGGCTGGAGAGCTGGGCAGAAAACCTAATGAGGTTCAAAAAGGACAAATTTAGGGTCCTGCACCTGGGGAGGAAGAAACCCAGGCATCAATACAGGTTAGGGATGGATCCTCTGGGAAGTAGTACTGAGGAGAAGGATCTGGGAGTTCTGGTACGTAGCACACTTTCCATGTGCCAGCAATGTGCCCTTGTTGCCAAGAGGGCCAATGGAATCCTGGGCTGCATAGGAAAAAGTGTGGCCAGTAGGTCGAGGGAGGTCATTCTCCCTCTCTACTCTACACTGGTAAGGCCACAACTGGAATACTGCATCCAGTTCTGGGCCCCCCAGTTCAAGAGGGACAGGGAACTACTGGAAAGAGTCCAGTGCAGGGCAACAAAGATGATTAAGGGATTGGAGCATCTCCCTCATGAGGAAAGGCTGAGAGAACTGGGACTCTTTAGCCTGGACAAGCGAAGACTGAGGGGAGACCTTATTTATGTTTATAAGTATCTAAAGAGTGGGTTGAAGGATATTGGAGCCAGACTCTTTTCAGTGGTTTCCAGCAATAGGACAAGGGGCAATGGGCTCAAGCTGGAACATAGGAAGTTCCACTCAAATATGAGGAGGAATTTTTTTATGGTGAGGGTGACAGAGCCCTGGAACAGGCTGCCCAGGGAGGTTGTGGAGTCCCCTTCTCTGGAGATCTTCAAGACCCGTCTGATTGCAGTCCTGAGTGATGTGCTCTAGGCATTCCTGCTTTAGCAGGGGAGTTGGACTAGATGATCTCTAGAGGTCTCTTCCAACTCTGACAATTCCGTGATTTTTGCCAGTACTGGAGGTTTACTACTCAAGGGTTATATCTCCCTTGCCTCCAAACACAATACCATTAATCTATAAATATCTGCGGATGAGTTATATCATGGATTATGGGGAGTCTAGCATTCAGTCCCTGTAAAGAGTGATTTTGTCCCAGTCCCCAAAATAGCAGATGTTGCGTGATGGTCTCCACCAGTGCATGCAGAAATCAGCATCACTTAAATGGCGAAGAAAACTATGCCTTCAAAAAAGAAAATGTACAGTGAATAACATGAAACATTAGTGAATTCCTGTAGTTGTTGTTAGTTTGAAGATGATTAATAACCTTGAACTAAACTAAAAATAATTAAAACCACATTACTCATCCTCAGAGAACAAGGTAATCAAAGCAGACTTTGCAACAGAGCAAAAGCTGTCCTTCAAAAGAAATCTTTCCCCATCTTCCAGTGTTGATTAGTGAACAATACTGTTAGTCATTACACTCAATATAGTTGGTGTCCATCCTTGATTTTCCTGGGGGAAGAAGAGGCAGTAGGGAGAGCTGAATCACAAGTTTTCCTCATATTTTTTCTTAATGAACAATAGTGTGCACCACTGTTCTGGAACACAGCACCAGGTAATGTCAGCACAGTCAGTGGAACGTGTTAGACAGATGACAGAAGTTCCCAAGCATTGATCCCCAGACTAAAAGCATGAACTTTCTATGACGATGTGAAGAGAAGGGTAAAGCCCAGTGATTCCTCTTGTTTTTGAAGTCTGCATTTGGTTTAAGAAGTTGTATCTATTGTAAATACTTTCTCAGGATCATTCCTCCCTAATTCTATAGATACTAAAGCATGGAAGACAAACCACCCCAGAATGCATGATACCTGGATGTAAAATTTAGGAATGGTTAACAGGGAGCAGCACTGCAAAATGTGAAATCCTTGTGGTATTCTGTGCTGTGCTACATTAGTCCTAAACCTAAATGCGATGAAAGGGAAGCTCGTCTTGAAGAAGAAAATAGCTTCTCTGCTCCAGTTAGGCGATATAAAACTAAAAGGTCACAGACATATTAAACTCAAATTTTCTGAACTAGTGAGAAACAGGGAAAAGGAGAAGGGGTTGTGAGTTTCTCTTTTCAGACATTTTTGTGGAAGAAGCAAAGTGAGCTGAAGTTGGGTATAGCTCTTTAATTCCACAGAGACCTGCGAGCAAAGCCCTTACAGTTGTTTTAACTTACAGCTACCGCCTTACGCTTGCTGAGCACTGCATACCTGCAATTCCCAGTGACTATTACATGTCACTAATATCCTCAAATGGCCTGGGGTCTTGATTAGAAATGCAGCAAGTTTTAAACACATAAATATAATGAATGGGAGTGTTGAATGCTTGACTTCCTCTGAACTGGGCTGTTAATGGCACCTACATAGTACCAGGTGTAGAAACCTTTTATTTCACATTATCTTACACCTTCAGATAGTCTTCTAAGTGAGATGTTAAGGCAGGGTTAAAAGGAAAACTTTCTTGAGGGGACCTGCAAAAGCTGTACCTCTAATGGAAACTGCGAAACATCCTTTCTACAAAGCACCTGAAAGTATAAGGAAAACCCTGGCTTTGACAGAAGCTGTATTGCACAGGGAACAGGAAAGTTCATACATGTATTTCAAAGAAGCCCTGTGACACATTCTTCCGTAACCCAGCCCCAGATTCCCTCTCTTTCTATCATATCCTCATCACTCAGTTTTGCGCTGCAGCAGTACAAGAAGCATTCACCCATTCTGTCCTTTACTATCTTGTCCTGTCCACCCCCAACCATCCACAACATGCTAAATGTCACAAATGCATCACACACAGCATAGGTATCACGAATAAATCCCAAGGAGGGGCTTATTTGCGGGAGAAAAACCTGATTCTACTCCCACTGTAGCGTCAGTGAGGTGTTGGTGCAGAAGCCAGTTGCAGCCTCCTGTGTCAGTGATTTTCTCATTTTGCTGGCTGCTAGATCCGCTACAGATTAGGCTGAGAGCAGCGATATTAGAAGAGCTGTACTGGGAATATCTGTGCCTTGTTGCTGCTCTTATGCCCTCACTGCCTAAGACCTGTTGCAGCCACCCGAGCACTGTGGGCACAGGGGGCGCTGCCACTGGCAGGCGCTGGGGCTCTGGAGAACTTCGCCATGGGCTCGACATTTTATGTGTTTGCGAGGTGTCTTCTGACCCTATAAGACAGAAGGTGGTGGTCCTCCCGTAGGGGACCTGAGTGACAACAGGAAAGGAGGATTTGTGCAGCTGTAGGCGTATGCCCAGGCTGGTCTTTATTTAACCAGACAGAAAAATAGCAGCCCCAAGGCCATCGCAGCCCTGGCTTTTGCACACAACTATTCTTAAGAGTCCCCATAAACAGCTCTGCAGACCGGGGGGGACGAGCACACAGTGGGAGTACGTGGCCAGATGCTACTTTATGGCAGACATTTCGCAGAGGAAGCGCAAAGCCGTCGTGCCACCTTGTGGCTGGCACAGGGGGATGCCACCACTCCTTCTGCTCCGTAGATGCGCTCTTAGAATAAAAGCACTTTGCTTCCTGCAGGCCACGGGGACGTCAATCCATCGCTTTCGGGCGGTGCGAGCCCTCGCCCTGAGTGTCTCCTTCAGGCACATCAAGAGGCCTGACTCATCCTGAGGAGCACTTGGAAGAAGCAAATGGGTCTCCAAGGTGAGTGGGGGGCAGGCACGAGTGCCCATCCCGCTGGCTCTGCCCGCGAGCCGCACGGAAAATCGCCTCCCGGTTTGGGTACGCAATGTTCTAAGTGAGCTCCACGGCTGGCCACGGTGAGAAAAACATTTGCTTGTTCTTTCCCACTGCATTATGAAAACCCACTAAAAGGAGCTTTTCGCACCACAAAACCTTTTAAAAGGATTCTGTCAACACAAAAGCAGCATTGACAGCAGTTGCCTTTAAAAGTACTTGAGTCTTCAAACTCTGAAAGACACTTCTTAATTTTTTTAATTTTCCAGGCTTGGTCTGCTCTCAGGCTTCACAGAAATGTTTTCTGTAATTGCATGAGTAAGAAAATGTATTGTGAGATTAATTCCCATAACAATTTTTAGAACAATTTGTAAACATGTTCTTCACAAAATGGATATTCAAATACACGGATCTTTGCCTCAGTAATTATATAAAAATGCTGTAGGGAAAATTTACCAGAGATACTGAGAGGAGTACAAGTCCCATTAGCATGTGGTGCCCATGGCCCAGGTCACGTCACCAAATGGTCAATACTCTCTGCTGTATTTTCTTCCTCTTCTCCTTTACCCTTTACCCACGTGTATTGACATCCAGCACTGGATGATAGGACGCACGAAAATGATTTGCTAACACAGATTTTCCTCTGCTTTTGATGATATTAAGAGGCAAGTTGCCGCAGAGAAAGCCCATATCTTACATACTTCAAGTACAACACTACCATTGCTGTCTCTGGAAAAACATATGGATGAGCCACCACTTTCACCCCTTTCATCTCTCAGCAATTAGAGAAGTCATTTTTCTTAAAAAGGGGAGGGCACTCAGAGTTCTGCCTCCTGAAACTTCTCCCCTGGCTCTCATTCTGATCATCTCATTACTGTAAAACTTGTATTAATGCTTCCTATAGAGCAATTTCAGCATAGGAATTTGCAAGTCAGAACAGGCAATTAGTTTATAAATTACCAGTCTTCCGTATTTCGGAGGTTACTTACAGCTTTGGCCACTGCAGCATGCAGTTAAGAAAGAAAAAAAGAGATCTTAGTGCTGGTACTGCTGAGAAGGAATCATGTGCTACAGTCAGTTTTTGTACTGAGAAAAACTAGTATTACAGTAGGAAGAGCCCACTGTTTTGCAATAGTACCAACCAGTAGCTTATTTTGTATTTTAAAAGGTTTTTATTTGTTCATTCAATAGGAAGCATCAAGGATCTTAACAGCTAAAAATTAATCACCCTGCACCAAAATATCCTGCTTCCAGAAATAATCATGCAAGGGATAAAACCATGGGTCAGCTGTTGCTCTGCAAAGAGTTTTTAATCTCTAACAAGAGGGCCATCCCCAGCTCACATCAATACCTTGGCAATCAGAGAGTTGCCAGCCTGGCTGGACGGCTAGTAAAAATGAAATTTCAGATGTGCAGAACCAACTCAGTCTGTGAAGACTTTGGAGCTCAGGTTGACGGCGACCCTGACACCTGTCAATAACAATTATTGCAATGTGATGCAGTGACAGATCCCACAAGGGTTTTAATACTTTGGCATTTTGTCGTGAACTCAGAGGCAATCACTGGAGAATATCCTTTTGTAAGACATAGTTATAAAAAACGCAAAGTGCATAATACAAAATTCAACTTAGGTTTTTATTTGTTTGTTTTTTAAGGATTAAAATAACATCTCCAAAGAATAAGCAAAATGACCTCATCTCTCATCTCACTGTAATACGAATCCTGAAGAACTATAAAAGGACTGCAACATCCTAACCTGTGAAGAATATAAAGGATCCATATGGAACATTCTGCATCTGAGGAACATTAACTCTGGATCATGTGGAAACATCTAAAATAAGGACATGACTAAGCTGGCCTCTTTAATGACTAGAAAAAGAAACAAAATGGAAAATACCCACCTTCCAGGCCTCACCCTGTGCAGTGACCTGGAAAAGAAAACCTATTGGCACCAGCAATCAAGCTTTCCTGTATTATCTTCCCGGGGGGTTGATTATACTGTCCTAAATGTGGGTGACTGCTTGAGGTCCAAAATTCTTTACACTGTAGTTATTCTTCAGAAATCCAAACATAATTAGAAAAGCAAAAATATATAGTGGTAGCCAGTATGCAGTATGGCATGTAGTAACAACAGTTCAGAATTGCCAGCCAGGAGGGATAACAAAACAAGGTTACTAGCATGCCAGCTGTGAAGTTTATGATTTTCAAGGCACCTTCTACAAAAGGAGTAGTTCGGAAATTAGAAAAGCACTGCAGTATCACACCTGTTTCTCCCAAATGGGCAAATTTTTTAGTTATTTCAAATGAAAAAAAACCATGCACATGTTCCAATACACATATTCTCAAAGTAACATTCACCAGAACTCATTCTGATTTAATCTATTTTTAAGAAAAATTTCTAGTTTTATCTCGCACCCATGATTTGATCAAAGGGTACTTGACAAGTAAATTTCTGAAACCAGCAACCACCTTTAAGTATTCTAAATAGGCGATGAGTTTGTTTCATTCACATTTCTAACTTACATTACTCTAAAACAAAGAACATCGAATGTTCTTCCAATATTAGCTTATTACACTGACAGAGAGTTTCTCAGTGTTCCCCTCACATTTTTATTCTTATTATGACCAAATCACGATGTACCAGCTAGTACAGGCAGGGTATTATGCCAGGCACTGTGTGCACCTGTTTGAAACGGCTCTCATCCAAAGGCTTCACAATCTGAACAGAGAGGCCAGGCAAGAATGAGAAACCGTAGGTACAAGAGAGATTGCTTGCCCTGTGATTATAGAGGGAAATTGGTCTCAAAGCGGGAGATCAGCTCCACATCTCCAATTCTGCTGTTCTGCCTCTTTCACTGCACTACTTTGCAGCACACAGCTGACTTTTTTTTTCTCCTCTTCTATTTTTTATGATTTGGGGGTCTAATAAGGCTTGGTCTCACTGGCAAATTCCAGCTACAGATCACAGGGAATGTTTCCTGTTAAATGCAAGTCCAATGTCTCTGGCCAAATTTGTGCCTGCTAGCTAACCCCCACTATTACTGTAGTGATTACTACCGCATTTCTGGTGTTCCCACTTGAAACAGAGGTCAAATTGTATGGACATTTTTTTCCCTTCAACTTTGATAAACAGGCATTCCTGCTGCTTGCGCTCCTGCAGGGAATTCACATTCAGTACTATCATTTCCGATTCCTCAGCCTATCGAGTGTTGTTGATGTTTTATTTCATAGCAGACAGAAGAGCATGAAGTGGGTTTTTTTGCCTACAAGCTTGTAAATCCTCTCAAAGGCCTTGAGGAGGAAACAATATCAAGTTATATAAGAAAAGAACGGTAAAATTCACATGAAAATTTCATATATCTTTATTTTTATAACTGCACTGGGGGTCAGCTGGTATTAAAAATGACATGTACTTATGCATATTTCACTTTATATGCTAATTGCACACACTTCTTTTATTACAAGGTCTGGAAAAAATACCCTTCTGTAATGATATATTGAACCCTCATCTTAATCACATAACTTTAGTTGGAAACTGTTCTCAGGAAAGATTGGTTAATATTTATAAAGTGCTTTAAAGATGAAAGAACTGCATACTTACAAATTTTATTGAATTTATGGCATTATTATAAGCTTAAACCTGAAGTGAATGTTTCTTCTGTTGAACTGGAATCTGAACTGGGAAACTTTTTAGCAGTAGATGCTTTTCTTCACTTCTACTGAAAGCTTCAGCCCTGAGGTGGTGAAATCACCATGAATGTCACATGGAGAGAATGCCATTTGGTAAGCAGTGATTTTCTAGTTGGAAAAAACAATAAAATAATTTGTGGCCTTTTATGTCTTTAATGCAGAACAGAATTTCATCCTGATGGAATAAGAGGAAGGGTTGACAGTGCAGTACATTCTCATTTAAAAGAAGATTTTTCTCTACACATTGTGCTTCAAAGATGAGACATATAATTTCCATTTGCACTTAATTTCATTACTGACAGAAGATGCTGGGAGGAAAACAGCTAAGCAAGCAGAATTGTATAATTCCTGTTTAACATGAGAATTGAACATATCAATATTTTCCTCCACATGCTTTACAAATGAAGAGGTCCCAGTTCTCACATTTAGACCACCTGGAGTCTGCTTTGAGGTCCCAAAATATTAAAAAGAAAAAATCCTAATATGCTGACTTTTTTACTCATATTTCATGTCTTGCAATTTTAACCAAGGCATATGAATTAAAAAGTGAAGTCCTTAGGCATCAGATGCAGCAAGGGAAGTAGTTTTCTTTGTAGGCAAAAAAGGAATGTAGCTTGGTGCTATTGGACTTTTCTTCCCTAAAGTGATCAGGAATATCTCTGGTTGAGATACTACTTCAGCCCCTCACTGTCTCAACTTTCAATTGCCATTCCTCCCCAACCAAAAACATTTGCAATGAAGACAGATGATGAAAGTCAGAAAGGCAAATAGTGAGATTGATGGCGACACTGAGAAGGAGCCACAACTGAAAGGGTAGGTGTTTTAAAGGTCAGGCTCAGGTGCGTTGCTAGAGTTGGAGTTTACACAACAGACTCATTTTCCATGTCTAAAGAAAGTTTAACATTATTAATTTCTGGATCAGAACTCAGTCAGATGTAATACAGGCTTAGACTGTCAGAGCTTCAGGTGATTCCTGTCTATGGGAACAGATTTTTTTTTTTTTTAATGGAATCCAGGACTTATTTTGACTGTGATGAATTTAACATTGTTAAGACACGTTTCATTCAGGACAATACATTGTATTTTAGCAGCCTGATATCAAAGAAGAGTGCATGTGAAAGGACTTTCAGAAATATCCATCTCCCACTTGGGCATCAGAAGAGGTTCCCAGATTTCCATGGACTTAGAACTGGGTGCCAGATTTATTTGAAAATCTGAACTATAGTACTGCAAAGGTGAGGTTTTCAGGTCTTGAACTTCATTATCTTTTTGCAGGTGGGTGCTGAATCTTTTTGGTAATCTGTCTCTTAATAAGTAGTTGAAAATTGATATATTCAATGACATACAAAAGAAACAGCATGTCAGAAAAAATAAATCATAACACATTATTAGAGAAATAATTTGACACAGGCATGTGCTGAAAGCATCTGTGACTCTCTTAAACATCTGAACTGTTGGAAATAAGCATTCTTTTTTCTTTTTACTTTTTTATCTTAATTGTAAAATAAAAGTCTATAAAACATCACAGCAGTGTCAGTTAATATTGGAATGGAAGCTACAAATAAAAAGATGTAGAGAATCACAAAACAGAAATGTTTAAAAGGAAATCAGACGCTATTAATGAGTTCTGTGTGTGTTTGACAAGAAAGGGCACAAGAGAATTATTTATGTAAGCTGTGCACATACTTATGGGAAAACAGATGCTTACAAACTTTGAGATAGAAAACCAGATATAAAATCCTTCAGCTACTGTAGTTACTTTAGTAGTTCGGATAGACCTCAGGTTAGCAATTTTGAACATGTCAGAGTGATAAATAAAATCCTTGGCAGAATATAAAACTGTGATAGCTTAAAAGAGAAATTCCTTGAGGAAAATTGAGAGGCAGAACAGATGTTCTACTTTTCAGTTAAAATGTGTTCAGAAAACCTGTGTATCCACTGTTGTTTAGTTGAAGAAACTTCCATACTCCATTTTCACAAGGTGAAGGAGACGCTTGTTTACTAATGGAAGGGAGTTAACGGTTACTTCTTCTTTTTGAATAAATATTTCATTATATGACTACAAAGAGCAACAAATGAAACCTCCTAGCAAGAGCTAATAGGTCTAAAGCTTAATGGTTCTTTACAAAGCAAAGGACGCATGACAGTTCTTTCCCACATTTGCTTAAAATGATTAAGCACCACCATTCCGGGAAAAAAAATATCTTATTCTGGTAAATTACTTTTGTGACATCAGGAAAAAAATGGACTTCTTTGCAGACATATAATAGTCTCTAAAGGCAAGATATTTATTTTCAAGTAAATGTAAACAACAAGCTTGAAGTTTAGACAATTCCCAGTTCATTTCAACTAACAAAGCTAGAGATGAGAGCAAAAAATAATAATTGCCAGCTGACAGTATACCCTGTCTCACCTTGACTTGCAACTTTGGAAATTTAAGAACCAAGTTTTGAAAGAAGTTCTGCTTTTACCCAGGGGGCTGTGTTCCTGGAGTCATGAGTGGCTTTCTTCAGCCCCCACTTTATAAGGGAGCGAAGGACTGTGATTCATACCCACACCAGTGGGCAGGTGGAACTGTGGCTGTTCTTGGCAGTTCTGATCCACTTTTTTTAACTTTTTTTGTTTCACACCAGAAGGGAGAATTCAGTTATTTAGTTTCACTTCTTCAGTCTCATTTAGCCAAATACTGAACCAAATAAATTATGAGTTGACCAAACTCCTCTTTGTTGATGAAAGAAACAAATAAGCCTCTGGGTTTGGACTGAAGACATTCAGGAATATGAAACTTGTCTCTTTGTCATGGCTTGTCCCCAAAATCCTAGCAAAATCTTGAGAGAAATCTGACACAACCTGAAAATTTTCCACTCAACTGAGAAACATGACGGGATTCATCCCTCACTACCTGAGGAACTCCTCATTTGACCTTAGTTTCAACAGTTTTTCATGAAAAGACATGAGAAGGAGACAACATCTACTATGCACAAAGACAATTTTGAGGTGATGGGTAGTGTCATTCCTTCAGGTGTGCTTGGGACATTTGCTGCCCAGCAACTGGCAACTGTTGCTCCAGCATTTTGAATGCTGCTAAAATGTGACCCACCTTGGAAAAAAATATGGCTGTAAAGATATTTTACCAGCATGAAATTTTTCAGCTTTCCATTTCTTGTGGCACATAGAAAGAGCTTTTGAGCAAGTGTCCCTCCAAAGTTGGATAACTCTGCACTGAAAGAGACCACATTTCCTCTCTCATGGAAATTGAACTCTCTGCATCACAAAACATAGTTAAAAAGAGTGTGTTAGTCATGGCACTGGTGCCAAAGTATTGTTCCAAATTGATTAATCTCAAGAGCATTAGAGTCAGACTCTTTCAGTGCCAGGAGTGTAACTAGTTGAGAAGGATGGAGAGGTGGGAAAGCCTGACAATCCAAGCAATGCTATGGCCCCGAGGCAGTGCCAGCCCTGTTTGTCCCTGCCCATCCCCTGGTCTTCCCCCCACCTTGCCCATAACCCAGGACCCCATATCAGACCCTCAGGGCCATCAGCCCCCCAGGACCATCAGCCCCTGAGCCAGCATTGCTCCAGCAGGGCTGGTGTCCAGCTCCCCAGAGCCCTGCCCAACCACGGACCCCACCAAGCTGGGGACACCCACAGGCCCATGTCCCATCCCAGCCTCAGCCTGTCCCTGCTCCCAGGGAGGTGCCTGATGGCCAGGGTTGGGGATGTCCTGGTGCCCCCCAGCTGCCCTGCTCCTGGCTGGAGACATGGGACAGGCCATGGCTGACAGGACCTGACCTGATGGATCTCACAAGGTCCCCCCTGGTCCCTGGGGACCCCTCAGCCCCTGCAGCATCCTGGGAGGAAGGGAGATATTCTGCACAGATATAGGCAGATGAGTAGGGATTTCCAAAATGTGCAAACCTCATTGGATTTTCCAGCTGTTTTCCCTGAGGAAAGCTTCAGCCTTGAGGTGAATGTTTCTGAGAGGTCCCCATCAGTGTGTCCTACAGTGGCAGCACGATGTCTGCCACAGCCAGAGACCCTCCAAGCCCAATCCTCCTTCTTCCACCCTTCTAGTTCCTCTGGACCAAGCTAATTTTCAGGGGATTTTGGGTGTCTGCAAGTCTTCTCAAACAATCTGATTGAAATGAACACATGGGCACCCTGAGACCTCAGCAGGAGTGAGAAGCAGCTGTGGGGTTCAGGGAGCTTCTCTGATCCCTGTTTCTGCAAGGCCTGAAGCCTGCACTGGCTGACAAGCCCTTCATGGAGTTGGAAATCTCAGTGTGTCTACATAAGGTGACAGCAGAGCCTTACATCCGGACTTGCTGACTTCCCCCAGAAGGAAGGATGCATTCTCACGTGGAGTACAGCACGAGTTATGAACTGCTGTTCAGTGAAACAAGAGTGCTGTTGACTGGTTGAACGACCGTCAAGAATACCTCACTGATTTTCAGCAAAGATTAGCTATGTTACATCTGTGGAGGAAAGACAAAGAGTCTCTGGACTAAGGCTCATAAAAATGCTGAGGCACCACCTTTTTTCAAGGCATTTAGGAATAATTTGATGAACATATTTGCCAGTAGCCTAGATGTACTTGGTGACATTCACCAAAGAGTTAGATAAGATGATTTATTGAGGTTCTTAACACATTAAATTCCTATGATTTCTTTTTCTACTACTGCTTGGAGCAAGGTATTTTTGCACTTTAGGGCTATGAACAGTATCTTATCCATTTTTCTTACACAATATCTAGCCACATGTGTATTCTGCAGCATAAGCCTCCAGTGGCACTCTGAAAAAAAAACAAACCACCAAAACCATATTTTGTTTTTCCCACTTCTAAAAGATGGATTGTCTTTGATACCTTTGCATTGAAACAAAACTGTGAAGAGCAGAAAATTTTGCTGGTGCTTACCTGCAAAAAAATAAAAACAAAATACAATCCAGCGTGAGAGGTTGACTTATTCTTCCATTTAAAAGAAAAATAAAAGGAAGAAGAAATCATCTCTTCTGAAAGTGCTAATCCCAGTGGCATTGTAATAGTTGAAAAATATCTTCTTCAAGTTCTCTATGCAAATAATCTTTATCCACTTTTAGATAATGACATTTTGGTAGAGAAGAATAGATTCCTGTGGGAATGATTTTATGTCACATGGCATTCAGTTCCTGAAAACAGCAATTGATCTGTGGGGGTCAAATCTACTTAAACCATGTTTAATATTACCAGAAATTAGTCCCTCAATAGTCTCTTTTTCAGGCAAAATATCAATAATCAGCTGCCTTCTTTTCCATACACACATAATACATATAATATTGCTGTTACTTTGCAGAGCTTGCATTTAGCATTTTTCCCATTTTCTGATTCACAGTTTTGTTGGTGTTAACAACACCATAACAATAATTTATATAATACCATATAATACAATATAATACCATATAATACCAATATAATACCATAACATGAATTTTCACCAAGATTAGTACTGTCTATGTGACCCAGGCCTTCAGTTTCAGCAGTATTTATACTACATTAGCAATGGGTATCCCTCAAGAAAACTGCTGTATAGAATTTCACCATGGCCATGCAATAGCTGTTGACTCTTTGTTTAAAAGGAACCATCAGGTGTGTTTGTAATTAAAGTGTTCAAGGAATTGTCAACACATAATGACAGCTGTCAAATTCTAGGTTCTCCTATACTCTAAGACAAAGTTTTGGTGAGAGGAATGTATTGCACTAATATACTATATACTAATAGCAGACACCATGCTGAGATGATATGTTTGATACTCTGCTCTGCTTTTCTAGGAGCACTCTGGTATTTGCTTGTACAGACTTTGGCGGAGTCACACAAGACCTTATAGATTCTATAATTTTCTGTGTTTTCTTATGAAAACCATTCTGCTTAGAATACTTGTATGAAAACGGGCACAGCCCCACTTTTGCAGAGTCTGTGATGCAGGACACTCAGATTGAAGTCTCTGGTACTACAGGACCTAAGAGTTGTAGTGAGCAGAGTTGGGGATGTAAGAGCATGAAAACAGCTGTGTTGTCTCAGACCAGTGGTCCATCAAACCTGCTTGCCTGCCTCCAACAGCAGCTGCTAGCCGATGCTTAGGAAAGAATACAAGAATAGAGCACACTGATATTGATACTTTCTCTTCATCCACTTACAGCTTCTGGCTGTCTGTGTCTCAAGGAATTATGGAGCTATTAAGTGTATCCTCATTCTGATGTTCTGTCCTAGTTTGACTTTTCCCTGTGACAGTGTCTAATTGCATTGTGAACTGTTTTATACCTTTGACTTGCATTAGAAATGAGTTTCACAGCTTAATTAGGAGTTGTGCCTAATCAAGTGTCTATTCTGGATTGGACTTCAAGATTTCTCCCCCCTCCACCTTGTTTCTAAAGCCTCTTTAGTGTGACTAGAATTTTAAAGTTCAGCACTTTTCACAAACTGGAACTTCTGCCCATTTCACCCCTTTGCTGTGATGCTTTGGTATACAGAGCAATACAAAACTGCCCTCTGTGGATGACAACTAAAATCTTCAGCTGCATATTATTAGCATTATCGACTTGTCCCTCACGTATAGAATCATAGAATCATAGAATCGTCTAGGTTGGAAGGGACCTCTAAGATCATCCAGCCAACCATCAACCTAACGCTGATAAAAAAAAACAAAAGAAAACCATACAAATACCACCCCCACCCCCATTACTAAACTATGTCTCTAAGCACTTTATTAACTCATCTTTTGAAAACCTTCAGGGATGGTGCATCAACCACCTCCCTGGGCAGCTCATTCCAATGCTTAATAACCCTTTCAGTGTTAAATTTTTTCCTAATATCCAGTCTGAACGTCCCCTGGCACAACTTGAGGCCATTTCCTCTTGTCCTATTGCCCGTGACTTGGGAGGAGAGACCAACCCCCGCTTCTCTACAACCTCCTTTCAGGCAGCTGTAGACAGCAATAAGGTCTCCCCTCAATATACCAATATACCCTCAATAACCAGAATCCATGCTGCAGCCCAGAGACCGAGTACTGCAAAAGCTGGTGCCAAGTTCCCTGCAGGGGCCTGAAGAGAAACATGCTCAGAACTGATTGCCAAGCAGTTTTAACTTAAACTACAGCTTTGCTACTGAGACGGGTAGGAAATAACAGAGCAGACAGATAGTGTCCAAGCTTTCCACGCTGATCTTGGCTACACTCCTTTATCAGGCAAAGGAAGAGATAAGCTAATTGTTTGATCAGGGTTATCCTTCTCAGTTAACGCTGTGTCAGAAATGCCTGTTTATAAGCAAAATTCAGTCTATATTGTAGCTTTTAATATTTACATGTAAATATTTTACAAAATATTAATTTATACATTAACTACTGTTGTGGAAAAAAGGGGACTATTGTTATTCCACTTAAATACTATACAATATTCACCTTCCATATTTATCTTACATTTATAGCTGTGTAGCATGGAGACCCAGTGACTTGATGTAGATTAGCAGAGACTGTAGCAGTGTAGAAAATTGAAGTAAAATGCCCTGAATCCAAGAAGATACCTATATCTTGAATTTTTGAACCAATGTAGCAATATAGCTGTAAATCTACTTTCTTGCCTAGAATGAAGCTGGGCTTGCACTGCAGATCAACTGCAGTATGAGTACCTAAAATTCAATGGTGTTAATACTATTTTACATGAAGGCCTGTGTTTCTCCAGCCACTTTGCTGATCTTATGACCACAGTATAAAATCTGTCACCTTTCCAAGCAGGCATAGCTTTTGCGTTTAAGTCAAAGGCAACATTTCCTAGTGGACCCAAGTGTAAACACTTCTTATATTCTTTGTTTTGAGGACTTTTATATCTAAAAATAATTTTTGCAAATGATATATGGGTTTTAAGTATCTATTTTTGATCTATTCTTGGAGCTTTGTGGAGAACACTAAGAAAGGGACAATTTCACTGTTACAGAGACTATTTCACCTCAAAAAGAAAATTGCATACTGAAAAATTATACCCATTCTACACAAACCAAGCCAAAAGAAAGTACTTTAGACTATCAGTGTTTGCCATTTTTATGTTCCTCTTCTGTTCAGTTCTGGAATACCTGTCAATAGGAATGACAAAGATCTACATCTCAGTTTGCACATCAGAGCAATATATTGTGCCTGCTCTATGCTGCAAGTCTGCCGCCGTGGAGCGCAAACAGGCATCTCTGAGACACAGGAATTCCCTTCTTGTAATTTATAAGGACTCCTTGGAAGGCTCAGAGTTGATGTGGATCTGCCCACAGTTGGGTAGGTAAGGACAAGAGCTGAACAAGCCTTTCAGATGCATTAGGCCATCCATTTCTATGATAGCATTGGTTAGAAAGAAGGCCATGGCCAAGAGGCATATGGAATGAAACTAAAGAAAAGCCCTCAGGCCATCGCTGGTCCTCTGTTGGACCCCTAGCACAAGGAACATTTCAGAAGAGCCAGATTTTGGATTGCACAGGCCTTTCTCTTATGTCAGCCATTTCCAGCTGTTTCTGCAACTGAGAGAGGCAAATGCATCAAAGATTCAAAAAAACTAAAGAGCCCAGTACAGGCTCAAACCAGTGTGGCTGGGCAAGAAGCTGATCATGAGTCAGCAGAGAGATCCAAAGGAGGACTATAAAAGGGCTGGAAAACCTGCCTTGTGAGGAAAGGGTGCTTGGTAATCTTATCTAGGCTCCCTTTCCCACAAGAGGTTGGGCCAGATGATCTTTCAAGGTCCCTTCAAACCTGGGCTGTTCTATGGTTCTGTGATTCTATGATTTAAATCAGGGCAGGTTTACTCTGCATGTAAGGGCCACAGCAAGTTCCAAGGAGATTAGAAGGACCAGCCTGTGCTTGTGCCATTTCCCCAGTCTTGCTCCAAGAGGAGGTCTTGCCAGAGAGGGGCCTGGCTCCCACATGCGTAGTTTACATTCAGTTGCAGAAGGGCTGTTCTCTTTTGAGGCAGTGTGTGCAGAACTGTTCCAGCTGTATACGTCTGGGCCACGTATTAATTGTGTCAATTTTCAAGGAAGGGGACAAAATTTAGCTCTGAAAGACAAGTGAGAGCTGGTTAAGAGAGCTTGTTGGGAAAACAATGTTGGAATAGAGAATTCACTTTCATTATCATTGACACATTTGCAAAACGTCATAATTTTCTCCATAATTTCATTCAACAAAGGGGGAACAAAGGGAGAGAAGTTGTGAATTTTTTTCAAAATGCTATTCCACATTTGTGGAAACATTCCGAGGTTTGGTTATTTCCTTTTTCTTTTTTTTAAGGGCTGTTGATTAAATTTTATATTTTACTATGAAATCAAAAATGTCCTCATCTCAAAATGAAATATCCAGTTCGACCTGACACTAATCCTTTATGAAATACACTTCTGCATAAAAATTGTGAAGCTACTGGTGCCATAGCTAATGAGGAAGAGTGGCTAGTCCTTTGCCAAATGGAATTTCCATCTTCTTCAAGGCTCTATTAATAAACTGTGACTTCATGGGGTCTGGAAGATCATGATTTTTTTCCTTGCCCACTTTCAAGAATCAGATTTTCTCACCATGGCTAATAACAGGTTGGGACAAATGATTACTATACAGTCTCATTACCAGACTGCCTGGCCTGTGACAGCTTCTACTGAATGATTTCTGTAGTCAGCGTTTGTTACCCATCTTCTAGGATTTACCTTTTGCTGCTGCTATCATTCCCAGCTTGCCTAACGTGGACACTCATTATTTCCCTGCTCTCACACAAGGCTTTTAATAGCACAGCATGGTGTGGTAAGCTTAGAATTGCACCCATCCTTTTATTACTGTTATTACGTCTTCCATAGCCCCATCACAATCCACTTATTTTTCTCATTCATGTGGTCTGTCTTGTCTCATAGCTGATACTCTCTTTGAGGCAAGTACTGTCATTTTCTTTGTGTATCTGAATGGCACCTACCACAGCATAAGGCCAGGTCACCTGAGAAATGCTGTTGCATAACCGCGTAATAATTGTAATTATCATGAGAGACAGATACCTATTACTAATCATCCAAAATTCTAGAATGGCCTCATCTGTCTGCTTCCCTGTGGTATTCTTATTTTCCTTCTCCTTGCTTTTCTTTATGCATTTTTAAACCTACTTTTTTTTTTCCTAGACAGATGAAACCTTTAAATAACAGGCTCCCTCAGCAGAACTCTCCCCACTGTGCTTATCTGGTAGACATGCTGGGTAGCACCCTCATTCCACAGACAGCTGTAAGTGAAATTTAGGTGACTGACTGAACGATGTCCATCTTCACAGTGTCACACAGAAAATACTGTGCTGAAATTAAATACGAAGGCGCTCTCATTTGTCGTGCTTCACCTCGTTTCCCATGCTCTGCAGCATCCTGCGTCAGTGCTCCGTGCCGGAGAGAGGCGGCTGCAGGCAGGAGAGCACACTGGTAGCAAGGCCATCACTTCAGCTAAGACACACCTGACTCCGAGGTAGCTGCAGCAGATTTCATAGGTCCTCCCTAAATATAAAGCCGACAACATCCCATATGCTGCCCCCACAGCTTCAAAGCTCCTTTCTGCCCCAGCACAGGCAGTCTGCCCTAGTTCAAAAAGCCCCTTCAGGCAGATGGATAAACTCTACTTCCCTTGTTCTCTGGCAGTGAAAAGAAAACTAAATGCTTGGGAGGCAGTGAAAGTCTGATCACTCTTACTCAGCCTTCGCAAGAGACAGACTAGGCTCTGCAGGCTCTGTAATTTTGATTTTTGACCACAAGATGTCTCCGGCAAACCATGAAAATAGCACAAGGACGTCTCACAGACTGGGGAGGTGGACTTCTGCTCGGTGAGCAGGCCCGGTTATGGGGACCAGTGTGTCTTACTCCTCCCTGCTATGAAAATCGACTCAGATTCATCCCACTTGTTCCAGCAATTCCAGCAACAAGAGCTCTGGAGCATGGAAAGGATTTTTTGATTTTATTTTAATCCTCATATTAGTTTCCTATAAAAGTCTACAAATGTTATGAAAATTTCAGTCGCCATGGGGTAGTGGTAAAAAAGAGAGTTTATCACAACAAGCGGCCTCCAGGAAACCACCTGAGAGGAGCTTCCAAGTGCATGTCCCATCTCCCACCTGAGAGAATAGCCTCCCAGTGAGCAATGGTCAGCTTCGAAAAAAGAAGGAAAATCTGCTCAAATTTCTCCTTGGAGGGACAAACTAACTAAAATAATCTGTAAGCGTTTGCAGAGACAGTTTATAAATACTCTATGTGCAATAAGGGACCAAAAGACTGACAGACACAAGGTGCTGAGAGATGGCTGTGAAATATGAGAGTGTGCACAAAAACAAGAACTTCCTTGAGCTGCAGCATTTCCAGGATAGAAGTCTGAAGTGCAGACACAAGCTGGTTTGTGCAAAAATAGCCAGTATTGGGCTTTTCTTTATGCAGTTATTTTTAAGCTTGTCCAATACTGGTTATTGTCTTGGTCCACAGTGGAGCTGCTTGTGTGTGTAGCCTGCATTCATCCTTTCCTTTCATGTCCAGGGAAGCCCTCAGCATGTAGCCAATGTTTGAGTTAATGCAGTTCTTCATCTGTACTCTAATGGCACATTGAAGAGCCAACTTGTCCTTGGACTGCTCTGTTTCTAGTGTAGGTTCTCCTTTTGGAAATATAATTGGCCATAACTTGTAATGTAATTGAATTGTCCATTTTGAAGTTAGAGCTAGTCAGGATGCTTGAAAATATTTGCTTCTAAAAGTTTCCATTAAAAAAGAATTGAGGAAAAAAAACCCTCTGTATTTAGAAATCAACACATTTATTTTTAAAAATCAAAGATTTTATTTATTTATATTTTTTCAGCTTGAGGTTTGGGGAATTTTTAAAAGAAACTGGACAAATCTTCAGAGATCTCCTGGCAAAACATATTTTTGTCCTCATCCATTATCTTTCACTGGAAGAAACTCATATTGAAATAAGCTCTTAAAATTAAAAGTGTCTGTTATATTAAATGATACACTTTTTAAGTGTGTCATTCCATTGATATTTATAATTTATAATTGCAGCTTGTAAGGCAGAGAGGCATGCAAAAAAAAATTAAGTAATATTAATTGCATCATTCAGATTGACAGGAGAGCTCCTGTGATTCAAGCAAGTCACGGAGAGGGAGACAGGGAGGAAACCTTGCTCTCAGGATTACTGATGCTACACCAGATCAACAGACCAGCACAGATTTCTGAACCAGGCTTCCCACCTAAAATCTGTGTCAGGGCAGCTGTTGTGGTACTTCCAAGTTAGCAAGCTATGCAGGGAAGGAGCCTTAAGCAATAAGCAGGTGTTGGGAATGGTGGCCTGAAGTGTAACTCCTGAAGGCTGTGCTTAAAAATAGAGCCACTACAGACAGACAGGGCTCCAGGTTGTTCCCACTCCTTCCCAAGCCCTGTAGTCTAGTATTAGAGCACCTACCCCAGCAATAGGCTGCTTCTTACTCCACATTTAAAGATGTCAAATGGCTCCCTCTCTTTTATGCATTTGTCTGCTATTTAGCTCTACCAGACAAGCACATGTGATACATGTAATGGCATATTTGAAGGCAAAATTGCCTGTTGCAGGGAGGAGAAGAAGGTTGTAATTTCATCTCAGTACTTTTCAAGTTACATTCCTTTTTATTGAAGGGTATGCTCTCCTCAACAGCATTTTCTCCCATTAGCAGCTCCACTGAGGTTGGTGAGACTGCTTTACAGGATTACCTTTTGGTGAATATAAGTCTTCACCCAAAAATGGCAAGTGAAAAATCCTACTGGCTTTTGAATAAAGGTTTTATAAGAAATCCAAATGATAGATTTCTGTTCTGAGGTATAAAATAATATGTGCTCATAAGCTGATTTGTGGTCTTCATGTGAAATGGAATATACAACTCCAAAGTGTGCTATTAAATATTATAGTATGAAAGAATCTCTCTAAGTACTTTTGTAAATTTCTATTCTTGAAATATTGATTCAACAATTTTGAAGGGCCACTAGAATGTTTTATAAATACCAAACCAAGTTAGCCACAAAATTTGTTGTGTAAGTGCATAGGCTACTGCATTCTTCTATGCAATGTGCATTATGCAATTTATTATTTATGTATAATACTTCTTAGCCATCATTGTTAAGAGGAGATATAATGCAGAATACTTAGAAAGATGGATGAATGTGTTTCAATTTCAAATTAACTGTGAAAAATGTATAAATAAATTGATAATTACTACTGTCTGAGTTCTATAATGGTAGCTACAGGACTTAATTAGAACTTAATAGAGTACTAGCCATTGTCTTTGCTAAAAAGGGTATCTATGCCTTGAGATGATATATTCTGATTTTCTGAAATCTTCCCACAGTGATGCCTCAATTCCTCCATTTTCTAAGAGCCCATACAGTTAACCATACGTGTGTATATACATATGTGTGTGTGTATGTGTTTGTGTGTTTCTTATATGGGAACCTGAGAACACTGGTTAATGTTTGATTTGCACAAACACTTTTTTTTTTAAAAAGATGTGTTTGTTTTTCCTACTGGTCTTAGCCAGCATATCTGACATCTAACTAAAACCTTTGATCACTTACGTATTATTTATTGGTGGAGTCACAAACAATGTTCTCTCAGAACCAGCTCTATCTTTACACTCATCAAAATTGGCTTTATCCAACCAAATCTCTTCTCTCCTTCCCCAAAAATGCAATAGTTGAAATCCCATTAGGAGGTCCCTGCCCCCCTTGTTAGAGCAGATACAGAAAGAAGCAAGCACTAACCAAAATAATCTCAAACCAATCTAAGACTTCTCCTCATTTTAGCACCTATATTTGCCAGGTTCAGCAAAAAACCAAACTCTTTGGTAACAAAGTAGCAAGAAATAAATTCCTGCTGTACTTAATCTTAAATGTAACTGTAGAACTAAGCATAAATCGTTTCTTTGCTTGAAATCAGCTGCTGCACTTACCCTGAAGTAAACTTGAATGCTTTACCCCTAATCCTTACACGTAAACATCATCCAGAAACTCCTAATTGACTGTGAATGAGCCATAAATTATTTGCCAGCACAGATCATGTTTTCTCAGCACGTCTTGCAGAATTCAGCAGTAAAATGAACCCTTCAGTTCTTGTTATCTTGAATCCAAACCTAATCTCAAATCCTTGATATAAAACTAATTTTATTGTATCCCAGAATAGACCAAGCTATCTATCTTTTATTACTTTGACATATATCCAGCCTACCCTTGCTTCATTCCTCGTCAAAGTCCTACAGGTCTTAGAAGATCCTGAATTCTTCAGAACCAAACCCTAAAATTCACCCTAATCCAAGCACATCATTTACATACATACTACCAATCTCCTCCAACACCAGCCCAAACAGGGAACTATTTTCTCCTACCAAGGTCAGTCCACAGCTTAACCCCATGCACCTCTCAGATCCAGCAGTCATCTGACTTTTCAGTCCTTTTAAACCCTGGGTTAGGGCTGAACTCAAACCCTACCTTTAATCAGAGTTTTAACTTTAATCTGCAGTTTTGGCTAGCATCTCTATCCCCTGCTACCTTTCCGGATCAGCCCTTTCCCTCTGAACCTCTAGCTGCAACTCCAGCTTTCACTGCAAGGACACATGCCCTATCCTATCCTGTTATTCTGAAACATCCCCTACCAGTAGTAGTCCCGATTCTAGATTTAATGTTCTTGTAGGAATACGCAGTAAACACAGATTTACATACTTTTTTTCAAAACCCAAATCTTTATCCCAGTCTTATAGTCACAGAATCATGTGATTTGTTTAGGTTGGAAAAAACCTTTAAGATCATCAAGTCCAATCGCTAACCTGGCACTGCCAAGTCCACTAAACCATGTCCCAAAGCAGCACGCCTATACATCTGTCAAATACTTCTAGGGACGGTGACTCAACCACTTCCCTGAGCAGCCTGTTCCAATGCTTGATAACCCTTTTGGTGAAGAAATTTTTCCTAATATCAACCCTAAACCTCCCCTGGTGCAACTTGAGGCTGTTTCCTCTTGTCCTATCATTTGTTACTTAGGAGAAAAGACTGTCCCCCACCTCACTACAACCTCCTTTCAGGTAGTTGTAGAGAGCAATAAAGGCTTCCCTCAGCCTCCTTTTCTCCAAGCTAAATAAGCCCAGTTCCCTGAGCCACTCCTCATAAGACTTGTGCTCGAGACCCTTCACCAGCAATCCTAACATTAAGCTTAGAACTGACCCTTCTCTGTTCAAACTACTGCCCCCAGCCATTGTCCCATTTCTGTGACAGCAAGGAATGAAGAAATTCATTGATATCCTGCAGCACCCATGAGGAGAAGGGTTGAGGTTACTGTGGGAAAGGACAATGTTTAGACATAGGGAGCTGGTGATCCCATGATGCAGCCAGGATTACAATTAGAGTTTAAATTCACCAGCAGTGCCAAGACCAACGAGTCACATTCATTTCTAGTCCCTGGAGGGTGCATGGTGGTAGGTAAGAGCTTCTTCTGGGAAGGCTGAGTGATGCATGCAAGATTTGGGAAGGCTGCATCTAGTGGGGGATGATTAACATTTGAGTTTCAGTTTCAGAAGAAATGAGCCAAAAAACTGAGTTTTGCTGATTGCTGAGTTTTGCAAAACTGAATGCCAGGAACATCCAGTTACCTTAACTGGAGCACAGGTGTGGATCCATGGTTAATGTTTAAGCGGGAGGGTGAAATTGGATATTTGGTAAGATTCATGTTGCCTGTAAATGAAGATCTGGGTTTCTTCATGGATTTTCCAAGACCAGAAGCCTTTTGAGGAAGAGTGCTGTTGGAACAGCAGATTTGTTAATGATGAGAAATGGAAGCCACTACTTTGTAGCTATTCTGGGACAGAGATTATGGGTTCTGGGTGGAAAGGACTGAAAATTTTTGCTTCCTGCATTTCACAAGCCCAGTAGAACTTTAAAGCCAAGTTCTCTTTAAAGCTAGGGTTGGAAATGGCGTTACATTTGGAGTACGGGATGAGGAGCTGGGACCATACATGTGGGGTTATTTTTGATAGAGCTGCTCAGGATTATAAGGTGGTGGATCCATGCTAGGATTTCAAAAATGGCTTTTCATTATTTGTTAGCCTCACAGGAACTGTTTTAGGTAGTTGAATCTGTCTGTAGATCCTTGGCTTTCAGCAATGGGTTTTTTAAATGAGACTGGACATGTTCCTTTCCCCAGGGAGAGGAGGAAATCAGCTGAAATCCTGCGGAGACACGAGTCATGGCTACAGTAGCGAATTCTGGGTACGTGACCTTGGAAGAAACTCGGATCACAGAGGACTAGGTAATGCGCCAGGATTTCAGCAGGGAGGTAACCTCCGTGGCAGGCGCCCAGGGAAACAGGCAGGCTGGTTCAAGCGCGAGGCGCTGCAGTGTGGGACCATAGCTGAAGCGCTCGGAGTGATATAATTAACTTGAAAGAGGGATGCAGCTGCATAAACTTCACCTCCGTACTCGCTCCAGAGAAGGAGCAGGCTCCTGCGTGATTGAAGCGTGATAAAAGGAGCCCTTCTGCATTTGGCGGAGGCATGAAGCGATGCACGCTGCAGTCCCAGGAGCAGCTTTCCCGTAGGTGAGAGCGCTCCTAATTCTTTTTGCCCGTCCACCTGCCTGTACTTGCATGGCCTGTGGAAAGACATTAACAGAATTGCAACGTCAAAAGCCATGAGAGCACTTCACTTGACCTGTTTCTTTCCCTTTGTGATGGCCCACGGAGCCCAAAGCTGGTCGGAGCCACCCCCTCCGGAGACCTGCAAGCATAGCTGCTCCTCCTGGGTCAGCGCCAGGCTTACCGCTGCTCTGCCAGAAATACACAGAGTGCAGCACACAGGATGAGAGCAAATATCCAACAGAGATATTAAAATGAGGCTCACATCCCCATCTGGGGTAAAATGCCCTATTTCTGACTGCAGAAACACGTACCATCTGAAGATGGTGAAGGGCCCTCTGAAGCACACAGTAGAGGCACAACAGAGAACCCAGCAGAAGCACAAATTTTAAACACTGTGATGGTTGCTCTGGCATTTCAGAAAGGGCAGAAGCCATGTTACAGATGAGGCAGTATTAGTATCGGACCAGGACTCAGAATCACGGAATTGTTGGAGTTGGAAGGGACTTTCTAGAGATCATCTAGTCCAACTTCCCTGCCAAAGCAGGATTGCCTAGAGCACATTACTCAGCACTGCATCCAGGTGGATCTTGAAAATCTCCAGAGAAGGGGACTCCACGACCTCCCTGGGCAGCCTGTTCCGGGGCTCTGTCACCCTCACCATAAAAAAGTTCTTCCTCATATTTGAGTGGAACTTCCCATTTCCAGCTTGTGCCCGTTGCCCCTCATCCTTTCACTGGGAACCAGTGAAAAGAGTCTGGCTTCATCCTCCCTCAAACCACCCTTTAGATACTTAAAAGCATTAATAAGGTCTCCCATCAGCCTTCTCTTCTCTGGACTAAAGAGTCCCAGCTCTCTCAGCCTTTCCTCATAAGTGAGATGTTCCAATCCCTTAATTACCTTTGTTGCCCTACTCTGGACTCTTTCCAGTAGTTCCCTGTCTCTCTTAAGCTGGGGAGCCCAGAACTGGATGCAGGATTCCAGTTGTGGCCTCACCAGTGCAGAGTAGAGGGGGAGAATGACCTCCCTCGACGTGCTGGCCACACTTCTCCCTACGCAGCCCAGTGACTCCTTAAATCCAACTTTCATACCAGCATCTTGAATTCTGCTACCCCACCCAGAGGTGTCGATAGGTTGGATTTCACTGCTCGGTGAGACATGCTGGCAGTGCAAGAACATGTTCAGACATAAAAATGCAAATCGACTCACCTCATTAAATTCTGCATAGGGATCAAATGCTGTGTAACACTTTTTTTTTTTTTCTTTTTTATTCTTTTAATTAACCATTTGCAGAGACCAAGACAAATTCTTCCAGCTTTCTAATTGACATTCAGAGCAGGCTCTGGGTTACTTCTTCACTCTGAGAAAAAATAGCAGTGCTGTAGCCCATAAAAAACAGCTGCTGCTTACATGGGAATTTAATACATTTGGATACTTTGTGCATTATAACTACATAATTTTTTTTGGTATCATTTTTTTAAAATTTACTCATGGCAAGTGGTATTTTCACAAATAGCTTGTTACTTTTGGGGCATTTTTACCCTTTTCTCAGTGAGTACCTCTGCTTATAGAAGACACGATGAATTATTTTTTATAAAGCCCATAATTCCTTCATTTTATCTTAGTCAGAAACTCCTTGTCTTTGCACTAACAGTAAAAAAAAAAAAAAAAGGGAAAAAGAAAAAAAAAAGAAGAGGTTTTTTTTTTCAGGAAAATTAATTTCCTGTAAACAAGTTTTCTTCATTTTTTTTTTATTTTTAAGCAAGGGAAATATTGTATGAGCCTCTCTTTGTGAGCCCATATACTGCAGAGTAGAAGTTGGACATGCCAATATTCTTGCTTCAGCAGTTGGAGGAGTTCTTACTTCCCCTGCCACCACTCCTCAGAGACCAGAGTACAAATGCATTCATGAATTTAAATGCACTTATTTTAAATAAAGTTGCAGGAGGTCACAGATAAAAAACCAAACATGTTGAGATTTACAACTGTTCAAAGTTAAGCCTTTAATGTGCAGCCTGACCTACTCCCTTCACTGGCATTATTTGCCTTCAAGAACATGCAGTATTTCCATTAGAGCATACAGGGAGACCAACATCTGTGTTCATGGATTTGCACATATAGAGAATGAATGCAAACTGTTTTTCAGGTCCATGCTGGATACTCATACTGAATTGTTGTCCTTAGACTTGTTGTAAATGTGCCATTTCTATGCATATAGCCAAACCAACTCTGTTTCTCTTGAAGAATATATTATGATAGGGATCCTCACACAAAAGCTGAGGGCAGGAAGGTCTCCCAGGGTGCTTTTAAAAGTCTTCCCCACAGAAGTTTGTCTTCAAAGGCTGTCTGAGTTCAGACATTCCGAAGTTGCAGCTTATTTTTTTGAAGTTCTCAGGGAAGCTTTATTGCTGTGTGGCCTCAGGACACTTCTGCTATTTGTTTTTATTTGACTTCTTCAGAAAAAATAAACCAGGTGGTACCAGGAAACCAAAATAATCTACTTAGCAGGTTCCACAAGAGGGTGCAGTTGCATTTTGTTAAATTCGGGGCCAACCGCCACTAATAAATGGATTGCAGCAACAGCTGCCTAGCTGCCTACAGAAATGACTAACAAAATAATTATAGAAAAAAAGCACTCATCAAGAACGGTGAAAGATGTGAAAAATTATACTGAAACACACTGAATATATTAATAAACAGCACTATTTGTCAGGTGATGTTGACTAAAGAATCTAATACACTCAAAATACCTTTCAAACTCGGGGAGGGGGGCATTTTTAATTTGTTTTCTTTGAGCTAGTGAAGAGCCACAACTGCTCCAAGGGGAAGCCCTCAGCTATGAAAACCACTCTTCCATTTTAATTTGACTTCACAGACACTCCCAGAAACATCATGCAGCAGGTAGAGCATTTTCTAATTTTACCAGCATAAACCCCGGCCCCTCACCAGCTCACCCTGCAGCCCCTGGGTGAAGTCCCTGGTGATGAAGCTCAGAGTTCTTAGTGGCTGTTTTGCATGTCGGACTGGAGAAGGTTGTATATATTACTGCCTTTTTTATTATCAAAGTACCTCACAGCCCCGCCATGGGGAGTAGCATTCCATCGTGAGAACTGTATACGCAAAGAGGAAAAAAAAAAAAAAAAAAGATAGGTGCCTGCGAGAACCAGGTAAAAGATCCTATACCTGACAAAATGATCCATGTGCCAACAGGCATGATGCCAACAGTCATCTTCAAACACCCATCAAGCTCCTGATTTGGTTCGTTGCTCTGCTATTCCTCCTCATCCATCACTTAAGCCCACGCCACCAAAAACTGTGCACTCCCCATCTCTCTGTGCCTTCTGATCCACGAGGGACACTTCAGTCTGGCAATCTGAGAGGTGGTGATAGACATTCAGAGCGCTTGACACTGGCTGGTCTGTTGGTCATTGCTACCCTTAAAATCAGTGAATTACCCATTTATTATGCTCAGAAAAGCATGTGATTAACTTTGGGAATGGGAAATAACAGGCTCTGTCTTCTACCAGCTATTGTCAAGATGAAGCTTGCCCTGATACAGAAAAAGCCAGGATAAAGTTTGTCACATTAAAAGCAGAAGTTGCCTTGAGAAACAGACATTGAGATGGCCATCAGTTCGAGAAAATCAGTGACTCACTGCTGCTTTTATAATGCCAAGGCTATGAAATGGCCTGGCAGGTCATCCTACTACTCATATACTAAAAATTCAGTAATAGTACTACATCCCATATCTTTCCCCAAAATACTTTGCTGTCGTTGTTAAAAAGAGGTGTGTGCCCATTTTTTTTTAGAATGGAATTTAGTGGTATGTTTCTAAATATTAAACAATTAATTTTGTTGTGTGTTTCTAAATCTGAAAGTATGACTCTAAGCATACATGCTTTTGCGTTGTGGACAAAGATACTTTTTTTTAAAGCAGCGTTAAGTTTTTTAAGTGCCTAGTCCTAGCAAAACAGTTGTGAAATCTCAGATGTGATCTTTTCACCTCAAAGGCCCAAGCTTTACACCAGCCTCTATTACATTTTTAAAACAAACAGAGTTTTTGAGTGCCTGTGTGAAACATCATATTTTAAATGTGTTGAAACATCCTAAGTCCTGCCACATGGATTTCATCACCTTACATTTGGTGTATATGAAATATACTTACCTTCATATAAAAAACTTATTGCTAGGTTGGAGCAGTTGTAAGATTCTCCAGGGACAACATTCTCAAATACACTTGGGTTTGGCTTGACTGCTTCCCTCTATTGCTGCTCCAGAATTTTCTGTTCATGATTTTTAATAGAAAAGCAGTTTCTGTAATATTGACTTTTTTCCACAGGAAAAAGTTGGTTATGCCAAAACAATGTAATGGCCCTTTGGGAAAATAAAGAAGAATCCAAAATGTTTTGAACTGTCCAAGTGAATCTAAATGTTTTGCTTCAGGATGGTTTGCCATTACTCATCAGGAGTTTGTCATGGTTTAGGTCCCTCATTTTCCCCCATCATCTGGGATTCCTGAAGGGATTACTTTTTCCATCAAGAACAATAGAGTCCCTTCTAGCTGTGTTATGATGATGCATCAAAGCTATCCCAAGCCCACATTTCAGAACCAAAATATTTTGGAACTTTCCATGTTTTATTTTCTTCCCAATTATAAAAAAAAAGGCAAAAACATGGGACAATGTAGAACACACAGTCTGATTTTCAATAGGCTGTATTTTGAAGGAACAGGGAGTAGGATAAGCAAATACCTGTGCTTTGGAAAATCACTTTAACCAAAAGTGAAAGGAAAAACAAGCAGAAGTAAGCAGCATGTGAGCCATACTAATGGAATCTTTAATGCCATGTATTTTTCTCTAGCTAGTATTTTTCTACTTTTCTTTAGCTAAATTTGTCTGCATATTATTAACTAGCATCATCCCATTATTATGAGAATGAAAAACGTATCTTTTTATCCCTTCATTTACAATTTGTTCCACAAGAATGAAATACCAGATATGCAATGTTATCTGGGTTCCACAAACTGTTTAATGAGATGTAGGAAACATAAGAAAAGAGTGAAATATGATGTTACTTTAAAAAAAAATCAAATATTTTTATATTCCCTCCAACATTTTACAGTTCTCTGAAACAACAGGATCGACTATTTGCATATTCAAAGAAGAAAAAAAAAGTAATGCTTGCCAGGTCCCTTACTTAGAATAGCTCAAAATTTGGAGAAATGTATGGTGGTAAAAACTCTCATTTAAAAAAAAAAAAAATTGTTCTTTTTATAACTTCCAGTTCTGAATTGATGGCATATACTTAATTCTCCTGAACCCTTATAGCAGTCTCTTTTTCCCTTTTGAAGAATATGAACATAAAGATTCTGAGCAACCATGTGTATCATCACCAGCTTCAGCAGTCATGGAGGCATGGAGGGTGGCTCAGGTTGGGTTCTGTTCTACTCTCTTCCCCCCACAGGAGCCAGATGCCCAAGAAGCACAGTGATAAAAAAACAGGACAAATGGGGAGCCTGCAGAACAAAAAGAGAGCAACTCAGAAACAGAGTCTTCCTTATTTATTCATTCCTGTATGTTTTTTTCTTTTTAAGGGGTGGAGAAGGGAAGGGCCACTAGCACTTTCCTACAATAGTTGTTGAGTGGTAGGAGGTCCATTTCAGCTCTGTGTTCCTACCTAACTGTGAAGAAATGCTAGCTTAGCCTTTGAAGCCATGGAAGGGAGTATCTCTAGCCTCCTTGGCGAGTACGACTTGTGGGAGGATGTCCAGATAGAGTTTTTGGAGAACTCACCTTAGATCTACTAAGGTCAGAGGCGGATGTATTATTAACACACACTGCAAAAGGCACATCCCTGACATCTGCATGGGAGACTTGCTAAATTTCAAATGACTGCGTCCAGTTTGGAAGGAAGGTGCTTCTCTACAACTCAGCTGGCAAAGTTGCTTCCTTCTAACATGAGAAAGCAGCAGATTTTCACATTGCAAGTGTCAGAGCAGTGAGGCAGGCAATTGCCAAGGTTTAATAAACCCAGACTTCTTCCATGTCTTAATGTGTTTTCCAGATTTTAAAGCCCAGGTTTTCCAAAAGTGCCTCGTCTTGAGTAGTTGTTACCTCAGCTGCCTCGCTGATGACTCTCTCGTTTGCCCTGACACAGATTGTCAGGGAAGAATGGAAGAGACTTTGGCTGCTTCAGGGGAGCAAAGCAGACAGTGATAAGGAAACCAAAGGGTATTTATCTGGAGTGGGTGGGAACTGAGAAAGATGCAGAGCCAAGTAACAGTTAAACATCAGGAAAATAGAGCCATCTGGTCTTTCCTGTTCTCCACCACCACTGCTTTCTTCTCATCTATCAATGAAATCACATTGGGGTTCCCTAAATTCTGAAATCTCAGAAAATTCTAACTGTTCTGGCTACAGATGAGGTGGGTTAAGGAGTCGCTGGTCTCCTCCCTATGTTGCTACAGCTTCCTCATGTCAGTGAGCACAACTGTTTATATGTCACTCCCTACAAAGTTGCATCAACATAATTTTTTTTTTTTTTAGAAAACTATTAAACTAAGATCCTGTTGGTGGAAAAGTGTAGGGAAAAAAACCATAGTTGTAGTTATGCCAGCAGACCTGAGGGGACTGTAACCTCCAGCTGAAGGAACGGTGATGAGAAAATGGAAGATGGGAGAGAAACAACAGAGATACGGAGCATGCTGAGAAAAAAACCCACACATCTGACACCTGTCCAGTTTTCTGAAATCTCTACATGGTGAACAGTTATATTCACCTGTAGTAATGGTGGATACCTCAACAGTGAACAGCCCCATCCTTATCAAAGCTCCACTCTTAAGGATTTCTCTGGCATCCCAGACTGAGGGGTCGATTTTGTTCCTGGAAATATTCCCAAACTAATAAACTTCATCACATTCATCTTAAATTAAGAAGGAAGGCTCTCTGGTGCCCAGGGTTGTGACAGACAATTATCGACAAAACATTAGGGTAAGAATAACAACCTGGCACGGAAAATTCAGAAAATCTGTTAGACATTAATGCATAATAAAGGGTGGGCAAAGGTCCAGAAAAATCTGTCCATCTTTAGTCAGGGTGGGAGCTCAGAAGGAAAGGACCTGAAGGGTCCTGAAGGGTCTGAAGCAAGGCTGAGCCTAGGAACTACCTCACAATGATGGTGAAGAGGATAAGATGGGGAATACAGCAGGGACAAGAATGATGGGGTGGACGGAGGAGAGGCTGGTCCAACAGGGCCACATTAAGACTGTGTATATAGTTGCTGTGTCTTTGTAAAAAGCAACTTGTTGAACTTTGTTTGTTTTCTGAAGCCGTGTATAAAAGCGCTGCAACCACCTGTGTGTTCAGCGGCTAAAAATTCAGGGTGCCCTGGAAAAGAGGAGACTTTGATGCAGAATCCCCTAGCAGCACTCCCTACATGCTGTATTAACTTGGATTTTGCAGCTAATAACATTACTAAGCATTTATTCTACTGTAATATCTTAGGCAGTCAGCACAAAAAGAACAAAATAAGTATAACCAATACATATATGTGCCACACTCCCAAAATTGCAGAAATTTCTTCTTTATACTGCCTATTAAATGAGGTCAGAAGTCTCTTAAAGGCTATGGACAACTCTAGTAGTGATGTCAAGACCAAAGTCATCTCAGGACAGCTTTACCACAAATACTTTTTTTTTTCCTACTGTTTGTCCCTTTCCTTTCAGAATAAGAGCACACAATCCCTTTTGTAAGGAGAGCACACATTCCAAATCTTTCAGAAGAGCACAGTGGCCCGAGTAAATGCATTAAACTTTTATGGACATGTATGATTTCCCAGGTTTCAGATTTTTCAAGTATGAAATTTCCATGAAAAACAAAAAAAAAAAAATGTATCTGTGCAGCTTCCAAATTAAATCACGCCAGAACCAAAGATACAGGATGTGTAGCTGTTGCCAAAGCAGGGTTGAGTGTTAAGAGTTCATCATATATAGCACTGCCCTTGAAACAAAAGCAGTAGTTATTTTAAGTAACCATAAGCAATACTCATGTGCAATTCAAAGGGGATCGGATATAAAGAGATAAAGATTAGAGTACAGCAATACGGCTTTCATTATACAATGTAATCCAGCGTGTCTGATATAACTGGATGTGACACAAATGTAAATAGCAACAGGTTTGGAAGTACAGGGTTTTCCAAGATAAAGTCTACCATGCTTTCAAAAATACCTTTAAATACTTTCAAAAACAATGCTTGAATCAATGTCTTTCAAAAAGAACCCTCCACATACTTGCCAAAAGTAAAATATGCATAAGTAATTACTCATGTTACACAAGATCAAACACAAACGCTATTTGAGAAAGAGCGGTATATTTAATCTTGCAAATAGAAGTGCACAACAAACACAAAGATCGTGGCCATTTGGAGATGCAGAAGCATTTTAAGGCAAAACAGGACATTTCTGACAAAAACATATTGAAGTTTAACATAAAGCTTAAATGGAACACTTGCTCCAGAATAGGAAACAATGACAGATACATCACGCAGTGACTTAGCACTCCATTTCTTTACTGAATTACTGTATTCTTATGTAATTTGCATTATATCCAAGGAAGATGTTTTACTTTTTAAAATTAATGATTTTATTAATAGCATTACTAGAAGAAATTAACATGATGTAACAAAAACTTATTCAACTAACACTATTCAACTATTTCAAAAGAAATAGCCATGCTTTGCTAAACTGCCTATTCTTAAAAATATTGATGTAAGTGATTAAAAGTAAGCATGTGACTAATACTTATTCATTCCAAGAACTGCCCTTTGTATAAGCAGTGGGAATTTGGCCCATGAATTTTAGGAGATGCTGCTATAAAATACCATTGTTTTCCACACTTTTAAAGAGTAAGCGATAGCTAGGATGGGGCCTTGACTACCATAGTTATTTCTCAAAATGAAGGAATGAATTTAGACTCAGAAAACCTTTTTCTTTCTTTTAAAAGAAAAAATTGTTTGCAGGAGACCACAATATTTTTCTGTTTGTTCCAATTTATTGAAAAGCAATCCCACCAAGTGCTTTCAAGAATGTCTCAGTGTTTCCAAGTTACTATAATGTGTACCATAGATTAACCTTTGGCATGTACTGTTACAGCTCTTCAGAAAAATCAATCTGCCCATCTCCTTCAAAACCTCAGGATACAAGTCCTGTATTTCCCAATCACAAATCATTGAACCCACATCAATGCCTGGAATATCTTTGTCTGCTTTCCTCCATCTCTATTCCTCTGTTCCTTCTTTCTTTCTGCTCTTACACGTGTATTCCCTCTTATATCCCTAAAAATACTTCATTTGGTGTAGAATGTACTTAATCCTACCGACCATGTAGTAAAGTGAACTAAAAAAAAACCCACATTTAGGATTGTAAAAATTATCTTCTTTAGAAATTAATTCAAGTATATAGAATCATAGAACAGTTTGGGTTGGAAGGGACCTTAAAGATCATCAAGTTCCAACCCCGCTGCCATGGCAGGGGGACACCTCCCACTAGAGCAGGTTGCTCGAAGCCCCATCCAGATAATTTTAAAAGATAGCCTACATTTAGGAAGGCGTTGTGCCTGTATTATTTGCACAAGTCTTTCAAGGGACATTAACGACAACTAAGATTGCAACACAGGTGAGGAGACAGTGTGTGCTGAGCCTGTTTGAATGGATACTTGGGAAACTGTACCCAGCAAACAGCAGTGACGAACTGCTACGGTGGTAGCACCTCACACCATATTTCAACCATACGAAAGCATATGAGGGCTGCTGCACCTTCCCCTTCATGGACAAAGTAAAAAAAATACTAATTTAAACTAAGATTTGAGTTCAGTACCAGCAGAGCAGCAGCATACAGGAGCTTTCCCTAGGTAAAACCTGGTGACAGGTTGCAGGCTGGCTCGCAGGCAGGAGGTGGCAATGACACCCCCAGCCCCCTCCAGTGAAGGATTAAACGGGCTGAACCACCAGCAGTTTGAGGGGTTTAAGTCACCTGTTCAATGTTTCCTTATAAAAACGAGGAACGCTCAGACTATGAGTGACAAGTGCAAGACAATTTAAGAAGCCGCCAATTTTTCCACTGCCATGAAGGCATGTCTAGCCTCCAAGACTCCCGACTCAAACCCTCATCTATTCTTTCACGCCCATATGGTGTGAGCCTGAGCTTGCTGTCAGTTATGGGACTGGTCATCTCGTCTTCTCCCCAACTGCGCTGCTATTTTAATCACACTGTGCTTGCAATGAAGCATGCCGGTCTCTCCACTATCGACCAAAGTCGATCACTGGTGCAGCACCAGCACTATCCACGGCAGCCGATGGCACACGTATGCGTAAGACAGCAAGTGGAGGCCACGGTCAATGGCTCAGTATTTCAGAAACTCGTCAAACCATTCCTTATATTGATCCTAAGGGGAGAAAGCAATGGAAGATGTGATAGACTGAGAATCACAACTAACCTTTTGGTGCCATACAAGCAGCCAGGTGCTGGGAGAAAGGAGAGCTATGTAATCCCATCCATCAACCCCAGGCCTGAAACCTAGAAGTCAAATTACAGTGGCAGCTGGCAAGAGCCAATATATATTTTTCTGTATACAAAGCTTTAGCCCAATGCTGAAAAATTTCTTAGGAAAAACAAGTAGCTTTGAAACATAATGAAGATGTTGACATACTTAGGGCTCATTCTGCAAGATTTACCATTGTGCTGTAAAATTTACCAAGCAGCAATGCTTCCCTGTGTATAAAACCCCCTCAACTGATACTGGAAGTGAAACTTTGCTCTCACTCAAGACCACCGTAAGCCCACCCGGTGCCCTGAAGCCGTGGCAGACCCAGAGATCTCCCCAGTCTGTAAATACTCCTCCTCAGTTAAGTAATTCATCACCCAGGTCCATTTGTAAAACTTACTGTTGATTTCTAAATTAAAAATCAATTCTGTATAATGTGATTTGGGCTCCTGACAGAACAGGAACATGATAAACTCCACCACTCTAACGGGATTACATGAGTACGATTTATGGTGAGGAGCCTTCAAATCTAAACCACTTTTGCTTTTTTATATTTTGTTAACTGTTCTAGTGTATTTATGGTCCTGTAAAAGCAAATACATGTATTTGCTTTATCTTAAATTAAAAAATACAAATGGCTTCACTCTGAAGCATTGCCTGGGAGGTAAATTGGGCATCCTGTTTCAATTTGTTTTCTTTAAGATTAATAATATATTATATTATATTATCATTACTGATCAATACTATTAGTTTTATATTCAGCCTTTGAACCAAATAAAGAGGCAAGAGACCTAAACGCTATTCCAGTGCCAAATCTGACAACAATAAAAGATAATGCCGAATGAGAAGTGATGATTTGTCCACGTAAAGAACTTTGGTTCTTTACATTTTTTTTTCCCCTTGTCTTTCGCTTCTTCCTGCAGTCTGCAACTCTGAAGACTAGATGCATTTGCACCACCTTTCTTCGTGAAGCCCACCTCGACACAAATCGGATTCTTTGGGGTTTTTTTGTTTGTTTGTTTATTTCCTAAACGGCAAAACGCCGTGTTCTGGCACTGGGGTGAGTGGGAAACCCGTAACACACCATACGGCGGAGTTACCGGCGCGTTAATTACAGCCTCGTCCTCTGTTTGCCCAGGGCTTGGGGACAGGTTCGCTCCGTGCTGCGATACGGGGCTTCTCTCGCCCCCCGCCGCCGCCGCCGCCCCTCGGTCTCCCGCGGTCCCCTCGCTCCGCCACCATCGTTTGGCACCTTTGTTTGACCTAAAGAAGTGACATTCTACCGAGCCTAAGCCCCGGCCCGCCTCCAGATTGCCTGGCCGAGGAGTTTGAAAGTTATTTTTCTTCGCCTTTCCCACACCAGGCCGGAGGGCTCCGCTGCCGAATCCTTTCAGCTTCAGCCTTCCCCGCCGAGAGCGGCTTCCCGAGGCCACCCCCCACCCAGCCCCCCGTATTTACTCCGACAAGGTCCTTACTCCCCAAACCCAGGGGAAGACGACTACCCTAGGCCCACGCCTCGTTGCTGCCGCCGGGCAGCGCAGGGCAAGCCCCGGCCCCCTCCCCGCCACCCCCGCACGACGGGTCCGCCAGGGGATCGGCAACGGCTTCGCTCGCCTCCACCATGTTGGCTCCGTGCGCGGCGGCGCGGAGGAGGAGCGGGGGGAGACGCCGCCGCCGGCCCGGCTCCGCGGGGGCCGCCCGGCTCCTCCCCGCGGCCTCCGTCTCCGGGCGTGGGGGCTGCTGCCCCGGCCGGGAGGGGCGTCGAGCCGGACCCGGGGCGCACGGGGCGGCCGCGGGGGCGGAGGGAAGCGCGCTGCGGAGGAGGGGCCCGCGGTGCCCGCCGGAGAGCCCGGCCGTAGGGGCGGGGAGTCTCCTCCTCCTCCCGCAGCGAGGCTCCGGCTCCCCGCACGCACCGGAGCGCCCGGCTCCCTCCTCCTCTACCTCGTCCCTCCTCCCTTCCCCTCCTCCCCCCCTTCCCTTCCCGGGTCGCCGCGGCTCCGGGAGGAGCGGGGGGGGTCCCCCGCTTCCTTCCCTCCCCCCCCTCCTTCTCCCACCCGCCACGCCGAGGAGAGGCAGGTGAGGACCCGGCCGCGTCCCCGCTCCCCCGCCCCGCGGGAGAGGCGGCCGCGATGGCGGCGGCGCCCGACGAGGCGCTAGGCCCCGGCCGCCCGCCCCCGGCTTCTCCCCGCCGGGCGGCCCCGGTGAGGAGGGGAGGGTGGGGGGCGTCCCTCACCCCCAGCCCCCTCCTCTACAGAAAGTTTCTCAGCAACTTTCTTCCGGGCCCAAGCCCCCGCCCGAGGGGTCGGGCGGCGGCGGGAGGGAGGGAGGGAGGGAGCCGCGGCGTCCCGCACCGCCCGGGGCCGGGCTGGGCTGGGCTGGGCTGGGCTGGTTGCGGAGGGCGGGCGGAAGGGAAGTAAGTTTGTGAGGGGAGGCCTCCCCCAACACCGCCGGGCTGATTCCGCCGCCCCTTCCCGCTGGGCTGCCGCCCTCGCCGGGCGGTTCGCTCCTTCCCCGGTGGCGGCGGCGTTCGACGCCCGGGCTCGGGCTCGGCCGGTCCCGGCTCGGCTCCCGGGAAGAGAAAATTCAGGAATTTTATTTGAAATTCAAGAAATTGATTCGCGAGTCGCCTGTAGCTTGACCTGCGTGGAATTTTTTTTTTAATATTTTATTTTTTTTTAATCTCACTGTTCTGGTTTGTATCCCAGCACCGAGCAGGGGCACGGCAGCTTTAAATTCCTGAGTCATTAATTTGAATGTTCAATCATCACACTTCGTCAAGCCTCTTTACAGTTTTAAAACAATAAGTGTCTTGGTCGTAAGGCAGGGCCCCGCCACTGCCGAGGCTGCGTGTAACTTTCTGGGCTGCCTGGACCCCCACGTAAAGTTGTGTGTGCATCCCTCAGGCCGGGGGCTGCCGTGTCTTCTCTGGTGTAATCGAATCTATTTCAATATGGTCCTGTCCAGGCGTTCAGGTATGGGTGTGGGTACGGGCCACTTTGCATTGGGAAAGCTAGGCTATAAGTATTTCCGAACCTCATGGTTGTCAGGAAGGTGTACTCGGGCGTACCTGCTGGATTTAACCCTAAGCAGAGAGGCTGGTTGTTAATCAAAAATAGACACATGGATTTACTTCAACTGGCAGAATGATCCAAAAACCAGTTTAAAACTTGGAGCACGTTGTCAGGGAAGTTGTATTGTCTCTTTCTTTATAATTCATAGGCAGCTGAATGAAATATAAGGTATATTTTGCAAGCAAAATTGACCTTTAGTCAGGGAAGCAAGATAAGAAAGTTTACCTTAGGTTCTTTTCCTTTTATTTTTGGACAGTACGCCCTTGAAGAGGGCTTTCTAATAAAATTGCCTTATTGGTTACACTTGCAGTATCCCTGTCAGTAGGTAGTACAGTTTCGCCATAACTATGTTTCTGCAGGCTTTGTAGATGTAAGGATTGTTCCTTTCCAAAAAACACGACCTTGCACTCATCTTTCTGTTGCATGTCTGTAAATTTACCTGTAGGAGGTTCCTGCTGAACAAGATGGGCACCGAGTGGAGATGATGGGTGGGTTTTGCACAGCCAGGGTGTCGGGGTTAAGTTTGGGACAAGGTAACATCTGTGATTGAACAGAAGGAGAGCGGCACTGGCACTGTGCTGAATTTCGGATACCAGACGTGTGAAAGGATGACAATAGTTGGTAGCAGTGATTGCCAGTAATTATTCCATAGGTTTCGTTAGCTTAATTTCCTCAGGAGGTGCAGCTCAAATGCAACTGCAGTACCTGTGTGCCGTCAGTCCCTCTAATAACTCTTCTGGCTGTTAGCCAATTTCAAACAAATTTGACAGTAGAGGTCTCCCAGATGAGCAATTTCTACAAAATTTGTGAAGATAGGGACTCCAGTTAGGAGAGAGCTCTTAGCCTGCACACTTGAGGGTTCAGGTCAACATTTATCTCAAGCTGGAAATTGATGCAGGAAATGGGGCCTCCCTGGTTTTGCTGCTCACAATGCTATTGATCCAGTTTTCAATAACTTTTTAATATCTGGAGCCCTGTACCATTCTGTGAAATCTGAAGAACTCCATTTGGTATGAGAGTAGTGAGCCCAATGTAGGCTTAATCTGTATTTTGTATTATAAAGAGTGATTTTCAGGGGAATATTTATCGCCTAACAACAGTTCTTTGGCTATGAAACAAACAAACAAAATTGAAAATATATTTAAATGTCTATGTTATTTGAAATCACTAGAAAAATACTTAATAAATCTTTCATGTGCTGCATACTGTGTAACAGAATTATTGAAAAACTGCAGTTTACAATTTGGCTTTTTTAACAGTATTCATGTAGCAGATCAGATAACGACCCTTCCACACTAGAGGAATATTCTTTATTTTGAGCTTTGCATACCTCCTGCGGCTCCTGAAGAATGAAATAGGCACTCTGTTCGCTCTGATAAATGATGGCTGTCATGTGACAGCGCTTTGAAAGTCTGTGGTGTGGCACGTGTCAATTTATCTGGTCAAAGTTTACTTTATGAACAAAGTCACTGCATTATTTTACTTTTCTATATGCGCTGTCTACAGACAAAAAGCTGTATGTTTCCTATAGACAATTCCTTGTGTTCAAATCGTTAGTTAAAAGAAATACATTCTTTCATCTATATTCCCTACTTAAATCCAACTGTTTTGCCTCGTACTTTGATCACAGTTTGAGTAAGCTACCTTGATGTTAATTTAAAAATTGGTGTCAGCATTAACAGAAAGACTACTTTAGGAATGTGTCCTTATTTTCCTGTGTCACATCAAGCAGCCTTTTTCAGATAGGACACCTTCCATGCATACATGCACAGTCTGTGGTTTCTGTGAAGCTCTTGTGAAAGGTTTTGGGCTTCTAGTACTGAAAGACCTCTGCTAGTCGGTGGAACAGATTGAGTAGTGAGGGAGAAATGCAGTTTTTCAAACTACTGGAACAGAATGATTTAGTTTTTTGTTCTGGAGAAGCCACCTCCAAATACAAGTGCAATTCTCAGTATTTATTCCATTTTTGTTCTCTTTGAGAATGCCAGTAGGATGCTGTTATATAGTGATGGATTTTATGATGATAATTTTTTTGCTACAACGTGCTTTACAGTTGCTATATGGTAACCTCTTTCAATCACTGTAGTCCCCGGCTGCATTCAAACCAATGACTCAGAGCTGTAGGATTCCAGACTGTGTTATCCATTGCCAGGTTCTGAAGGCAAACCTGGACAAATTCCCATGTGTACGCTGAACTTAGTAGGGAAAAATTCATTGAAAAGATGCTATCAACTAATTTTAAGAGGTCATTCTTACCGCCATTTCCACCTCTGGAGGCTTATGCTTAATGGTACTAATGTGTCAAATCAGAAACTGGCACCAAAACAAGTTACTGAAATGACTGGGACTGCGCCCTTAGGTAAAATTAACATGAATGGCTGATTGCAGCATCAGAGGTCAAGACGATTGTAATATTAATGCTAGAAGTTAAGTAAACTATATTACTTATGCATGAGTTTTGTTCCCTTTAGATTTAAACACATATTCTTTAAAAATGTAAAGGATAGCTGGAAATAGGATGTAAAAATACTCCTTCTGTTGGCACTTTGGGTAGGCATCTACATAGGGCACCGGGTTTCGTGCTTTGTCCCAGAAGTTAGTGGATCAAAGTCACACTCAGCTGGAATGGGTCCGTAAGCTGAGGGTCTCCTTGAGAACTATTACCCCTGGCTTTGATCCTCACAGGATCCTGCTGTAGGGATGGGGTCATTGGTAAGCGGATCCTTGGCCATGTTGACTGTTGTGGCTGAGACTAGAGTTTTATTTTGATTTTTTTCTTGACTCTAATGTTACAGGGTATGCTTGGAGAGTGCCCAGGAAGTGATGACCACTAAAACCTCAGGCTGGCATCATTTGTATTTCAGCTTCTTGAGTACTCTAAGATGTTGCATATGAAATTAGGTAACTGTTTTTGCTAACCTGGCAGTATTTTATCTTCATATTTCTGGAAGGCAAATGCTACTATAATAGTGTTTTATGAGTGTTTAATAAATACCTTTATTGACTACATCTATATCTTAAATGTTTGTGTAGATTTTGAATTCTTATGGTGCTACTGAACTTCAAATAATTTCTCTTTCAAATTGGTACTACGGGGGGATGAAAAACTTCTGTGTCTTAAGATATGTCTTTCTGTGGTTTTCTTCACACCAGAAGTCTAGAGAAGTCTGGGAAAAAATAAATGATTCTTCAGAAGCTTTAAGCCACTGGTTCAGTTCAGATTTTAGGATCAGTTAGGTCAGGCTTACAAAAGTGAATAACTTCATTTACTTCTATTGACAGTGAAGTTGTTGAGTAAACACACCCACATAGGTAATTTTTTGTAGATCATGGCCTTTAGCTTATTTCTTGGAAAACTTTCAGGATCATTTTGTGGCATTAATGAGGTGTTTAAAGTCAGTCTTCATATTGGAAGATTTTGGTTGAATGGAGATAATTTCCTTTGTTCACAGATGCTCAAAGCACCTTTTAATCTTGCAAAACTGAGGCAGTTAATAGTCTTTTATTCGTGGTGTGAGTGACAGTGCCTGAATACAGTCAGGTCTCGGGTATGCTTACTGGGACTGATGGCCTCGTGGCAAAAGAAGGGTCAGAGTGGAGGACGGTGTTCGTGTTCAGTCCCCTTCCAAATATTTGCCTGTAGTTCAGGCAGACTTCTTGATGGTGAGTGTAAAACTCAGCTTCAGGAAGAAAAATACAGTACGTGGGGTAAAGATTTTGAAATTTTCAACTGTACTTAATGCCCTTGCAATTGTAAGAGAAGGCAGTGCTTGTGCGAGGTCTTTAAAGAGTAATTAGAGGGTAATTGTGATGCTATGATACTATGTGATACTATGAATCTCTTGTGTATTGCAATTGTATAGCATTATAACTGTTTTGGCAGCCAGCCAGGAAAAGAAGACTTAAAACAAATTAATACTGAACAATCCTGTTTTAATAAATTATTTTAAGTATGGTTAGATAACAAAATTAATATTTATGCTTAAAATGTGACAAAGGAGAAACAGATCTGAGTTGTTATATGTATCTTCTCGCTTTTCAAGATCGTTTTATTGGAAACTAAAATCATGACTGACACTTGTAACCACTTGTAATCCCTTCACAGTCCATCTGTATACCTTGCTCTTCCTTTCCACACTCTTCCTGTTTCTGGTTGTTTCTTTACCCACTTTAGGTTGTTCAGTGAATACACTATTTTGCCAGCGACAGTACCCCAAAGCCCAGAAGCTAAAAGGCTGTTCCAAGGACAGCACGGCCACTGGCTTTCGTGGTCCTCAGGCTTCCTTTCTAAGCATCCAATATTGCCTCAGACGGTGGGGTCCAGTGGTGAACCTCTGGTCTGACTCAGAGGTGTTTCAGCCAGATGGGACTATTGGTCTGATTCGTGACAGCTGGTCTTGCAATAGGCTTAATTTAATGAACGTGTGCCTCAAAGATGAACAACGCTGTTATGGTTTTGGTCAAAGCACGCTCCACTGAAAAATTAAGATAGAATTACTGTCTAGAAAATCCTCTCGCTTTCAAACCATACATTAATCTGAAACTAGAATTCATTTGCCAAACTGTGGGGAAAAATTAATAAAGAGCTGTGGTTGTGAAGGAAATCTGAACATAAATACAAAAGCTCTGTATTTCCTTGTAAAGTGTTTAAAAAACCCAGTAATTTTAGTAGTACATCTTCCAAGTTGTTTTTTTAGTTCTCTTGTATCTTCTTTCTTTGTCTTGATTCTGATACTATTTTTCAGAATGTCTGTAGTTTGAGATTAAAACCTTATCTTACTGATTTCCAAACAGTGGTCTCCAGAGGCATATTAACAGGCAGAATTTATAATGTTTCAGTTAAAAGTTTAACGTGGTTAGTCTGTTAGAAACAGAAAATTAAGTGTGACATGTAGGTATGAAGTTTATGTAAAACAGTGGTCTCCAAACATCTTAAAAATCTGCACCAAACCTAATAGCAAACTTCACATTTTAAAAATCTGTGCAGACATGGCATTTATGTTCATGTGAGAACTAAGCAAGGGTGAGATGAAATGAGAGGAAAGCTTATGGTGATAAAAGTGAGTGTTTTATGTACCCTTCCCCGTAACTTCTTGAGCCGAAAACAAAATGTACCAGCAGAATATTTTGCTAGTTCTGGTGTTGATACATAGTATTTAGTATTTGTGACTAACTCTGATTCTACTGTTTTGGTTGAAGTACTCCACATTTCATTAGAGGCGTAAATGTGTTTTGGTGCTATTATGAAGCTGCAAACATATGTAATAGTGCATCTTACACACTTGTAGGTAATTTCTCTTAATAGAAAATGTCAAAATACTTCAGAGACAAGTGAACCTGAAAATATGGATTTAAATCTTTTTTTTTCTTAATGAAAATTTATGCAAAGCTTAGATAAGATCTGGAGGGCAAAGACCATTTTCTGCTTCACGTTATGACTAGCCCAGGTGAGTTGCATATCAGTCTTGTGAGAAGGCCGTCCTATACTGCATGGAGATGGAAGATTTGTGGTTTTCTTGTTTGTTTTTTGTGTTAAATCTTATCAGTGCTTCTCCTTTTTGATGCACATGTTCATTAAGTTAAGCCCACCGAAAGAACAGTTGTCATGAGTCAGACCAAAAGTCCATCTCAGCAAATATATTCAGGAGAAGTTCTTAATGCCTCAAGTAAAAGTTTTTGGCAGTTTCGTTAAACGGAAAATTTCAGACGGGTTCTTTTGGCAACAGATGGCAGTTCTGATTCTATTTGTTTTAAATAAAAAATATCCAGGTTTTATTCCAGCAGTAATATCTTAAAATGTAAGAGTGAGGCTTGAGATTTTTGCCAAAGTATGTTTTATGTTTTTGGGCTCCCCCCTCCAAGTTCTAGGTAGAAGATGCATTAATAGAACGACAAAACTAAAGAGAGGGAGGGGTTTGTTTAACTGATACCAATGTTAAATATTTGTTTAAAGGATTATTAAAGGTTATAATAGTATTGGTCAGATAGCTCATCCATACCTAAATGAAAAACATGGATTGGTAAGAGAAGAAGAGTGTACTAGTCTCACTGTGGGCATCCACATTTAATTCTGTTTTCATAGCAAAGTTAAATACTCTGTTCAGGAACACTTACAGGATAAAGCAAAATACTCTTCATTTTGAAAACAACTACCTATGAAGGAAAGATAAGGGAAAACCAGGGTAATTACTGAGCTTTTACTACTAGTCAGTTGGGGAAATTTTTCTGAATAAAATTCCTTTTCTCAGCAGCCACACTTCTTCAAGTCTGAAAAGTAAGTATTGTATTAACATTCTGGAGGGGGTGGAAAAAAGGGTTCTGGTTTGGTTTTGGGTGGTTTTTTTTGTTTTTAGTTCTGTGGTTTTCAAATGAGTGAGCAAAATGCAAGTACAAGATTATCAACTTTAGAAGACACAAAAATTAAATGTTAATTTGTGTATGGCGTTAGAGGCTAAGATGCAATAGTAATATGGATACTTTTTTTTTACTTTCAAGTACAGTTCTGTACTGTATTTTAAGTACAGTTATACACTTAAAGCACAATTCATAAATCCTAATGTTTGAGGTTATTTAAAGTGATAAGCTTTCAAAATAGCTTGCTGAATAATTATATATATTATGTAATTTACTAAAGATATCAATCTCCTTTTTCATTTTAGGAAATAGTTCTTAGTTTGTACGCTGTAGAAACCTGTAGAACTGATTGATTCAGGCTATCATGATGTACGTAAAATGAGACAAGTGATAGTTTATAGATGAAAAATCATTTCCTTGGAAACGTTTGACTTGTTCATGCAAAATAGATATATTTAAATATTCTGGAATTAATTTGCATTGCTTATTAAATCTGGGACTCTGATTACCTTCCCCCCCCTCCCACTTCAGCATAAATCTGATGTACCATCAGAATACTATTTAAATTTGGTGCATACATGGTGAAACCATACCCAAGTTGATTAACAAGCATGACACCCTGATTTTATATGGTTATTTAAAATGATTATTTTAACTTAGTTTTGGGCTTGTGCTTCTTCGTTTTTTTTCCCAAAGAAGAGGCTGAGTCTTACTAGTCAGTAAAATACATTGACCCAAACTATATATTCGGTTTACACTAATCTTGTTAGCTTTTTGCCAGGGGCGTGGCTTTTATGTGTGTGTGTTTAATGTAATAATAAAGTGTCTTAATAATTCTTTTAAGATATATATATAATTATTTAAGCAATGAAAGCCTAATTTATACACAAGACATTTTTTTCTTCCTAATTTGTGTTCAGTGACATTTGAGTGGAAGTCCTGATTGAAATTCATATAAATAATCAGCTTTACGTTTTAAGGTATATGTTAATAATATGTTGCCTTTTATTAGGATATAGGAGGCAATAATTCTAAATGCAAAACACATTTTGTTTTAAGTCTGATGGATTTATTTACAAAAGGGAATGTTAACTTTAATTTATTAATTTATTTTTGTCACCAAACCCTCTAAGGTGTTAGAATGAATAACTCTCCTATGTGCAAGTTTTTGTTTTCTTTGAAAAAACAAATGAAAGTCTTCCTCTGTATTTTAACCTTTCTCAGTTTCTAGTGAATTTATATCTAAATAATACTAATTGTGGGGAGGGAGGTCCTGTAAGCTTGTAAGAGCTTATGTTACTTCAGATATTTAGGTGTTCAAGTTCTGATTCCACATGGTTATGAATGAGGTCTGCCAGTTTGGTGATTTGAATTTGTTTAAAATTTTGGTGGCTAACAACATGCTTTGAATATTTCTTTTTAATTTAATATAGGTTATCCTAACAGTAAATTTAGGTCTTAATAGATACTGATGTTATAGTTTTAAAAAAGATTTCTTCCCCACTATAAGTACTGAAAAAATGCCATCAGAAGGGTAACTTTCCATTATAACATGGCATGTGGTCAGTTAACTTATGACTTAATTTGGCTGTGCAGGTCTATTTTGTTTTATTTTTGCTGTTATACAAATACTTAGGAGTAAACACTGTTTACTGCATTATATGGAGCATAGTACAGCCAGGTAAACAGGTCATTTAGGTGACTGAATCAAATCATGTTTGGGCCAACAGAGTAGCCTGCCAAAACTTTTGAACCAGAGGACTGATCGCTGTGTTAGATGTTCTTGAGGAAACCCTAACAGCACTAACAGAGAACTGAAAATTTTAAGTGTTACCACTGCATGATTTCTACAACTTGGAAACCATGCCATTAAACTGTTGTTCCTCTTATGGTGTTTTGTAGACTTCAGGTCTTGTTACCTTTTCCCCCTCCATTCCTCTGAACCTGAACAGACAAGGCAGATACATTAGACAGTATGGTGTTACAGTCAGCATATTGGAATGGGATTATTTTTTCTGTTTAAATGCGTTACTGTGTAAATACGTTGCTGTGTACAACAACTTTTCATATGCCTTAAACTGAAATAGAAATTAGACTTTTTTTCCAATTTTGTTTTCCATTTTTCCAATTTTTTAAAATTGTTTCATCAAATCAGTTGCATATGTTTGTTGTTTGGGGTGATTTTTTTAGCTAATTAGGAAGTGCAAAATCGAATTTATGAAAAATATGAATTTATTTTTATTCACAGATATTTTAGCATTGCTGTTCTAGGACCTTATCCTTTTTCACACTGAAGTCAAGTGCAAAATTCCCCTTGAATTCAGAGAGAGCTGGATTAGCTTTACACAAAAGGACCAAATTGTCCTCTGGGATAAGTGGAGGCAGCTCTATTGAAGTTGACTTCATTGGAGTATAACATGAAGACAAAGAAGTGTTGCCTGCCTTTACAGGCAATGAAATTGTATCTGTGAGCTCAAACAGCTAGGTTAATTTAGTAGTTGAATCAAGAAGTTATCCTTTTTCCAGTTAGATAGGAGAGTTATACTAATTCACTGCATTAATCTGTGAATAAGATGTCATTTATTTTTTTACCACAAATATTTTACAGAAGCTACAATCTGTTTATGAACCCTTCTGTCTATGTGGTGTAGGAACTATGAGAAAACTCATACACTTTCTGAACTTTTAGCAAATATTGAAGCAGTTTATCCTTAAGTATCTGAAAGGGACCCACATAGCGTTTAAATTTAATAGGCTTTATGTGACAAGTCATGTGGGGTTTGGGGGGGGCTTTGTATTTTCAGCATGAGGCTGGTGTCCTGAGTGTCTTTCTTTAGTCTTGCTGAACTGGGAAGAGAGTAATTCGTTTACACCAAAAGTTGGACTGGATGTTATCCCTTGTGTTTGCCAGTGGTATCCAGAGTAACCCCACTGACTTTCACAGTAGACAGTAACACGTTTGGCATCTTTTTTTTATGCTTTATGCAATGATATCTGTATTGCGTACACAAATGATGAAGAAATAATATTTGAAAAATGAACTCAAATATAGTGATTACTTCTGTAATTCTCTGTAATGCTTGTAAAATGCATCATTCATTACTGTTGCGTATCAGGTTTTTGTTTCAGTGCTTCTGGTATCTGGTGGGATCAGGGATTAATTCAACAGTGTGTGTGGTTATTTTGACCTAAGTGCTGTACGGCTTTCGTGTGCTTTCCCTTTGAAGTTTCACAAAGGGAAAGGGGGCTGGAACATTGTAATCTCTTTAGAATAATTTGAGAATGAGTAGTTAAATGCTGCTCCATGTTTCTTTATTAACATTTCATGTGTGAAATGAAATCCCCTCCCTGGGAAGAAAGCGGATCCACAGAGCTCTTGGCCGTTTCGCATATGGAGCTCTGCAAAAAATCCATCCACAAATAGCGGCTGCTGCAATATTTAGCTGATGTGAAGGGGTTAAGTAGTAAATTCTCTGCAATTCTCTGAAATGGTTGAGGTGCTAAATTTACAAAAGAAGACACAGGAACTGTTTTAAGATTAGTCATAGTTAGGAAGCTTATTGAACCACCAGCATCTTCCCGGAAACATCCTGTACTTTTGTCGTCTTGAGCTAGCTTCATCTATTCACCCTCTTAACTGCTTTTTGGTTTTTAGAAACTCTTGCTGCAACTTCTTTGTGACTAAGGCGCATTGTCAATCAGTCCTGTCCTCCCCATGCCAGCCAACTGTCCCCTTAATGCAGCAATTCACTTGGATGAATAGTGCTCATACTTTAAGGAGACAATTGCCTACCAGAGAGAGTGCCAAGTTGATTTAACTTTGCACAAGTGTGAAAGAGTTTTTAAATGGGTGCTGTCAACTAACGTTGGCCCAGGGCTTCAGCTGCCTGGAAATTGTTATAATCTGATTGGGAGTATGTCCAAATTTGTTTAAAATATTTTAGTCAACCACTTCACTGCGGAGAGCATTAGTACCCCAGAAACTGTTGTCAGACGATCGACCTTGGTCTGTCGGAACTGCAGCGGACGTGTCCTGGCCAAATGTACGACACGGCTTTTAAAACGGGCTCTTTTTTTGGCAGTACATTGCTAAATCGGTGAAAGAATACGGGACTCGTGTTGTAATCTGCTCTTCCAGTTCCGTTTGAGGCCACAGCGTGTGTTTGAAACACTTGGTTGGATGTATAATACAGTATAAAACCACAACTGTAGCCTGCCATTATTGTAGGACTTTAAGAGCTGAGCTACCATTTAGCCAGACTAGCTACTGGATTGTCCAGCTACCTGGACAGAATTTAGGAAAACTGCATTGCTGCTTTGTTGGCCAGAATGTTTTGATGCATTTTTAGTGGAAGTTGAAAGGATGCTTACCTTCTAGGGACACTGTCACATGAATGCAGAGGGTTTGGTGCTGTGCATTCATTTTTCCCTGATAAGTGTAATTGATCACAGGCCTTTTATTAGCATAGTTTGGGGTTGGATATGTCTTCATTGTAGTTCTGAAGAGAAGCAAAACGGTGAAAAAAATTTAAGGAACAAAACATGTGGAAGAGGTGCTCCCAAGAAATTTCTGTTGTCTCTGTTTCACAGAGGCCACGAAATCTGAGAAAAGGAGCCACTTCTGTCAAGACCCTCAGATAATATAGGAATTAAACTAGGCGTGTAGCAAGGGTGCTATTACAAAAAGCTCAGTTTAAAGTAGAGGAACGATTCTTACAGCAATGGTGATCAGGCAATACGCCTGGTGTAAACTTGTGTTTTCCCAACAGTAAGTAGGGAGTATATTTGGGGGCGGGGAGGAGGGTGTTTTCCTTGCTTCTCTGAGATCATTAGGCCATTACAGCTGCAACAACATTGCTACTAGTTTAGATACATTTGTGGAGGAAAAAAAGCAGCATTGTTATTTCAGTGCCTGGCTGGAATAAGTAGCTTGTTAAGCAGCACTGTGAGATTGTTAGTTGTTTTGAGGACATCCCAATTAGTAGATATGCAACTATTAATGAGTAAGTGTATTGTATGCATCAGAAAAAAAAAATACCTAGATTGAAAAAAATGAAGAACGGGAGCTAGAATAATTTCCAAATATGAAGGTGATTGGGAGTTGTTAGCATAGCATGGATTTATGAAGGGGAAATCATGCTTAACCCCCCTTCTGTGATGAGATGACTGGCTGGGTGGATGAGAGCAGAGCGGTGGATGTTGTTTATCTTGACATTATAAGGATGCTATGGGAGACCATGCTGAAAGCCTTACTAGACAAACTGATGAGGTACACGCCAGGTGAGTGAACAGTGAGAGTGATCAGAAACTGTCTGAACTGCTAGGCTCAAAGGGTTGTTGTCAGTGGCATGAAGTCCAGCTGGAGGCCAGTTATTAGTAAAGTACCCCACAGCTCAATACTGGGGCTAGTCCTGATAACACCTTTGTTACTGACCTACGTGGTCACACAGAGGTGTGACCTCAGCAAGTTTGCAGAGGATACAAAACTGTGAGGAGTGGTTGATAGACCAGGCAGTTGTGCTGCCATCCAGAAGGACCTCAACATGCTGGAGAAATTGGCTGACAGGAACTTCATGAAGTTCAGTGAAGGGAAATGCCATGTCCTGCTCCTGGGGAGGAACAACCCCAGGATCCAGTATATGGTAGGTTCCAACCAGCTGGAAAGCAACTTTGCGAAAAAGGTCCTGTGGATCCTGGTGAGAAAGATGTATGTGAGCCAGCAATGTACACCAGTAGCAAGGACAGCCAGAGGTGTCCTGGATGCACAAGGAAGAGTTACCAGCAGGTTGAGTAGGTGATCCTTTCCCCCAACTCAGCATTGATGAGGCCACAACTGGAGTGCTGTGTCTGCTTCTGGGCTTCCCAGCACAGGAGAGATGTGGACGTTCTGGAAAGAGTCCAACAAAGACCCACTGAGATGACTAAGCATTTGGAGAGTCTCTCCTATGAGGAAAGCCTGAGGGAGCTGGGGCTGCTCAGTCCGGAGAAGAGAATGCTTGGGGGGATCTTAGCTGTATAAATATGATGGGGTAGAATAAAGAGGACAGAGCTGGGCTTCTTTCTGTAGAGTCCACTGACAGGACAAGAGACAATGGGCACAAATTATAATAGACGAAATTCCATTTAAACATAAGAAAAAATATGTGATTTTTTTTTTTTATTGTAAGGGTGATAGAATGCTGGAACAGGTGGCTTCGTCCTTGTCAGTAACTCAAACCCCAGCTGGACACAGCCCTGAGCAGCTTGCTGTCATTGACATAGCTTTGGGCAACAGGGCTGGAGTAGGCATCCTCTAGAAGTGCCTTTCAACTTCAGCTGTTCTGTGATTTTCATGAAAGGAGTTAAGAGGGCCACAACAGTCAGTGTGGTAGTTGAAATGAAACAAAGCACAGGTGTTGAAAGGCAGAATATTTTTGTTTGTTTTGGCAGCCAAATTTCTTTTTTTGTTTCTGCCAGCTTTATTATGACAGTTTAGGAAGAGGGGAGATAACTCTTTGCAACTGCATTTTTCTCCTCGGTTTCATTGCTTTCTGCTATTAATATCAAGTCTGTGTATGGCTTTGTTTTCTGCTGTGTCCTCTGCCCACTCCCACGGTGGCAGTGGTGAGGATGCTGTTAACTTCTCTGCCGCCTGGAAGACTGAGCAGCACCAGAGGCTTTTAAGTCAAGGAAATGTTTTCATCTTGTATTTGGAAAGGTGTTTTTTCAACATCTGTGATAGGGTATTTTTATTTTTTTTTCCCCTCATAATGCTGTAAAAACTTAGGATGTGAACACTGCACTTGTTCCAGCAGTCTAATTACCAATGGTAAAGTGTTGGTTTTCTTTGTCTCCCCACATTTAACTAAACATACTGAATTGATGAATCCATGCTGTTCTGATGATGGTGTTAGAACTAGAAACTTCTGCTAGACTAATACAAAATATAATGTTGAAAAAGGAGCTGAAACAGTTGCATATAGATTTAAACACACTATTATGTTTAACATCTTACCAGTAGAAATATAGTTACAATGAAACCTGGCGTTTGAGCTTGCATCACAGAAAGGCACCTCATCAGTTTCCTAAGATGGGACTCGTTTTCAACACTGTTTTTGGTCTTGTGGGTAAATAAAACAAATAGTCAATGCTGTGCTGAAGAAAAAGTAGGTGAACTTGGACTAGAAATTTATAGGGCACTTAGAAACCTTGTGAAACAAAACTGCAACTTCATAAAATCGGTGAGGATAAAAATATTTGTGTATATTGAAAATTGTCTTGGTTTAGTCCTTGTCTCAAGTTGCCTGACTGCTGGTTGTGATTTCCACAGAAGTTCTCAGTTCCAGTCTTCTAGCAAGATGGTAAAAGTTATACTTCCCTTTGAACAATATCTCATTTGCAATTGAATAGCTGTGTTTTCAGAAGCTCATTTGTGTTTTCTGGTAATTAGGACAGCTATTAAATAGTTGAATGGCTACTACTGCACAGGAGCGTATATTTATGGAACTGCCATTTACAAATTGGAAGGATAAGAGGGTGCTTTTAATAAAACTAACTGTAGTATTACTATTACTGTTAATCTTTATCATGTACTGATCTTCCCAAAGATACTGCTTATACCTTCTGATGAAAAGAACAACACTTGCATCTCTTAAGAGAGTTTTGCTCTTCCTCTTAGAAGTAGTTACAGCTTTTCAAATGGCAAGCAAGTAAGGATCACTGTGCTGCAGACAGTAAGCAACAAATACAACATCTAGTTAAGATATAAATTCAGTTATGTATGATCAGTAATGTCTTAATCTGGTTGTGACACTGACTTTTTTTTTTTAAATGAAGGGTTCAGGAGAGATGTGGGGAACAATACATCAGTAAGTGTGACATCTGTATGAAGTAAATCAGTCAAACTAATAATGAAGATAACATGGATAAACATAATGTATTGAGGAAGAGTTAAGAGCCTGCTATGAAGGGATGACATGTTTTGCAAACTCACTGGAGGTTTTTTGAAGGCAAGCACATGAATCAGTAAGATCTGACAGAAATAGTTTACATGGATGTCCAACAGACATTTGACAAGGGCCCCCACCAAAGAATTTTGAATAAAGTAGGGCACCACAGGATAGGGGGAAAGGGCTTCATGTGGTTAAATTAATGACTAAAATATAAGAAAGGGAGAGTTGGAGTAAGTAGGGTAGAGAGGGGTCCCGTGTAACAATTCTCCAGGGTTATGTTAATGAGAGTGTTCAAGTTCATAAACGATGCAGAAGAAAAGTGAGCTCACAGACTTTACTGTTGGGTAGTAGATGCAAAGGCAAACCCTAGTACTGCACAAGGACTTGACAGTGCTCAAAAATGGCAGATTAAATTTCCCATAAAGAGCTTTCCATGGTATATTTGGAGGTAGGGAGGAGGAAGCTTACCTTCGCATCTAGAAAGATAAACTCAAAGCTGACTATTGCCACTGCAAATGGCTAGGAAATAAAGAATAACAATTATACTGTTTTAAAAAAAAAAGAAATTCTAAAGAAATTAGTTGTCTTACATAGTTCTGCCCAGCTCACCCCTATCTATCCCTGTCATCATCTCAAAAATAATGTAGTTGAAGTTTTAAGGAAGAGCAAATCTGAAACAAATATGAAACAAGTTTTGTAAGAGGAGCAGCATGAATTCATTAGGGTAGAAACGGCGACCAAAAAGTGGTGTGACAGAATTCTGTGAAGTGTTCAGTAGCCAGCAGGATATAAATAGGAAGTGTTTATTCACTGTCTTTTTTTTTTCAGTGCACACACACTGAGAGGTATCTAATGAAACTAGCAGCTGATGAATTGAAAACAGACAAAAGGAGGTGGTTCTTAACAGAACGTGTAATTAAGCTATAGAATTTCTTGCCTCAGGAATTTAAGGAGGCTAAACATTACATCAGTGCAGAGGGAAATTGCATTTGATGATTCTTCTTCCATGAAATGGCAAAGACCTATTCTTGTTCAGGAAATCCTGCTCCTGCAAGCTGTTGGGGACTCAGGGAGCATTCTGGGGAAGTATTACTATATATTTATTGTGTTCTTACACGCTTCACTTGGTAGCTATTATTGGCTGTTGTTAGTGAGAGGGTATTTGAATGGTCGTGAACCTTTAGGTCTTGTTCAGTACAGCCATTCTTTTGTTGCAAAACCTGCCCCCATTTGTTTTTTATTATTTATTTCTAATTTCTTTTACTTGTTTTCCAGAATCCCTTCTACCAGTAGTACTCAAACTCTGGCACAAAATGGGGTGATAACCTATTTAGGGGTGGTTTAGGTCCGCTGGCTACAAATTGTTCTCTTTTTGTGACCTTGTATGTGCCACCAAAATATAAAATCTCCATGAAGCAAGCATCATGTTCAGGGCAGGTACATGTCTGGTACATGGTAGCTTAATTTCCTAGGATTTTGTCCTCTTACATAGTACATTTTTGGTCGTGTAATGAGTGCACTTCCAATCACATCTCTCTTGTGTGCTCTTTGCACGATAGAGGCCTTTTACGGAAAGAAGTGTTCTAAGGAAGAGGCATTTTTGAGTGGATATTGATCAAACAAATGCATGGTCCTGGTTATTTCTGCTGTCCTTTCAGACTTCTTTGCGGCGATTTTAGTATTGCCTTTTCCTCTCCCAGACATGCTAAACGCTCGCATCTCTCTGTTGTATGGGACCAGCTTATCGATAAAAATGTATTTCTTTCTGTCTGTAGTGACTATTGAAATAACCAAGGGACCTGTCTTCTTGAAGTGAAAGAGTAATATTAAGAGGACATAGTTTGTGCTGGATGGAAATACTGCATTTGAGAAGATTCATGCTGTTTGAAACAAAAGGCTGCTATTTAATGTAGCTGCCCTGTTCCTTTTGTTAAGGTGATGGCTGTGCAAATCACAGATGCTTTTTACTATTTGGTTCAATCTTAAACAGTTATTTTTATTCAATAGCATACTTTACTGCGCCAACAGTTTTGAATCCTGTGTCTCTGCTTTCTGTAGAAACATTCTTAAAGTTTAGGCTGACTTTAGGCATTTAGTAGACTTAGTAATGTTTTTCATTAAGTTATTCATCATTTTTTGAAGATACGGACTTCTGAATAGCTTTCTATATGTGGTTGCATTATTTTAAAATAGTTCTTTCATATTTAACAGGTGCTATAATTTGTACAAAGATGTCAGATGTGTGGAGTTTTTATTTGAAAAATGTATTTTTCCACAAACAGACCTCCAACTGTTATGCATGGGGGGAAAATAGTAGTGATTGCGAGTGTTTATTTAAAACTTAAGCTAATTTAGGGTAGTGCTGCTTCTCATCTTGAAAGAAAACTTTTCTGGTCTAATTCTTTGATTCAGTAGCAGAAGTCAGCTGTCAGGCATGCTCTGCAACGTAAATGTGAGCATTAGCTACCGGGAGACAGGTTGGTGAACGCCAGCTTTGGCTGCCTGTACGTGAGTTAGTTCTGTAGGCTGCGTTTAGAGTCACTGGAGAGAAATAAGCACTTTCATTGCATGATTCATCTCACCCTCACATAGATGTCTAAATTTGGAAGATGAATTCTACCTGAAGACCATTATTGAATATAGATGTCATTAGTTTGAACTAGGGAATTATTCAAAAGGACATTAGCTTGACTAGCACAGCAATTGAGTAGAAGTCTTTTGTTTTCTACCATGAATTAGTTTTCAGAGATTTAAAATCAGCTCTCTGTAGCCTGTGTTATCTGAAGCTGCTCTGCTTTTATGGTAGATTTGATACTTAACAAGTAGAGTATATTCCCATTGCCTAATTTCTAAGCATCTAACTCTGTGAAGCTATCTGAATACTCTTGTTGCCAACTGGTTTGACTTTGGGGGGAGGAAGGAGGAAGTAGCATAATTAGAAGACCAGGGCATATAACAATTTTTTCTGCTCTAATCTTTGTTAAATGTTAGTGATTAAAAAAAAAAAAATCTGTAGGTATCCTTAAAACCATTGCTCCTCTAGGGAAGCCTTTGTCTCCACTGGCTGTAGAGGAAGCCTTTGTAAGGTGATCCAGACTTCAAATTTCCAGGACCAAAAGGTAGGCAGTACATATACCTTCCTTAATTTTTATTTCTTTTTGTCTGGCATCAATACTTGGAATGGCTGGTATCCTTTTTTAAGTGAGTTTCATGCTGTGCCATGCTTGAAAATGTTATATTTCTCCCCCCTTCCTTTTTTCCTGTGATTCCTGTCAGTGGCAAACTCCTGGTCTTTTTCTTTCCTTTTGGGAATGCTGCGATAATTTGCAGCATATTTATCCTCCTGATCACAGTGATCAAGTCCTACCATCATATTCTGTCCTTATACCTCAGTCCAATATAGGATTGCTAATGTACCATTTCTGTTCTTCTGTCCTATTAATTATACTTATGTGTTGTTGTATATGAAAGGCTGATGGAGCTCTGTCAAGTTTGTTGTGGGTAGTGTTTTTAACATTGAAGTGAGTGATTTTTTTTTTATTTTTTTTTTTTATTTCCTACACCAGCTTGACCATTCTAGAAAGTAGTTTAGGATTAGAAAATAACTTGCAACAATTCAGATTATGTATTTCAGAGAAACCCATATCCTTCAAATAGTTTCCTCTACCAGGTACAAACATGGAGGGAAGAGGAGCTCCTCTTCCCTCCGAGCTTAGGGGAAGTCACTGGTTGGAAACTTGGAAATGAAGGTTTATTGGGGTTCCTAACTGGAAGAACTGGATACTGTACAGATATCCTGTGGGCTCCTTACTTGTACTGACAAGGATGTAAAACAGTTTTTGGATCTCTAACAAAAATAGCGAGTCAGAAGCCACAGCTGTGACACCCTACAGGAAGGTACGAGGACAGATGAAGTACATTGCCAGCCTTTCCTTAACACAGACATAGCATTTGTTAAATAGAAATTGTCAGGCACTCTAGAAGAAAATCCTTTCCCTGCAAGAAGGGACATTAAAAAAACCCAGTAGTCTTCCACCAGTTGGGAATGACTGGATAATTCTCTCCATCTCTAGTCTGGCAATTTAATCCTGGGTGTTATACGAGCAGAAAATGCAGACCTGTCAGTTTGTGTGATAAGGAGCAATTGCTGAGCTCTCCACTTGATATCGAATAGGACTTTGCTTGGGGACAATATCACTTCTTTATGTTGAGTTACAACCAGTAACTGATAGAAATATGAAGTGCTACCTACGCCTCCCCTATAGACTGTTCCAATGAAGTTACTCCCTTCTGGTTTTCCCTTTCTTCTTATTGTGTGTTTGGGGTTTAGTGCTGTATTATGCAGCTCTTACCCATCTTTAGACCAGTCACCAGTGAACTATGCTACTCTTCTGGTGGCTAAAAGTACAGGGATTTATTTCTTCTAATTCTGGCTCAGCCTCATGGTTATTACTGTTAGTATTACGGATTCTGGCAGCAAGCAGTCCACAAAGTGCTCCGAACAGCAGAACCTGTTTTTCAGCAGATTCATTTTGTTTAAAACAGTTGTTGACAGTGTTTAAAAATATGCAAAATGATAGTATTCCATTGCTTCCTGCTTGAAAGATTACATCTAGAAGCATTAAGTTTATGAAACTGATGAGGACTTAAGGTGTTTTTGAGGCTTAGAAGATTTGAGGCTTATCAAAGAAATCCCATTTCTGTGGGACAGGGAGGACCTCTAACTTTCGCTCAGATACAGCTTCTTATTTAACCTTGTGAGAAGTGAGAAATACGAGTTTTTACATATTTGTAAATCATTCGCTTGTATCAGCTTAAGAAGAACCACAACATTGAAATGAGTAAGAAGACCACATAAAGGGACTTAAAATACCTCTAACTCACCTTCTAGGAGAGACATGGAACAAGGCTTTCTTCCCTTTCTCATTTTATGGGAACATGATAAAATAGAATTATTTAAAATGTTTGTATTTTTAATTTTTTTTTCAATAAACACTTAGTTTTATTGAAATTTTCAGTTGAAGCTTGTCAGATCTGCAGTGAGTTACATATATTTCAGCTCTTTTACACACGCTGCTTATTTTTAAGAGAAGTTTTGTCATTGCAATGTTTCTCTCTTAAGCAGCATTAAGTCTTTTAAAATATTGTTAGTTATTTCCTTCGTTATTACTCATCACTTAAATCCTTCTGACTTATGACCAAAATTTAAATAACGTGGAATTTCTGAGGAATAAGTTGTTTGACTTACTCATGCTTCTGCTGAATCCCTAACATCTTCCACTCCCCTTCAGTGTTTCTACCTTCAACATTTAATTGAAATTGAAATTCTGCTTCCTTCTGGTAATATTGTTGGAGTCAAGAATATTGCTAAAAGCTCTGCTTATTGGTTAGGAGCAAGAAAATTTGCTGCTGCACAGTAGTTATTTAGCCTGAAGAGAACCTTTAAGCATACATTGTGTACTCCTGAAAGCAAGGTACCAGAGTGGCCAAGGCATTTTACTGACCTGTTTAGAAGAAAGTTACCTGAACCTGTCGATTAAAACTGAAGGATGTCTTTGTGCTGTGATGTACCCTATTGTAGTTTAACAATATTTACCTACATGAAATATGTCAAAACTATGTTCTTTTGCTCTTTTCTTTGTTCTTTGATTACTAATACTCTGGGTTTTTTTTTAAAGAGTACTTATAACACTCCAGTTGTTGCTCTAGCATCTCTTCACTCTTCCCTATTCCTGTTTTAAATTCTGTCCTGTATATTGGCTAACTTAATAACATTATCAGTTGTGTTCACTTTGCACATCTGCAGAGAGTAGTGACCCATATCGTGTGTTACGTGCCGCTGGCTTGTTCACGCTTGGATTGTGTTGCCTGCATGGCAGGGGGTAATCTGAACTGGAAAACACTAAATTAGAGGGAAGACCCATTGCCTAATATGGAAAACCTTTTAAAAAGATGAACTGAAAAATGATGTCATCTTTAACATACCCTTAGATGTCTGAAGACTTCTACATTTTTTTTTTTTTTGAGCCGTATTTTGACAAACCTCCCCATAGCAGGAAATGCTGAGATGGTTTCCCTTTATTTCACTCCATCAAATAAGAACACCCTCAGGAAAAGTTTGACTTCGACATCTTTTTCAAAAATGCTTTTATGAACTGTGTCTAAAGCCCTTTCAACAGTTTTTAAGTGGTACAGTCAAAATCGGTAGAAGATGAATCTAAAGGAAACCCAAGAAGGAATGGTAAGTGAATGCAATGTGGTTTTCTATTACATGACATTATCGCAGGCTTGGAACACGCTGTACATGTCACACTAATTGCGAAGTCTGGATCTGGAAAGAGTTGAGTTTTTTGAGTCCTTAGGCAAATGAAACAACGTGAACACCTTGTTTTTGAAAGCAAAGAATTAGTTTAGTTCTTTGGTTGGGTTTTGTTTGGTTGTGGTTTTTTTATTGGTAGCAGGCTCACAAAATCGCTGGTGAAATGCCCACACTGGAACAAAACTTTTCTGGTGAAGACAGAGGATACACCTACTTTGCAGGAGCCAACCGTGGCCAGGGACAAGTGACTGTAGCCTACAAACAAGCCAGCTTTGCCTCCCAAGACAAGATGAAGATGGGTGCTTCCTTTCTGTGGTGCGCTTGCTGGAGGTGCAGCAGAAATGTCTTTCTCCTGCAGAAACAGCTGAGCTTGGAAGATAGAGCTGCCATGTGGCTGAGCTCTGTGCACATTGCAATGCATAGTGCCAGGTGCTGGTAGGCTACATGATGAGCAGAAAAATGGAGTATTGGAGATAAGTGTAGGAAGCTCAGGGTAGGATAACAATGAGACTCCAGTATTGCCATTTCTTCTTGTCTCCATTTTCAGATGAGTGATGGATTTATTTTTTTTTAAAAATTTGTCTCGCAGCTCTGTGATCGCGGTAATCCAGATTAATAGAGAGTCTGTGCCAGTTTAATACAGCTAAATATAATAGTGTACTTCTAGCAAGAAGGACGTGGGCTATACATTCAGGATACAGGAATTTCTATTATTTCTATTTTAGAGCAGTACTGAAAGAAAAGAGAATCATAAGGGACAGTGACTGCTGCCAAAATAAATAGTAGAATCTCAGATGGGCCCATGTGAAACTCCAGAATTCAACAAGGCCACCTGCAAGGTCCTGCACTAGGTCAGAACAATCTCTGATATCAATACAGACTAGAGGATGAATGTATGGAGAGTATACATTCTTGAGGGCCTCGGGACTGCATGGAGTCTCACAACACACAACAGACATGGACCTGTTAGAGTGGGTCCAGAGAAGGGCCATGGAAATGGTCAGAAGGCTGGAACACCTTTCATGAAGGGTCTGAGAGAGTTGGGGTTGTTCAATCTGGAGAAGAGAAGGCTCCATGGAGACCTTATTGCAGCCTTTCAATATATAAGAAAGTAGGAGAGAGGCTTTTTACCAGGGCCCATAGTGACAGAACGAAGGGTAACAAGAGTAGGTTTAGATTGGGTATAAGGAAGAAATTTTTAACTATGAGGGATGGTGAGATCCTGGGACGGGTTGCCCAGAGAAGTTGTGGTTGTCCCGTCCTGGAAGTGTTCAAGGTCAGGTTGGATGGGGGTTTGAGCAACCTGTTCTAATGGAAGGCGTCCCTGCCCATGGCAGGAGAGTTGGAACTAAATGATCTCTGAAGATCCCTTCCAACCAAAACCATTCTGTGATGCTATGAAAGAAGAAATATTCCTTATCTGGAATACCATGCATGTTCCTGGTGATCTCTGTTAAAGGAAAACGCTGAAAAGAACTGAGGGAACTTGGAGAAAATGAGGTGGTTGGGGTGATCAGAAAGCCACTTGCTAGGCTAGGGGGACTAGACCTGCCAAGGTGAAAGGTTGAATAGAACCATGATCTACACACTCAACACAGGGAATAGAAAAGGGGCTCCAAGGCAAACACATAACGGGATTGATGACTGGATGTTGGTATTAAATTCAGATGGGACATGAGGCATGTACTTTTAGCAGTTATTGTGTTTAAAATTTAGGACTTGTCCGTTGTGGGTGGACTATCCATAACAGGTCACTTTGAAATTAAATTAATTTAATCATGTGCTTACTTTCGAAAACATAAAAAAGACCTATGGTCTCTATTGTGCAAGACGCCTGACAAGCTAATTAACGTAATTTCTCCTGGCCTTCTTGTCTATGAATGCCACTATCTGTCAGTATAGAAAGCCATATAACAGTAATAATGATAGCTATTAGGGCAGTAATTCTTGTTTAGTTAAACACCATGCAGCTCTTCCCTTTTAATAAGGGTATTATTTAGCAGGTGTCATCTTACACTTTTTTTTGGTTTCGTTTTGAATTTCTTTGTAATTTAATTGTACTTTTCACTTGCTTTTTATGTACAAAGGAAAACACAAGCTATTGAATCATCAAAAACAGTGTACATGTGTGATTGTAATTGTTTATAAATACTTTTACTTTTTGTTTTAGTCAAAAGGTTGATATTTTCCAGCTGGCTTCTTGAAATTCCTGTTGTTCAGCAAAGAGCTAATTGCTAAAGGAGGCCTGGGTGTATGGCCCTTGAATAAATGAGCAGCAACATTTTGTCAGTAATTGGATTTAAATACTTTAATTACTGATTTTTGTTAACATGCTAATCATGTCAATTATATCAGATAAAATAACTTGAGAATAAAGAGGAATTTACTTTCAAATTAGGGTGGCATTTGGCAAACAGTAGCTGGGAAAATTCATTTCTACAAAGCAGGTATGTGCAAATGTAAAGTAACAGTTTGTCAAACACACACCAAATTAATTAAGTCTAAGTTCCACGAGATTCCCTAACAGTGTTCCTGTCCTATAATTTGGGTGGATATAGCAGTCATTTATTCTAGAGGCTTATTTTTATTTCATCTTTTACGTTGCTGTAACTATTCCTTTCTTTATATTTTCAAGTTGACTTTACAACTGAATTCTTCTTACATCTTAATACATCTTAAAATGTAATTGCTACTTCACCCCTATGCCTAGTTGAGAAAATGAAAAATACTATAGATTCATATGAATTCCAGTATCTCTGAATTTCTGGGAGCTTGCAAATTTTGTAGTCCATTTTTTTAAAATGTAGTTTGTAGTTGAACTTTGAAAGAAATGACTTCTTAAATTTTCAGAGATTTTTTCAGAACAAAGGTGCTGCAAATTGTTCTTCTACCATGTAAGTTTTCTTTCACCTTTTCTGTAAAGCAGATATCCCATGGGACAGTAGTTTGCGTGCTTCCTGCTGTGAAGTCCAGAAAACAGAACATTGCTTTACTTTAGTAGTGAAGAGTTGCCTTTTAAATAACTTTTGGAGGCATCTTTTTTAATACATAATATACTTCAGTAGAAAACTGAATATATAAAAAGGCACTGTGATACCAGGCATGCTTTTTGTTGTTTTCCAGATAGGATTCAATGAAAACAAAATCTTTCTGTTTATAAATTAGTTCCTTAATTCTGTCTGAAATAGTCTAGATACCTTTGACAAGATATGACATGCATCTTATTGTTATTTGAAACAATCTTTTGGCCAGACATCTTGAATATATCAGGCTCGTAAATATTTACAAATTAATAAAAGTTGCCTGAAAAAGTTGCACTGCAAAAAACTGAATCGTCCTTTTCTGCTTGCATTTATTTATAGACTGTACTTAAATGTTCAGCAGTGATGCTGTCTAGACAATATATTGGTTGTTTTGTCTGTGGCATCATCTATTGTCAGAGAAAATGTCTTTGGTAAAGACTTGAAATTGTGTGGCTAGACATTTTAACTCTAAATTTTAAAAATGGTCTCGTGTATATGTATTATATATTTCAGCACATAAAATTGCTTTTGCAATTCTGATGTTTCAGTTAATTTCTCCCTTGTGATCTCCGTTGCTGGAGCAAATGTAATCCATCGATGTTGAGTACCGGTTTTATATCATCTGCCTTAGGTTTGTTGGCAGGTCTTTTTGTTGGGTGTACAGGAAAGCATACATTTTTTTTCACACTTTCTGGATGGGAACAACATCTTGAAAATTCACTGAAAATTCAGAATAGGTCCTGAAAACAAACTTTCTTAAAATAAAAGTTCTATTTAGCAATTGGTATGTTGTTTGTTTTTTTAAATGAACTTCAAGTGTTTAAATTTTACTAATATTTTCTCTGCTGTGCTCTGGAAGTTAGAAGGAGCTCCCTCTGGCTGTCTGTCAGGTCCCCCCAGCAAGGCTCTGTGCCTACCACAGGTGGCCTTGGGATGTTGTGAACTTTTTGTTTGCAGTTGTAGTTTTTTTTCCCCACCCAGTATCTTCTTTCTTTTGTGCTTTCTGTTGCTGTGCACACAGGGTAGGCAACTTCCAGCTGAAGTGGAGATTGCTTATGTGAGCAACTGGAAGACAAGGAGGTTGATGATGGAAATGTGTTTCTTCGGGTACTTGAATATATTTGACGAGGAAGCCTTGCTCAGGGGTAGCAGACTAAAAGTCAGGTCACTACAATCGCACCTGGAAGATCTCAGTCCAGGTCTTGGCTGTGAATCTCACCTCTTGCGGGTTTTCAGAAGCCTTGCCTAGAACAGAAACTTAGAATGTTTAAATCTGTATCATTATAGTAACAACTATTTTTATTTTATTTACCTGTTAGTTCCAACAAGGACAATAGGTGTTTCTTCAGGAGAGAGGCTTTTGTTTGGGATAATTCGAATTGGAGGACTGGAAATCCTCAGTCTCCTTCATAGATACGATGTCCTAAGTGTGATACATTCAAGCAAGTCTCCCACATCTGAAGCTGTTCAAGTCTCAAGAGGAAGCATGCTTTCATCAAACTTAATGTCCTCCATTCAAAAAAAGTCAAGATACTATGGAAGGATTGAAGGACCTCATTCTTTTTTTTATGCAATTTCTGCTTATCCTAATTTTTGAGGCAGTTCTTTGAGATCTGGTGTTCCTTCAGAGCACAGTTGTAGTGATCTTGTCAGCCAGGGAAGTAGCTCCTCCAGTAGAAAGATGAGACTCATCCATTAATTTAATGCAAATTTAAGATTCTGATTCCTGTAAAAAAAATGAGCCAGAACACAAATATGTAATATTTTCAACAGCTTTTTAACTCTGAAATACAAAATGTCTAACTAGAAAAGCAATTTTTCACTCATTGTTTTTTCTCTCTTTGTACGAAGTCCTCTGTTTGCTACGCTGGGTTTGCTGGAGCTTTACTAGCAAACAATCTGGGGTTTGTTCTGCTTCTATGAAATCTAAAGCATTGCCACAACAGCCCCAGAATTTTTCCTTATATTTGTATAGTCATAATATAAGCAGGATTTAGTCTGCAGAAACATTAGGATCGAAAATTTCAGATTTTATTAGTTAGTGGTAAAGAGGATGTTTCTTGACTTTTAAATGTATTTTTAGTTTATGGGCAACCAAAGGTCTAACAGTGCTGGTGTAATAGTTCTGAGTAGAACTGTGCAAAGATGTGTGATAAACATTGAAATTCCAGTAACCTAAATCCTTGCTTCAGTGTCTCTTTTTTAATGCTTCTTCCTTTATCTTCACTTTTTGCTCCTTATTAGATCATTAATTACAAGGTCATGTCAGTTGTACTCTAAATGCATAATGATACAGACTCTCTGAGGTCTCCTTACAGTAATGTTATTGCTAATTATAAAACTGAATCAAGGAGAACATCCTTGCAGTCCTGAGCGGCATGCTCTGACATGCTCTGGGTGGTCCTGCTTTGGCAGGGGAGTTGGACTAGATGATCTCTATGGTCCCTTCCAACTCCAAAAATTCAGTGAAATTCAGTGAAATCATTCTTCAAAATTCCATGGGTTGTTCATATAAAATAAAATATAAAATAAGCAAACTTTGCAGTTTATGACAGCTCATAAAAGATAAATTATATCATGGGATTAAAACTGCATAATTTTTTAAAATTGCATAGACTCTGCAAAGGACACAGGGCAATTCCTTAGTTTATTTTCCTTTACAAACATGGCAGGTTGCTTTATAGCCAAGAAAGCCCACCCGTATTTTCATACCTAAGCAGTGACCCGTTAAGGATGGACTGAATTAGTTGGACATTATAGCGTTGGCCAGAGTGGCTGTTAGGCTCTTTTCTGGTTATCTCTGTTTCTTTCAGTCTGTGTCACTTCTAATAAATGAGTCTTTGATACCATTAGCTGAAACCAGCCGTTTGGCGGGTGCTCTGCATTGTTTGCCTATTGTACGAAAAGCCAGTGTAGGTTGTGTGTCTCCGGTGACAGACGGAGCCAGCTCTGCGCTCCTCTGGGCAAATAGTCAGCCGTCACCTAATGGGTCCATTAGCCAACTTTCCACAGAATAGCCTGTCTTCATCATTGCATGAAATTTTAATAACTTTACATTGTGACTTCAGCTGAAAATTAAGAGGACCTTTTTGTAAGACATTTGTTTCACATTTGAGAAGTGAAGGCGCTTCTTTTCTTGATAGAAACGGTTTAATTTTTTTTTTTTTGCTAAAGCTGCAAAGTGAAGGTAGAGTAGCAGTGGAAATCTTCCAATGTTTTCTTTTGTCTTTTTATTAGCAATTTGTGGACCTCAAATGAAATTATTTTTTATGTTATGTAGCATGGAGGGATTGTTTTTCAGTTGTTGGGGGTTTTATTTTTAGGCAGGAGGATATTTGCAGTCTTGCATTGTCCTTCTGGAAAAAGATTCGACTTGCTTGTTCTTCTAACTTGAATCTTTCTTCACAGTGAAAAATAACTTACATGCTCTTTTTGGTTGTATGAACAATTTCAGAAATAAAAAGGAATGGAAAGAAGAAACGTTGCAACCTGCCCTTCCCCTTACTGATTTTTTTTTTTTTTTTTTGCCCTACCCCTTCCATTTATTTCTTGCACAGTTTTAGTACCCAGTTAAGCCTAGAGGTTGAAAAGAGAGAGGCTCCCTACAGCATCTCTCCCTTTGCAGAACATCGGAATGGCCACATGTACCTGTCATTCCTGACCTTACATCATGATGAAGTCTCCAGAAAGCATCTGAGGATGTGCTGTATCATAACAGAAAAGCAAGATCGGAAAGTACCTCCAGTTGGCCTTAAGAGGAAATTCCTCTTTTTTCCTTTTTTTTTTTGTTTGTTTGTTTTGTTTTGTTTTATTTTCTTCTAGGGGGTGTGTTACAGAAAGTGAAACAAATGAGACTCTCCCAGCTTTTGGTCTTCAGGGTTTCAAAGACTAACATCTAGCCCTAAAATGTTGGTATTGATGAGTAGAGTATGGAGGGGAAATGAATATGGTGTTTGGAGACATTTGTAGACTGCTTTGCTCTGGGGCAGCTTGGTGTATCAGATTGCCAGTTTATCCGCCTAAACTAAAATCACCTCTTTTTTGAAAGCTCATCGTCTTCATTCACACCAGTAGACCTTTCTTGAAGCACCCCCAAGAACCTTGTGTCCCAAGGAACCAATGAGTAGATAACTTCTGTAACTATCAAATGGAAAGAGCAAAGACACATTGGATGAAGACACCCCATTTCCAGGCTGGATGGATGAGGCTGCAGACATCCTGAGGGAACCATTTTTCAGTATCCTAGGATGTGATGGCTCTTAAGGAAATAGTTGTTTTTCTTGGTCTGATAGGTCATCTTTCTGAAAAGAAAGCTGGAAAAAAAAAATCAAACATAAAGACTTCACTGGCCACACTTTTCAATTTTCAATATCAGGGGTTTTTTTAATTTTTCAGCTTTGTTGAACAAAGCTTTCCTTGTGATCAAACATCCTGCTATATAGCAGAGTTGGGAAGATAAGAGGGCAGCATTGACTTTCTTGGAGCTCTCTTGTTTGGCAGAGGGGTTATTAAGGGTCCTCTGTCATTGTCTGAGGTGTTTGCAGAGTACTGAATGACAATGAACTATTGTCCTTTGTATGACTTCTCCAAAAAGCCCAAGTCAAATTAGATGTCACTAAAATCTTATTTGGTGACTGCTTCGTGGAGTAGTCTCATTCTTCTGTTGATTTTTGTGGGCACCCTGCTAACCTTCAGATGTCCTTCCAGTAATCATTTTAACTTCTATTTCTTCTTGAAAACCTTCTAACAAAGGATTGTTTTCATCCAGAAAGCAGAACAAGGCATCAGTGCTTTTAGTCCATGCCTTTCTGAACACACTTTCCTCATAGACCTCCAGGGAGCTGACTCCTAACCCACCCACCAACCATGTGGGTATACTGATCAGAACCTATAGGAGAGTATTTGTTTCAAAGAAAGTTTGAAAGCTGAAGTTACTCAAGTAGTTTGCTTCTGACACCAGTCTGGTCTAAAATAATGATTTAACTTAATGGGAATGGACCAGTGGCTTGCGAATAACATACCTTGGGCCAGCATTGCTTTGAATAGATGGACTTCTACTGAGCAAACAGGAACTTCTCATTTGTATCTATTTCTAAAAAGAGTTCGGTGGTTCAGAAAGAGAACCATTACTTTTATGCCAGAAACCTATACCTTAACATTGTGTTGCTGGTCAGACAAAGGGTGATAAAAATAGTTGTAAGTTAATTCAGTTACATGCATTTTTAATAACAAATGGAGTACCAGAATAATAAAATCTAATATTGCGTACCAGCTGCTTGGGGATTTTTTTCTTTATTCAGTAATTTATTTCAGGACTGACAGTAATAAGTCATTGTTTATTTTCCCCCCATAGTCTCACCAATCATTTTTCCTTTCCCTACTACTCACTCTTGGCTTATGTCATCTTCTCTCCCCTCATTCCTCTCATTCCTCCTCATAAATGCGTACGCAGTGTCTTATAATAAGTTTGATTTTTTAAAAGGTAAGGAGTTTGCTTCCTTTATTTTGTTTTTTGGGGTACGCAGTTATAAAAGTAGAGCTTTTACATTTTTGACTACTTATTTCTGGATGTCTTTGTCTTTGAAGTGCTGATTGAATCTCTGTTAATCTCTTTAACCCCTGAAAAGAAGATTACCTTGACAGTGAAGTTGCTGGGGAGGGGAGAAGCAAGGGAGAGGCTGACTCTTATTGCCCTAGAATGAATTCGGGCCTTCAATAAGGGCTTTTTCTTGCAGCACTCAAGAATACCACTGGTGACTTTTTGCTGCTCAGCCCAATGGGTGAGCACGTATGGGTGATAGCAGTTATAATTGCAGTATGGGGTAGCCTTGTCATCGGCCGTTTGGTCAAATCAGCAATATCCTGGGCAGGATCCAGCAGCTTTACCGAACTCATAAATTGTTTTGAACACGTAATTGTACAAACATTCATACATTTCCCTTTTAATCTACGTTTTTAACATAATTAGTGTGTAAGTCTTTTTGAATCGTGTGTGTGTGTAACTTCCAACAAAAGGCAGGGAATCAGCCAATATATTGGCAAATATATTTTTGCAGAGGGGGTTGGACTTGTATTCAGTGCCAGCAGAAAACCTTGATTGCAATTTTTTAAAGAGAACTAGAGAAACAGGCCTCAAAGTAAGGCAAGAGTTCACACTAGGCAGCCACATGACCAAAAAAATGGTTCAAATTACAGCATTTATTTCCAGGGGCAGAGAAATTACAATGATGAGATTGGGTGTTTGATTGACTTGTATCATGAATTAATAACTGACTTTTCAACTGTAGCTTGTAAGGCTTCTTTTGTAAGGTATTTAGACATGTTCGTCATGCATATATTTGAGTCTTGCTTCATTAACATTTCTGCACAATTAATAAGTTGGGAAGAATAGTATCAGAAGTGAAAAAAAAAGGATATGATGTGCTTTTGTGATGATTTATTCTGTGGAAAACTCTCAGACAGGACCTGTAAATATGCAGTTATTTGACTTTGTTGCTGCACCAGTAATTGTATTGCATTATAGCACTAGGGGCTGAATTGACTGAGTGAATGTTCTTAATTTTATGAGCAGTAAATTCTGTATGGTGTTTCACTGGCTACGGAACTTCTTCTTTAAAGGAACTCTGATTTGTGGTTCTTAAGGAAATTACAGTATCTTTAGTATTGTAATAGTTATACAGAGGGAATTAGTTTCAGTGTGACTATAATAAGTATTTGTTAAGTAAGATTTACTTTGTTCCATATTTTTGTGTCTAATAGTTAACAAAGAGAGAATTTAAAAGGAAAAAGATAGACACACAATGGGACACAGTTTCCCTAATTGTAGTTAGAGTCTATGAACCCACTGTAGTTATCAAAAGACATTTTTTAATACTTTCAGACTGCTGCTGTTTACTTTTTTTAACTGATTCATTGGAGAATGTGTAGCAGTTGATTTTCTATTTTTGTGGAGGTTTCTTCTTTTGAAGCTGCAGTAAATTTTAAACTTTTTTTTCCCCAAGAATATAAGATTTTTCATGCCAGACTAGTGCTGCATTTAATAGAGACTCCTGTTTTTTTCCTGTTTTTTTTTTTTTTTTTTTTTTCCCCAGCTGGGGTAAGCCAGAAAATGCCTGCTACCAGTTGTCACCACCTGATAAATGGCAGGTGGTGACTTGTTAAGACTCAGTAATTTTAATTGTTGGCGACATGTCTCCTCTCTGATTGCCTCCATCAGCAGGTAATAGATGTCCACCTAATAAACAGCTCTGGCCCAGTCTGTCTGTAGTGGGAGCTGGGAGCAGTCTCGGGCCATCAGGGCTACAAATTGTCACCTGTCTGGGCGCAGTTCAGTTTCTAAACTAATAGAGATGTTGTAATTACTCTTCTAAATTATTTTCTAATTCTAGTTAGACTGTAGAGCTTAACCCTATCCTGTGGCCGTGCAAATCCCAGGTTTGTTTGCGAGTTAATTTTGGGTGTTGGCAATGGATGAAACTTCTCTACATCTTTAAAGATATTAGTTGTAATACCACCAGCACACAGGTGCTTAAAAAAGAAAGCAGGTCTGCCCCATTCATTTTCTTCATATAATTGCTTTGGATTTGCTTCTTATAATTGACTTGGGATTTGTCACCTCTGTTTCCACTTCTACCCCGCTATAGAATTCTTCAGTGTCTTTTCCTCGCCTGTTGCCCAACCCCTTTTTTGTTTCTTCTTCTTTGTTTACCATTTACAGTCCACCAAGAAACTGGGATGAAGAATAACCCAAATGTGCTGTTAGTGTGTGTGTTGTAAGGGAAAATAATTATGTCCTCTCTAGTTTAGGAATAACTTAGATTTTTATTCCAGAACACTTTTTCATCAGATTTTATAAACTGCACATAGGAGCAATTCCTGGGGGTTGTTTTTGGTTTTTTAACCAGTAATAAATTGTGAATTTTCAGTCACTTTGGGGAATCTTCTGCATTAACTACCAAAGGATGTAACAAAGAGATGAACTTATTCTTTCCTCTCATTCTCACAGAAGCAACCATGGGGTGCATTAAAAGCAAAGAAGATAAAGGTCCATCCATGAAATACAGACCTGATAATACTCCAGAACCTGTTATTTCCCACGTCAGCCATTACGGATCAGACTCCAGCCAAGCAACACAGTCACCGTCAATAAAGGGATCAGCAGTTAATTTTAATAGTCATTCCATAACTCCTTTCGGAGGGCCCTCAGGAATGACACCTTTTGGAGGAGCATCATCTTCATTTTCAGCTGTGCCAAGTCCATATCCTAGTACTTTAACAGGTGAGTGTTACAGAAAATGATGTATTATTATTATTATTATTATCATACTAATAAAATAATATGGTATGAAACCTTGCCACACAGAAATAAATTGCAAATTTAAAGTAAAGTGCCTTTTAGGGATTTCTGATTTTCAATATCTTTACTGCTTAGATAATAATTCAGCCCATATTCACTGGTCAGTGGGGCTTGGGCATTTGGTGTTTTGCCTTTTGTTTTTGCTGGGGAGGTAGGATCACAGAACAGAGAAATTTAAGATTTTTTTAAAGGCAGTAATGGGAATAGTTGATAAAATTGTATTAGTAGTTCGTCCTAAGCTGCTGAAGGGGATGCACATGTGATAATGGCTTTAAACTTTTGCAGAGAGGTACAAAATGAAAACAGTTCAAGTTCAGGAAATTTAAACTTTTCAAACTTACTTGATTAGCTGTAAGCTACTTTAATGCAACACAAAATCTGTTCATTTGTAAAGCTAAACAGGATATGCAGTATATTCTGTGTACTTTACTATATGAATACGATGTGTGAAACAGAAAAGAACGGAATTCTCATTGTTGGGGTTCATATTGAAACCGAAATTGAAAACATAAAAACAGAATTTACAAGGCTCAGAGACCTTCTTGGCTGTGATGTAAAGTCTCTGAAGATACAGTGTTTTAAAGTGATACGCATGTTGTAAACCCACCTTTATATCAAAATCTTAAAAATTCATTTCAAAACATTGATTTTGTGCACATGGTTAATTTCATAGAATCATAGAAAGGGTAGAGTTGGAAGACACCTTAAAGATCTTCTAGTTCCAACCCTCCTAGTTTTGCTGGCTATTTTTGAGAGGAAGCTGTGCTTAATTATTTTTTTTTGAGAGAAGAAAGAGTAACTTATTTTAGAAGCTTTGCACACACACACTTCACAAAACAAGGTAATTAATTCCTTCTTATTCTGTTTCTAGTTTTCCACAAACCTCTACACGGCACAATTACGGTGCTCACATGTTTGCTTTGTTACAGTGGCATTTAAAAGATTTTAAACACAATAAATTTGAGATCCATAAAAACCCACTGTGGCCTTGACATTAAGCAATTCAGGAAACCAAATATGAATTGTCAGGTAATGATCACTTTGTATTCCCTTTTTGGAAATTCATTAAATACCAAATAATTAAAATGAGCATCTGTCCTGTCTGAAAATTTTTTAGCCATTTCTGAATCCCTATTTTGGATGAACAGATGCAGAAATGAAAGTAAGGCAGCATAACTTCTGATTCATTAACTCCACTGAGGAAAGTTTATCATTCTTCACCTCCTCCAAGAACCTCTGAGTATTTCTTCTTACTAGATCTGGTTCTTTGTTCATGTGGGAATCTCCAGCAGTGTTTGCAGGTACTCCTGGGTATTACCAGACATCAAAGATGTAGCCCCCACCCAGGTACGACAAATCCTTTGCTGCAGAGACCAGAAGGGATGTTCTCTTTCTTGTCCTTGTTCCCGCCGTTACTTAATCATGTTATATCTTGGACCAGAGTCAGCAGAAGAGATTTTTCATGAAATCTCTCGTCAGTGTGAATTCAGTTATCAGCAGGCAGGCTGGTTTGGGTGAATGCCCCGATTATTTTGGGATCAGGTAAAATAATAGTACATGTACTCCTCATTTTGTAAAACCAGCCCATCCACAAACAAACACATTAAATAAAAATTTTTAAAATGCAGCAGCAGTTGTTTGTTACAATTTTCAGATCAATCAAAATTGGATGTTTTTGTGAAAGAATAAAATGACAAACTTCATCTGGCTGTAAGCTTTCTGTATTTGTGACAAATTAAACACTGGGCTGCATTTTGTGGCCCTTTGTTTCGCCAGGGAGAAGAATAGATGGGCTTGTTGGACAGGACGCAAGTGTCAGTAGGACTTACCCAGTCCATCAGTGATGTCTGACAGGAGGATGATATGGTTGTCATTGGGGTCTGTAGTGCGGCTGAAAGGATTTGAGCTGTCTTTTATTCCTTTAGAGCAGAAAAGGAGAAGAAATTTGAGTTAGTCACACTGCTCCTGTATTACACATTCTCAGTCAGCAGATACTTTGAATTCTTAGAATATTACTGAAAATCACAAATAGTTTGAAGAGCTAAACTAGATCATCTTCACAAAGAAAAGCTGGAAGAGACTTCAAAGATCATTTGATCGGTATCTGTCTAAAACATTCTGTGCTGTTGCTGTTCTCCTGAAGTATTGTATTGTTCTTTGCTATTCTCTCTTGTTAGTGAGAATAGAAAGAGGTTTTATGGTAGCTAAAGTGTTGAAATCAAAACTTTCCAAGGATTATATATCGGCTTTTTCAATTTTTTCTTTAAAAAATAATGAAGAGTACACAAATATTGATAATTACTGATAATTGTCATATTGCATGGTTTACATTTGAATCTACTACTTCGACTAGTACTACACAGTCTAGAGGAATTAATTGCTTGCTTGTTCCCATGTTAGTATCTTTCTAGATGTTGGACAGTTTGGAAGTTCTTGGAATCTCCCAATTTCTTTATATGCAGTTAATGACTTTTGTAATATTGTGACTTGAGGTATTGATTTTCTTCATCTGCTGAAGAATTCTCTGGGGATGGTTTATTTTTGTAACATTTGGTTTCTGTTTGTGTGGATATGGTATACATCCCCACAATTTTCTTGTTCCATGTAGCAGTTTGTATCTTAAAAATAATGCAGTAATAATAATACACGCAAAAATTGGTAGAAACATGTTGATTTTTAACTTACATTAGGAACTGTTCACTCCTAGGGAATATTCTAATTCATTTTCAGTTCATAAATCACACTTCAAAAAAAACCCCTCAATTACTCTTAACCTCCTGTGGGGACTTTTTGTTCTGCTTTTCCTGAAGGAACTGTAAATTCATTTCCAGCCGTAGCCTGCTGAGATAGTGTAATCTCAGGAAGACTCTAAATCAAATGAAAATATTTAAGTGATTAGGAGCTCTTACATCAGAAAGTGTACATTGTAAAAGAATATTAGATATAGACAATACCCATTGCATTATGTATTTTTTCTTTCTGATCACTGTCATGTTAATTGTAACATCTAAAATTAATTGCCACATGTTTCTGTTGGTGGTCTTCTGTGTATATTCTGGTACATACACATGCGTGTTAGAAATCTAATATTATAGTTTTAAAAATAAGTTATTGCTTGGACTATCATTAGGCTTCCTAAATGTCCCTTAGACTGTGAAACAGCATTTCTAGAGCTTAAGAAGTCTTTCTGAATTGCCCATCTGCAATTTTCTATTTTAACATTCTTCCAGCTATGGTACATAGTTCATTATTTTTGCTTGTAGCTTGTACATCTCATATAGCCAGTTCTCCTGTCCCTCTTCCTTTTTTAGCCCAGTCTTATAGATCAGTTAAGTATAGAAAATGTTTTTCTACTGCAAGTAGAGGGGCCTCCTGCCCATCTATCTTTCACACGTGTAACCTGTTTGTGGGACGTGTTCAGCAACATGCCCTGTACCAGAAGTGGGACGGGGAGGCAAGTTGGTGGAGTGCAGCTGCTCATCCCATGACAAATCGTGGTCCTTGTTCTCCAGAGTCATGCACTGATGGATCATCCTCAGCAAAGGTCTGCTTCACTACTGGGGAGACTTGATGGAGTTAAAAAAAAAATATATCACTAGTTGTAAGGTGTCTTTGTCCCCAACAGAATACTTTTATTACTGATTCAGTTCCTTGAGTAGGTCTTGATGTGTCACCCCAGAAAGTTGGGAACACATTGGTTATTTATGGCTAAGTTCAACAGGAAACTTCTGTAAAAATTAGTGGCTGATGCTTGACTGTTTTGGTGGTGTAGGATCTTCTAGAGTTGCACTCCTTAACAAGAAGCTAGCTCAATAAAGAAGCCAGCTTTTTCTACCGCTGATGTTTTGTGCAGATTTCTATCTATAGTGCTATAATTATTAATGTACTTCCAGTGATGTATCTAGCTGTCTTTTGTGGTGTGGAAGCATATTTTTAGCATGTCTCTTTATAGGCTTTCCTCTGCCTTAAGAAATGCGCTGGTTATTGATCCATCTTCCAAAAGGATATACAACCCAGAGTGTTTAGGTGCTTCCAAGTCAAAATTGATGAGTTTTTTCATGGACAAGTCCTTAAATCAGGTGTTGCAGCATTACTGCTATATAACATGGTGTTGTTTGTTTGTTTTTTTCCAAAGGTGGTGTTACTGTATTTGTGGCCTTATATGATTATGAAGCTAGAACTACAGATGACCTTTCATTTAAGAAAGGTGAACGGTTCCAGATAATAAATAACACGTAAGTGTTCTCATTCACAGACTTCACTTGGTTGTTGTTGGGAATAAATAGACCCTCAACTCTTCTTGAAATCTGCATGTCTTATTTCAGTGAAGAGTAGGTGTGTTGGGGGTTTCTATTTCCTTGAACGTGAGAGTTCAGCAAGCATGGGGTTAAAATATTGATACTGACAAGACAATAACTTCCAGGCTTGAGGTCACCTTTGGGTGCAGATGTAGGACTGTAGTCACTGGGGCAGCCACAAACCTTCTCAGTTTGTTGGGTTACATCCTCCCACTCCCTGCTGCAGGGAGGCACAGCTACCCACCATGGGGCAGCAGAGATGGAGAAACGGGCTGTCCCACCCCATTCCAGGCCCTGCAGGTTCTCTCTGACAGCTTTCCATATCTGATCCCACCTCACTTCCATATCTGATGGGGAGGTGGGCGCAGCCGGCAGCAACTGCACCACGAATGCTGGAGGCAAGAGCCCTGGCTGTAGGCAGGGACTTGTGGCTGTGGAAGTGTGTCAAGCCGGCCTCCACAGTAAATCCACCCTCAGATAGCTTGGGAGAAGTTTGATGTTTCATTTTCATTGCAGCACTGTTACAGTATTACAGCCTGATTTCTAGAAGTCTAGTAAAAAGGAAGTTATTTGTTCACCTTGGTGATTTCTTTACCCGTAGCTTTGGGCTGTGTTAATAGTTCCATTGGTACATGTCAGTTTTCATCCATCCAGTTCTCTAATTTTCTTAGCTGACTTCTTGCTTCATTCGTTGCTCACTGTCAACATACAGGCAGAATGATCTGGGAGAGGCAGATGAAGACTAGAGAACTGGGAAGTTTATTTATACATCCCTTCCATAAAATGTTTTGTTGCAAGTTCGTGTTTTGCATATATAGTTAAATTCCTTTTACATTAAAAAAAAAAAAAAGCCAAACAAATAACAATAAAAAACACCAAAAAACCCCACAAACCCAAAAATGTTTAAAATAAAAAATTTCACTGAGTCACTCGTGCTGCTTACAATGGAAAGAAAAATATATTTAGGTGTAACACAAACTGTTTTAGATGCTTTCATAATTAAAATAACATATTCCCTTAATTTAATGTACTTTTCATATGTAAGGATGTTACAGCTGCTAGAGAATGATGTATTGTTTATATATGGAAGAGATAACCAATGTTGCATTGCAGGGAAGGAGACTGGTGGGAAGCAAGATCCATTGCTACAGGAAAAACAGGCTACATCCCCAGCAATTATGTAGCTCCTGCAGACTCCATCCAAGCAGAAGAGTAAGACGTTGTATCCTGTCAATCTGTTCTATGCTTTGTGCCCTGTGGTGATACTCTTCCTTTAATTCAGTATATGTAACATTTAAGGGCAAAGTGGGATAATACTACTAATTAAAGGATAGCAATGCTACTTGGATGATGTCAAAGGTATAATTATAAGTAAGGGTGAGGTAGACACTCATGAAAATGTTTATGCCTGCTTTCAATATGTTGGGCTAAAGGAAAAAGGATTGGGGAACATAGTAATGAAGATAAGAATTGGGTGACACTCATTGTATTTCATATAGAAAAGAAATGGATACTTTTTAGTTAAAAGTTCACACATCATCAACTCTAGGTTTTTATCCTTATTTTGCTAAATGCTAATTCAAAATCAGCTATACCTTTGGTAGCACCTAAGCTTACATTCTAAAAAAAAAACATTTGTGTGGACAGTTATTGCTAATCTATTAATCTATAACAACTTTTTATAGTGACAAAATTCTTAGGCACACTAAGGACTACTACAAACCGGGAAAATTGTATTGTTTTGGTACCAGTATTTCCTACATTTATTTACAAACAAATATTTCAGAACAGTTACAGAATCACATAAAGTTATTGTGGGAACTATGAGTTGGGGTACAGTTTCAGGTTATAATTGTTCCAAGGGATTAATTGTATTTGTTGTAGTAGAAATACAAAGCTCCACATCTCTTGCTTCAATATACAGGCATGGTACTGCCAATAAGCAATTCCCTGATACATGAGCTGCTCACTTCTGTGTTTGCTACTGCACTTCTGGGAAAAGTGCCTGATTTCCAAGACGTTTCCTGAATTTCAAGATGAGACTTTAGCATGTTGCTGCTGCTCTCACCTGGCTCTTTGCTATTAAAAAGTAATTGCCTCAAAGACACACAGTTATTTTACACTCTTGAGTTTAAACTGCTTTTAAAATTATTGACTTCAGATTTTTTGAAAAAAAGTTGAGGGTTTGGTTGTTTTTTTTTTAAAAAAAAAGAACTATACAGTAAAAGCATATTGTCATTACAGCTGCAGTGGTGGTAAAATAGAAATGATAGCCCTTTGCAAACTAAGAATGCAGTGTTTCTTCAAAGAAAGTATTGCTCCTAAAGACTGGCAAACCAAGGTGGGAGGTTTTGTCATAGGTTTACGTGATGACTAGAGGCAAGAGTGAGGAAGCTTATTTTAAACTTACTATTTTAAAGAACCTAGTGCTAATTTTATTAAATATTGCCACAGTATTTGGAGTAGAGTTCATTTGCTTTAGAGTTCATTTGTTAGCCCGGGGCTTTGATAGCATTTATAGATTTTGTGTTGTGATTGCAGTTAGAGTTACAAGTGCAAAAGCAATACACAGCCCCAGATTGCTAGGATTTTTTTTAAGTGGTCTTATAAATGTCTGAAGGCATTTATATCACAAACTGTTTGTGGCAGGATCCCTATTATCCATGTGCGTTTTGAATGATACCATAATATAAATGTTTAATGCTCATAAAAAGAACAAGTAAACCCTATTATTATTTTATAGGTAATGAAATAAAACAGCACTTTACAATACAGTTTGTAAATTGTTGTTGTAGTCTGGGGAAGAGGCATTTTCATGTGAAGTAATTAACTAGGGTTCAAGTTTGCTTCAATAAAATTATAAGTTACATCCAATTTGTCTCAACTGTATGTACTTTAATATCGATTCTAACTTTGCACATCTATTTAAACAGTCCCAACTGCAAATACAATTAAAAGTAAGAATAAGTTTCAAATTCCCAAGTGATTTCACAAGCCTTTCTGTTCACCCGCCAACAAAATGATCCTCCTTGCCCACATTTCCCCCCCCCCCCCCCAAAATGTTTCACCAACAAAACCATTGTTTTTCAGCAAGTTCCCAATACTGCTTTTCTTCCAACAATCATGAAGCCAGATTTGCTTGATACTATGACAGGGCCAAATGAAAACATTTGGAATTTACACTTTGCATCACTTTGTGACTTCTGAAGCACACAATCAAAATAAACTACAGTTAGAAAAAAGTGTTATTACAAAGACTGGGCATTCACTGGGAGATGGACCTTAAAATTATCTCTGGCTCAGAACAGAGCTGTGTGGAGGCTGTTCATCAGGATGAACACACCTTGGGTGGATAGAAGAAGAAATTCCTTTTATGAAAGAACTTAAGGAAAGAACAAACGCTGGTATTTTAAAACATCTGTATACTTGCCATATCAGAATGATGCAACAAAGATGGAGTGTTACTCAGAGGCAAAGGAGACCTACCACAGGGCTGTTGCTAAATGATCTGCAGAAAGAAGTGCTCCCTCTACAGAGGCACAGAAGGATGGGAGGCAATAGACGTTGCAACAGTGGAGGTTGCAGCTGGGTATAAGACACCTTTTTATCGTGAGGAGAGCCAGGCAGGAGCACAGGTTGCCCAGATTGGCAGTGCAGGGTCCACACTTCAAGGTTTTCAAGACTGGAGAGGACACAACGCCCTGAGCAGCCAGGTCTGATCTCACAGCTGACCCTGCTTGCAGCAGGAGGCTGCACTAGAGACTTCCCAAGGGCCCCTTCCAGCCTGAATGAACCTGTGATCTGATGATATTTATGTACATCAACTTTGCATTAAGTATCAGGGGTTTTAACATATAGCCAAGACTTCTTAGAGAAGGTAGTTTTGGTGCTGCAGTGTGGTGAGAGTGCTACTAACAATATTTCACTCTCATCTGATTCAGCTTGACCTGTGAACTTCTTAACCAGAAGGAAGGTGCTACTTCCATGATGAGTACTGTTGATGGCCGTTACTAAACCATCAGAAAAACAGAGTATGTGCAGATAGAGGCCTCTGTACGTGTATTTTGCAAACAGCAGAAATGAGAACCATATAGCAATAAGTCATCTTAATCTTTTGGTATTTTGGATGTCATTACTTTTGTTGATCTATAACTGCTTTAGGATACTAGTAGTTCAGTCAATGCTTGATATTTCTAAATCTTGTATTCATATGATTACGAAGGCATAGGAAGCTCTTACTTATACATGTCTCCTTTAACACTTTCTAGGTGGTATTTTGGTAAGATGGGCAGGAAGGATGCAGAAAGGCTACTTTTAAATCCTGGGAACCAACGTGGTATTTTCTTAGTAAGAGAGAGTGAAACCACTAAAGGTATGTATATTTATGTATATGTCCTCTCTCTCCCATCACCACCACCACCAAGGTGGACATAATGACCATTTTTATGTCTCTCACATCATGTATATGCATGTGCACACATGTATATGTATAATGACAGTTAGAGAAATATGGTAAATATGTTTTTAAATTTTTGTTTCCTAGGTGCTTATTCCCTTTCCATACGTGACTGGGATGAGGTCAGAGGTGATAATGTGAAACACTACAAAATCAGAAAACTTGACAATGGTGGATACTATATCACAACCAGAGCACAATTTGAATCACTACAGAAGTTGGTGAAACACTACAGAGGTGAGCCTGAGTTCTAGAGTCCCAATGCTACCTTCTGACTATCACTGGGAAGAAAAACAGCATATGCAGCTTATTTTTTAAATTCACAATTATAAATTTCTTTTTTATTTTAACAAACAGTGAATGGGCTCGTTCTTTTTATAAACATTAGGATGTTACTTTTGTTATAGTCTTACCCCTGCTGAATGACAAAGCTTCTTTTTTTCCCCATTTTCCAGAACATGCTGATGGGCTATGCCATAAGCTAACAACTGTGTGTCCCACTGTGAAACCACAAACACAGGGACTAGCAAAAGATGCCTGGGAAATTCCTAGAGAATCTTTAAGGTTGGAAGTTAAGTTGGGCCAAGGATGTTTTGGTGAAGTATGGATGGGTAAGAGCTTAATGTGACACCTTTCAGTTGTTCGTGTGAAGGTTTTAATAGTATTTTAAGTAAATCAGTGTTGGAGTATTGGGATCTGAAAAGAAAATCTAATAAAGAACTGAAGAGATGAAGTACCAATTATGATCAGTCCTGTAAAGTTAAAAATAATACTCAATATAACTTAAATTAATAATTATACCATTAGCTAACAAAACAGAAGCAAAAAACAATCGGTTTCAGCAGAAAATCTCTTTGGTATCATAGGGAAGAATGAAATCTAATTTGTTTCTCCAGGAACATGGAATGGAACCACAAAAGTAGCCATCAAGACACTAAAACCTGGTACAATGATGCCAGAAGCTTTCCTGCAGGAGGCTCAGATCATGAAGAAACTCCGACATGACAAGCTTGTTCCTCTGTATGCTGTTGTTTCAGAGGAACCGATCTACATTGTCACTGAATTCATGACAAAAGGTGTGTGCAGAATAGTTTGAAGATGCTGCCTTTAAAAGATTATTTAAGATCCCAGCAACAAATTAAATGTTTAATCAATGTTAGGCTTAAGCTGACTAGAGTGTAAGTGGCAATTTTGATTAAGAGAAAATGAGCAATGCTTGACCTACTTGAAGCGGTTCTGATTTAGATTGTGGGTGGAGATGTGATTTTTTTTGCACATCTGTGTCACCCTTACTAATCTTACAAGTACAAGATTAGGGGTTTTTTTCTCCTCGTTTTTTAGTATGTACTGCCTGTTAGTTTAAAATTGGATGGCGTTGCTGGGAATCTTTTTATGAGAATATGCCTGCCTGTAGACCAGTCATGCTCACAATGACAGAATCAGTTGGGTTTGGGGTTTTTGGTTTTTTTCAGTTTTTCTTTTCTAGAAGTGTAATATTAAATTTTTAAAAGGTGAAGGATTTTTTTTTTCCAGAATCCCTCCTATATCTCCTTGTTTTCAGTCTTTCATCCTTCTTCCCTTGCTGTATATAGTTGTCCCCTCCCCCTATGCTGAAACGGAGATTTAGAGATTTAGGCTGAATGTAGAAATAGACATCATAAGCATATTAGTGTTAAGAAGCAGCAGATTTTCAAGTCAATTATTCCAGATTTATAAAATCCAGGCTTTTGTTCACCTCACAGAGAAATTTTGCTATCCTGGTAAGAAATAGAAACAATGTTAAAGGCCAAGAGAGTGGATAGTTGTGTTCAGTACTCTGCCACAAAACTGGGGGTGGGAGGAGGTCCTGTTTGGATGGGTTTCCTAAGCATTGTATACGTTTGAAAAGATAGAAAGGAATAGAAAATATAAAAAATTCCTTCTGCGTTGTTATTCTTAAATTCTTAAATAACACTAGACAATCACTCTGTCAGACCTTCAATGCAAAATCAGTTTTCTATTGTTCAGAAATCAGGTTTTAGCTAGACAATCAGGATAAAAAAATGTTTTATAGCATTCTGCCTAAAAAAAAAAAAAAAAAAGAATAAAACCAGAACTGTGATGTTAACTTGCAAAAGCAGAAGTAAAGAATTGGAAAAGTAGTTGTGGGTTTATCTAAGTTATGTATTCGAAATACCATTGGAAGCCTCTGTTTTCATTTGAAAAACTTCTCACACTTTACCAAAACAATATAAAAGCTATTTGGTTGTTCATGCTTGAAAGTCATTAGAACAAAATTCTTCCTCCCCCTCCCTCCCTTTACAAGGAAAAGAGGTAGGTAAGAATTGCACAGTACCCAAAATTTTTTTCCAGTGTGGACGGGTTGCTAGAGGTCAGAATGAAATCTTTGCTCCTGTTCAGTCCTTTGAGCTCATGAACCAAGGTGGGGAAAAAGTCTGTATGAACACACACAACAAAAGTCAGCAGTGGTGTGGGTCTGGCCTGCCACTTCCAATGTAGAAATACAACAAGTGACTAAACCCACGTTTGGAGGTATCTTAATTCACAGCTACAGCCATGAATCCACTGGAAGATCTGCAGTTCAGTGGCTTTTTTCCCCACCATCACCATTTGTAATTCTACCATTGTAATTTTGAATGTGATGAGACTGATTAGTTCTCCATCTTCACCAGCTTCTAAAGGAAGAGATTGTGTTCCTATACCCTTATGGCACAATAAGACCTGTAGGGAAACCTGTTATGTCAGAGACAAAGTTTTTGCTACTTGTATAAAGATTGCTGTCTTAAAAGGGGTAAAGGTCCTTGGAACTGATTTCAGTTACTACTTATGTTGTATTGTTCTGGCCACAACTGCATTATATAAGTGGAAGAAGCTAATATCATAAAGGATGGAAGATACTTTTGGTTTCCCCTGTAAGGAAAAAAAAAAACAAACCACAAAAATTTCAGAATAATTTCTCTACTATACAATTGGAGCTGGCAGAAAAAGTAATGGATAGGAGGTTTTCTGTTCTTCAATTATAAATCTCGCTGTGGGAAAAAGTCCAGCTTGGAAGGGCATTAATACCAGCAATATTGTGGAAAAATTCTTACGTATTGCCATATAATCATCAAGCAGCAGTCTGTTTTATTATTGCTTAGTTATCCCAACTATTGAAATGGATTCCAAAACCCATGGATAAAATTTGCCCTAACTGGTTATCAGGACAGAGACAACTACAGTCAGAGTCATTGAATCATGTATTCTGGTAAATGATGGCTTTTCAAATACATATTTTGGAAGATTAATATGTAAATCATAATGTGTAGGAAAAATAATCTCATTCATCTTTTCAGGTGAAGTTAATTTTTTTGTGTTTTTCCTTTTTAATCCCCGAAATGTGTCATGTTTTACAGGCAGCTTGCTAGACTTCCTTAAAGAAGGAGAAGGGAAATACTTAAAACTCCCACAGCTGGTCGACATGGCTGCACAGGTACATTGTATAAACCAAGAAAACTGTATTTTGTGCTTAGAGAAGAGATTTAAACCTGTATCAGATACTAATTAAGCATAAGTATTGAATGCTTTGGCCACTGTGTGCTGTTCTGTTGTACATCTTCTGTTGTAGTTTTGTAATTTGTGAAAAGGAAATAGTCTAGTTCCCAATCTGCAGATACTGTTGTATAGCCAGACAGACTCTAATCAGTGCTGTCACAAGCCCTTGCTATGCTATGCACTGCCCTTGCTATGCTATACTTCCTATACTTATACAATGAGAGCGGAGCTAAAATAAAGGGGTACAGCTTAATGCTTGGGAAACATGTATGTAGTAATGAAAAATAATCCTTAATAAAACTTTATTTTTAAGATTGCTGATGGCATGGCTTACATTGAAAGAATGAACTACATCCACAGGGATCTCCGGGCAGCTAACATTCTCGTAGGAGACAATCTTGTGTGTAAAATAGCAGACTTTGGTTTAGCAAGGTTAATAGAGGACAATGAGTACACTGCAAGACAAGGTAAGACCAATTTATTTACTGAATAAATAAGACCTTACTTAAAACTATTACATTTAGAAGAATATGTCTGTGTATTCTATCTGCATTAATAGAAGTTATGCATATGTGTGCTTTCACAGCTATATTTAAGTGTCCCCCTCACCTAAGTGCCATTTTAGTCACCTTTTTAATGTTCCAAATTATCTGGCAGTTTGCTTCGGTTTTCAAAAAGCTCTTTTAGTTATTTTGGGGGGTAAAAATTGCTATGGTTTGAAGAGAGCTGAGATTCCAGAGAGGTCGCTCATCAGATTATGAAAATCATCCCACTTTTTGAAACATATTTAATTAAGCATCCCAGATGTCTTAAGTGCTTCCAGAAATTGTAGCAAGCAGTTGCTGCCCTAGTTTGAAACTGTTTTCCAGTTTGAAATATTAAAATACTAAACCACATCAAATTTTGTTAACAAAGCAAAACATAAAATGTTGAGTGCCTTATTCTTCTTAAAATACTTCAAAGTGTAAGGAAATTATGCATAAGTGAGGGAAAATTGAGCATCTGTATTTCCAACGTTTGCAGGAGCTAAATTTCCAATTAAATGGACTGCTCCAGAAGCAGCATTGTATGGTCGGTTTACAATCAAGTCGGATGTGTGGTCATTTGGAATTTTACTGACAGAGCTAGTAACAAAGGGGAGAGTGCCATATCCAGGTAAGAGGAAAATGTAATAGGTTTTTCTTTTCCTTGTGGTGCTTTGTTCTTCTGAAGTTACCTTTTGTACTTTTTGCCTTCATTCAGAGCCCACAGTTGACAAGCAGAGACAAAAACTTAGTCATGCTTCACCGGATCCTTTGTTCACAAAGCTGCTTTGTTTTATTTACAGATTAACTATTCTATATAACATTTGTAAATGTGACTGATAGTTCGTTTCAGATTAGTGGATATCCTTGTGGTTTCCTATCTGTCTGTTCTTGAAATGTCTGCTATTGACATTTTCCCAGGCTACAGTGAGCATCGGTAGAGTGAGCCTGCTAGACCAGTTTTTGAAACTAAACATATGTAACATTTTTTCAGATATTTTGCTGTAACTGGCATTTCTAAGGCAGTTCTGTTAGGTATAAAATGCCTTTTTCTTGACCTGATTTGAAATCAAGTGGTCCTTGAATGGAACTGAAGGCAGGCAGAAAGTATTTGTGCTCGAGTCTCTTTTTTGAAAGGACAGGTCCAAGGCAGTGGGGAAAATATACAAATGAAAAGGTGTACAAATGGAAGAAGAACAAAATACTGAGGAATTAATGATGTAATGAAATAATTTTTAGAAAATGTATTTAATGCAAAATGTAAACAATTCGTTCATTATAAAATGTGTTCATTGAAGTTTCTGCTATGGAAGATTCATGTGTGTTGTGGCCGGAGAGACACATAAAAAACTTTGGAAATCTGTTCTTTGCATAATGTTATTCAGAGCTGACGTGCTTTCCTTTTAGGGATGGTGAATCGGGAAGTTCTGGAACAAGTGGAACGTGGATATAGGATGCCTTGCCCACAAGGCTGCCCAGAGTCTCTCCATGAGTTAATGAAACTGTGTTGGAAGAAGGACCCTGATGAGAGACCAACATTTGAATATATACAGTCTTTCTTGGAGGACTACTTTACTGCTACAGAACCACAGTACCAGCCTGGAGACAATTTATAAGCCAACAGTCTATATAATGTGCACAATTCTGCCAAATGTAAAAGACTTGCAAAGAATTCCTGACGTCTGTAAGGAATCAAAGGAAAGAAAATCTTCACTACTTTGCATGCTCTTAATGGCAAACTGGAATTTCATAATGCAGTTGCACAAAACCACTTTTCAAGTGTTATAATCTAATTTACCAATGACATGTTTTTATTTTTTTCCTCTTTCCCAACTTATTTTCAGGGTCCAAAGGAAGCTTACTGAAAATGCAGGGTAGAAAAAATGAGTGTTGGTGTGAACAATAGCAGAAAAACCAATGTTTCAAATCCTTAATTTTCCCAACATTTGATAATCATTCTACTAACGAGGGAATTGTCTGGAACTAGTGATCTTGGGGTAAGACATTTTTAAAAGAAGAAGAACTTTGTGGGACCAAGCAATTCTATTCCAGTTCTGTAAAACTCCCTGTGATCAAAACTACATGTGTGCCCTCCCCCTTTGCCCCCACAACAAAGATGGTACAACTGTATTTGATATATAGCCTTGATCTTTAAGCTTCCTCTTGCATGGACGTAATTAGGGTAGGCAGGTTAAAAGAGAAATTGGAACAGTGGATGACAAACTTGATCTAAATGGTAGACCTCAATAGTGAAATTAGAGAGCGCAATGCACTGTGTTAATACTGAATTTCACTGAATTTCACTGAATTTTTGGAGTTGGAAGGGACCATAGAGATCATCTAGTCCAACTCCCCTG
>JAOTQQ010000012.1:104298539-104315819 GCA_026546715.1 Gallinago undulata
CAGCGATAACATCTGCCAGCTCTCTCAGCACTCGCGGGTGCATGCCATCAGGGCCCATAGACTTATGAATGTCCAGTATTAATGTAACTGGAAAGTAGCATGAGAGATTATTTTTTTTCTTTCTGCATAGCTAATTAAGATTAATGAAGGTAACTAGAAAATGAGGTAATATTTTTAAAATTGTGTTGATAAAGTATGGTGATAATTGAACTTGAAGCTATGTAATACAATCATGGGGGGAAAGCCTTCCATCTTTTAAGCTCCTATCCAACAGTGAGCTTTCATATGGGAAGGCTACCTGAACAAAGCTCACCAGGAAAGCAAGACTGAAGCTCATAATTGGCCACTTTTTAGTCCTTTTTCAGAGGCAGGTTTGTTAAGATGTTGTATGTAGCTTTATATGTGTTAAGAAGGGTGGGTGCCACCAATGCTAGCTGTCACCAGTTCAGGGATTTGATTGCACTTTTGCTTTTCTTGACTATTGAAACACACTTACACACAGTTACTCTTCCCATTTCTGCCCTTCCTCCAGAATTATTTAACTAAAAATAAACAAAAGTAAATGTGAAAGTTTAAAAACTAAAAGGATAAAATATATTTAATATTGTCCAAATATAGTGACATGGAAATTTGCTGGCATTCAGCCCAGCAGACACTACATCTAGAGATATTTTCTTTGGCTACTGACATATCAAGCAATAACATCATGTCTTTTACTCAGCAATTTGCATGAGGTTCTTGAATTTCTGATCAAGCTTATGTACTTTAATTTTGAAACACTAAACTCTTACTTAGCTACCAGGTTGGAATTCATATTATCATTGTAAAGCTAGCCAACAAGTGAGTTTCAGAAAAGCTGGTAATATAGTTCTGGTACTAAACTTAACATTCTTCATGGGTTTACACTACATTGAATCCAACTACCAAACAGATCTTTGTAAAAACAGTGCCATCATCTTTCATTTTCCCTCATCATTGTTCATCACCTATACATCTGTGGTTATCAAATTTTAAAAGGGCTTTATGTAAGAAAAACAAACAAACAAACAAAAAACAAAAAACACATAAATCAAAAAAAAACCAAAATACAATGGCATTTTAATTTTTCTAAATATTTTAAAATTAATAACACAATCATATAAGTTTATGTATTAAAAGATATAACAAAAAATGCCAAAACTGACACTGGCATTGTTTGGATTTTTAATTACTGAATGGAACAGTTCATTGTAATAACACTTGTATAGTAAAGGAATAAAACACTAACTTAATGAACGTGTTCATTGTAAATGGTTGTGTATTATAAGACTTCTCCAAAAGAGTTTGTATGTTTATGAAAATTTATGTTTCACCTGAAGACCTTGATGTGGTTCTTACCCTAACAGAGTTTAAAATTCACATTCACACTTTTTATATAAATAGTAATAAGTTTAATTATGTAACTAAGTATTTTTATAAAGTATGGCATTGTTGAACTGTTTTGCAGAATTGGTTCAAAATAAATTTCTCCTTGATTGCATCTGCTTATTTGAGGGGGCCGGGGGGAAGGTGGGAGGAGGACAAAAGCAGAGTAGCCTCCATAATAATGACTGTTGTTGGGGGATTGAAGTACTTATAGCACTGTGTACTTTTACAGAATATTGCCCATCTGCTCCTAGTACTTGATTTACCTCAAGTGAGTAGAACATGTGTTAGCCATCATGTTGCTTCAGATTTGTTGTTCTTAAAGGAGAGGGGACAGTTCCCTCTGAAGTTAAATTCAGCAGGGCCCGAGGAACAGACTGGAAGTTTAGAAGGGAAACCTGAATACAAGCACTCCTGATGAATCAGTCGCGTATCAACACTGAAGCTGACTGCTGTGCAAGCATTCCTCCTTTTATCCAAAAGCTGCTCGCAGTGGGAGCACCTCACGCCGCTCCGTTGTGTCCTGCTGCTAGGTTATTGAGCCCGTAGCTGAGGCTACTGATAAGCACATACTGGGAAACGGGTAGATCTGTGCCTGAAAATCCACCCTGGGCGTACTCACAGCTCACTGCTTTCCTGAACCTGAAGGGCGCCAGCTGCTGTGTTCACCGTTCATTCAGTACCTCCACAGTTACTCACGTCTGGGGCAGCCCCCCAGGGGCTCCGTGGCTGATCCTCCTCTCGGCTTCAGTGTTTGAAGAACCAGGGTTGTATTTGCTGTGTAAGGAGGCATTCATGCTCTTTCAAAACCAAAAAAGGATAAATCTCAGTTCAGCATGACTCCTATGATAAAAGTGGCGTGAATAAGGAGAACATCTAATCATTTGACTGCTTCATTATGAAAACAGTGAGGATGGCTCCCTGCTCCTCCAGCAGGTGTGGAATACACCACTGACAGAGATGCTCAAGGTGTGTTGTCGAACAGCCAATGACCCTGCTAGACAGCAGCCCCTGCTCAGTCCTCACGAGGAGGCCAGGTCTGTGGTTCTGTCCTTCTGAAGAGTTCCCAAGACAAGGCAGGAGTGTTGGCTTACGTTTCTAAGAGTGGAAGCTGGTGACTAGTTGACTTACATCCCTCTGCCCACCTTCTCCTCTCAGTTCTACCCTAGATGCCCGCTTTTCACCACAAATGATGTTTTTTATTTCTCCGTCATGTGGCTAGTCATTCTCCTTACACATATGAGAATGCACAGAATTAAAGATTAGAAGCCTTTAGCAGCCTTATGTACCATCTTTTTTTTTTTTTCATTTTCTTTTTTAAATGGGAGGTTCCTGGCAAATTGAGCAGTGCTATTATAACACGGTCAGGTCCATATCAGTTTCACTGGAGCTTTGATTTCATTCTGCATTACCCTCTTCACTGCTGCAATGGCTCCATCTTTCAAACTGGCCTATGACTAGTGTAAATGTATATTCTTTTCTTTGTGCTAAAAGACTGCAAGTACAATAGGAATAGTTTCTGTATTTACATTTTAATTTAGTGTTATTTGTTACGGTGACTGCATCCAAATCTGTGCTTTAAATCTTCTTGCTGCCTGTATCAAAGGACCACCATTTGCGAGGGGAGATTTTCTTCCATAGGAAACTGAACTTCAATCAATACCTTCAGTGGGTTTAAGGTTATAATAAATAGATTACTAATAGGCTAAATATATTCTCTGGCGCCACTGTCATTAGAACAGCCCCAGCCTTTTGAGACTGCTACTAAGTGTTTTGAAGAGCAAGTGGGTGTGTACTTAGCAACAGATATGCCCCCTGAGTTCAATTGATCATTAAGGTGAGGAGGAATGACCCCCTCTGCAGCCTGGGGATGACAAATGGCATTCAGGAAGATAGCAGGATGCACACCCACTTTGAGAGGCCAGCCTGCCTTACGCAAATTCTCTTGGTTTATCAGCAAAATAGGACAACCCACATTTGTTCATCCCAAACCAGACAGTGCTACACAAGGCAATAGGCAGAAATCTATGGACAGGCAGCATTTCTCTTCAGGGTTTCCAAGGCATCTGCCATCTTACCCAACAACCCTTATTACCTAATAATATAGCATTCCTCACTCTCAAACACTTCACAAATGAGATCAGCTTTAGTATCTCTGAATGGCAAATTAAGGCAAAGGAAGAAGAGGTATTTTGACTCATCCAGGAGCAAGTTGAAGACCATGATGGAGCAGCAGACAGGATCCAGCATTTGGTCTACTGGGAATTCCCATTCAGATGGGCAGCATTTAGCATCACCTACCAGCCTTGACTCCTGGTCTTCAGCTTGGAGAGATGATTTTCTAAGAAAAGCCTGCTGTAATTTCCCATTACGCCCCACGATGGATACCTGAGCTACTCCAAAAAAAATTGGAAAAGCCTGTGAGCCCCACACAGCATCTTGGCTGCCACAGAGCTGGCATATCAACTGCTATGTGAGGACAGCATGGAGTTTTTGGTGGAAAATCATGCCAGCGCCTGGCATGCTCAGCCTGGGGCTAGCCCAGGTGGCCCTAGGGAGAAGCTAGCCACCATGCAGGCAGCCCATGGATGGGTAAGCATTTGACCTTAGCCTCCAAGGTCTGGAGGTCACGGCAGTGACCATCAGCAGCATCTGCTTCCCCAGCTCGCTGGGCTGCCACATCTTGGACATCATGGTAAGCACGGCAAGGCAGGCAAGAGGCTTTTGTTAGGCAAAGCAGTTTGTTATGACAGAACGCCGCTGGGATGTGAGCACATGAGTGAGTTTCTCTGCAGTTCTCATTGCTCTCTTCTCATACAAGATGTAACTTTAACATGTAATTGGTTTGCAGCAGTGCTTTAGAAGGGCTTTCTAGTGCCCTTTAATCCAGCTGGTGCCTCAGACCATAGAATGAGCAGTTCCTTTGCCACTTGAGTCTGGTGTTTCACTGACACTGCTGAATGTGTCAAAACCTTTTAAGCAATCAGCTGAACACCCACAAAACCTTTGACTTGATGATATCATGCTTTTTCCTCCTTCAATCTACCTTTAAAATTGTTTCTTACAGAAACATCTAATTTTTTTAAAAAATCGCTTAGCAATCTGGCAAGTACTTGCTCAGTTATTTTAAGATTCTTTAAGGATAAACCATTATCTTTAGTCAGCCTAAGATTGGAGTCTGTGTATCACCTGGTCTGTTATAATATAAGATATAAGCCTTCTGTCACCATGAGTGAAATGTGCTTGGTATAACCTGCCTAGATACATAAATGACCTGAGCCACTGTAGTACATGATTCATCACATCCAAGGAAAGTAGGATGGGATGTTCTTCCCACACTGCAGGTAGGAACAGCAGAGAAACTGAGACACAGGCAAGTAAAGTGTTTTGCCCAGAATCACACAAAAAGGTTCTTACAAAACTGAGGTTCAGACACTGGTTTCTCAGATCTCAAGCAAATACCCTGAACAGGAGAGACCTTGCACAATTGGACTCACGGTCTCATATTTCTTAAGACTCTCTTTATACTGTGCTGCTAAACAAAATGATGGTTGGCACAAGGCTTCATACTGTGTCTGTCCTTTCTCTGTCACTCTGCAGTTTGCTAGACGTGATTTGCCTGTTGTTTTCTCCAACAAATACCCTTGCTGGGAATATAAGTTGCCCTTGAGTAGTGGTATGTGGGACTGGAAAAAAAAAAACAGAATTCAGCCTCAGCCCTTAGTCTTGGGAACTTGAAACAGCTGGACCACAACTGCCATTATCCCACTGCCAGAAACAGGATGCCATATGAGGAAATGAGAACTTGAACATGACTGCAATTACCAGAATAAGTCTGTTAGATGCAGCAGTTGCTTGAAAGGGATGGTATATGAAGGGTCTCTCATTTACAGAAACTCTGTTTTCCTCAGAGGAGATGTGATCTGATGGTATCTGTCTCTTTAACAGTGGCCTGGGCTGTCAGTCTAGGGTAGCTGTTTTCCTCCTCTTTGGAGTGGGAGGTGATACAGGAGTAACTCTTCATCTTAAAAGCCCTTTTGTAATTATTAATTTTTTTTGAGGAAGGGGTCAGCATCTGGAAACAGGCAAGTATAAGATGAAAAATGGCCACGCAACTAAATTGACAGCGGCCACCCAGATCTGGGTGCAAAGTGAATGGTTCCATGCTGATATTTCAGATCCACAGACTGTCATACTTCTCAAAGTATCAGCCGAGGAGAGGGCCCACAGTCATTCTGTTACAGGCATTTGGCTGTAACGAGGCAGTAAATTCTGCTATACTTTGCAGTCATATGTGCTCTCAAGGCTTTCTTTATTCACATGGTCAATAGAGACATGGAAGAAATTGTCAACAACTTTGGAGGCTTCTACAGAGTGCTCACTGGTGACAGCAACTCTGCTGGTTAAGACTCATTGGGGGTGCTGTTGTGAAAAGGGTAGTAACAAACATATGTTGTGCATTCTCACAAAATGTTTCCATTTTTCGTCTTGGAAATTGGGAATATATCTGGTGCTAAGGCAAGCCAGTGTGAAAGTGATCACCCAGAGATTTCCAGGTGGGTATTTCATACATGTCTTACATTTCAGCATCTACTTCTTTTGTAACTTTTAACCAATATAGATTCCTCCTTTTTTCCAGTACCAGTGACTTTTCCCCTTGCTGTGTTATCAGCAGTGCTGTCTTTCGGTCTCTGGTGAACAAAATACCACTTAACAGAGACTGAGACACTGGTGAGTATCAAACCACTGTGGGTGACACTGGTGGATGTACATTTGTTTGCTCAACAGATTGGACCAGAGAAAGGAGCTGAGCACTTGGCCATAGCTGCTGTCCTGGATGCTCTGTGGGCCAAGCAAGAGGGAAATATAATGCTCGTGGGATCTCAATATAACAACGCTCATTAATTCAGAGAGATTCCCTGCTCCTGGTTGCCCTCATTTGCGCATCTGGTCATGATTTTGCAGTAATTTATACATATGTTTGGCTTTAAAATGTCAAAGTACAGACATTGCCAAGTTCTTGGTGACTCTGCACATGCTTAATTTTTGCAGGATGGAAAATTGTAGTAACTGCACAGCGCTTAGTGATGGAAATGGTCAGAATATTTCAGAGTAATTTTGTTGGAGCTCTGACATTTCTGAAAGAGAAGATTTTTCCTAGCCCTGCTTATCAGTTGTTTCTCTGTATGCCCTTCTCTTGATTTCATCTTTCATACTTGGAGATTTTAATCTGAGATTTTAATCCTACTTCCTACTTCCCTACTGAATATGCTATTGGTCTGGGAGCCAAATAATTTATACTTAGCATGTTACTGGATATTGAAAGTAGTCGATTTCTGCAGTGAAGTGAACAGCCATAAAGGTGGCCTGGTTAGAAGGGGGAATTACTGAACAAAAGATAATGTCTACTCAAAAATACTGACAGAGAAAGGGCTGCCAGCCTGTAACTGCAAGCCTGGGGACTAACCCTATGAACCATAAAAAAAACATCTTTGAAAAGTGCAGCTGGCTTCTTTGAAGTGCAACCAGGGTACCTAGAAACCAGAGACATCCACAGATACCACAGAGAAGTGCAAAACAAGGGACTGTAACAGCAATTTTTCATCTGAGAAGGTGGAAAACAGTCTGATAAATAAAATTGCTCTGAAGGGACAGAAACCAACATCATCTATTGGCAGTTACAGGTGAAAAATAGAAATTAACAGCATCTATTGGCTGTTAATGTCCTACTCCCTCTTATGTCTCTGAAATATTAAAAAAAAAGCCTCTCTTTTTATGAGAAATTCCCAGTTGAATCCCACACAAACTTTCTGTGAGCTCTTGGTCTCTTCCCAGTGATGCCTAGCTGAAACCAGAAGCTGTGATGCAGATCATTTTGGAAGTGGGACTCTCCTCACTGTCTTACTGGCTCAGTCTGTCCTCCCCTCTGTTGGGGATGATTGGTCCCCCTCTGGGGATCTGTTTGTTCCCCACTTTTGGGGTGGTTTGGCCCCTTCTGAAATCTGTCTAGTTCACTTCATATCGATATCATGTAAGTAATATATCATAAATATATCTGCTGTTATATCGTTGATAAATTTAGTTCATTAATGATAGGCTGTAGTATTCTATAATAGTATATAGCTACTTGGCTTCTACTACAATACTGTTTGATACCATACTATTGATTGATACTATATATAGATTGCTTGTAGTAATTTGTAATAGTTTGAATTCATATTCATTTTATGAACCATGGGTGTGTTTAGTAGTGACTATTTTGCTGGTAGTATACTTGCTTGTGGTGATTTTTGTGTTATTTGTGGTAGAGAAATATAGAAGCTAAAGCTTCCATGTCCTTACATACTACAGAATTCTACAAACCCATGGTTGGGATCTCTCCACATCTGTAGGCCAGGTAACCCTTTAGGTTGCGACAGTCAGAAATTAGCCTTTAGCTCTGAACTTAAAATCCTTGGTGGAGTGTTAGTGCAGAGCTAAGCACTTCAGACCCCTACAGGAGGGCAAATAATGCCTGGTACAATGTTGCTGTGGCCATATCCTGACGAGCAGAGTTGGACATGCTTGCTGTTTGCAGGTTTTCTGATTTAAGAGGATAGAAAGAGCAAAAACCTGTGGCTAGCAGCGACTGGAGTTGCCGTTGTGCACGCTCAAGTACCATGTGGCTTGGGACATGCCACCGCACTGCCCTGATTGAAGAGCTTGCAGGAGACCCTGGGCTTGAGTCCCACCAGCTCAGGCCTGCCAACATCCACTCTTTTCCTCACTTCTGCTCTGCTGGATTGAGCCTTCATGCATCATTGCTTGTGAAAGCAATCAGCAACCTTCAGCTTGCCAAAGTCAAAGACCTTAATACAGCCAAAAAAGAGGCTCATCAGAAAATTCACAAGAGACATCTTGTATGTTGAAAGGGTAATTTGTATGATGACAATTTCTAACAAGTGAGGGGGCTGGAGGGAAGGTCACCATTTCAGATAGCTGGTATGAGGCACTTTTTTTTTCTAATAATCACTCCACCAATATTGCTTCTATAATGAAGCCGGGTTAAGAAGGATGCTCAATCCTTAATGACTTTCAGGGGAAGGTCTTACATGTTCTTGCCTGGCGTTGAGAACCACATTGCTCTGGTTAATTCTGTATGACAAATGTAAACATATTGGCACTTCATGACACTTCCTCATAAAGAAAAAAACATCTGTGTGTTACCTCTTTTATGGCATCCACGTGGTTCCAGTTATTCAATTTGTTTTGTTTTCTAGTTTATGTGGAAGATGCTAGTCAACAGGGTAAGGAAATCTCATTATATTTCCAATCCAAAGGCACCATTGCCCTATTGTTTTCAACCGTATCAGAGAAGTATGTGGTTTAGTTGGTGTTCAAACTAAAATAAACTTAACAGCTCATTTCAGACAGAAGCTGTTTCCCTGGGGTTGGGTGCAACTGTCTGCTCAGACGCATCCTCCCCTCCCAACTTCCCCTCTTCACATGTCTACCCTCATGCACACCAGCCCCTCTTCCAGGGAAGCTGTACAGCTTGTCCGGTTCTAGCATCATAGCTGGCAGTGGGAACTGATGCCTGCTGCTAACAGGAAGCTGTGAACTTAAAGATTGTGCTTTAATCTGTAGCTCTTTGTTTAAGATTAGGCAGAGGAACTGCTTTTATTCAAGTCTGGATGATTCTGGGATTGATTTACTGTTTTTTTTAATTGCTGGGGTTTGGGGTTTTTTTCCCCCAAAATTAACTCCTTAGTGAAAACTAAATGAACTACCAAAAACTAAAACTGAACTGTATATGCTACCATTGACCGTGAGCAAATGCTTGGACCTGTGTGTTGATTTGTTTTCTGAAGTGATCAGTCATTTGGGGACAATTCTGTTCAGTTTTAAGATCTAAAAGAGCCTGTTCTAAAATAATCTGTTTATTTTGCCCCTGAGAGCAGAAGGTGTGACAACAGGGGTGCTTTTCCGACTTAATTTGACAGCTGAGAAGTGTGACTTCGCTTTCCTGTTTAATTTTTCACTCTTGCTTGGACAGAGTTTAAAAGGAAGCTGAAAAGGGCTTATTTTCAACTACTCAAAGCCATGAAATTAGGCACACACACAATTGGCAGTGCAACACAGGTTGATGAGGCTGTTGGGGAGAAGATTTAGAGTATCTGCTGTGTCAACTTCCCACTTGCTTCAGAGAAATGGGGGAAAAACTGACAGTCATTCCTCAAGTGACTAGCATTACTTAATCTTTTTTTCATCATACTGTTTTAGGTTGCCAAACAATTGCTACTCTGCATGGATTTCAGACATATTACTGATGTGCTAACAGATGAAGAAACTTATGGCAAAACATCTTTCTTTCAAAGCTGGACTTTGGTACCCTCCACCTTCCTAATCCTTCAGTTGCCTCATCAGTTTTGGTGGGAGTAGCTCACTCGGGAGCACATCACTAGCCTGTGAGACTAGGACAGGTAATGATGAAATCTGGAGGGTAAGAAAAAGTTGTTATTTGGTGTAATTTAATATTTATGCTTTTTCCCCTCCAGAAATACTCTAAAATGGCCTGCCTGGGAAAAAGGAAAGGGGTGAGCTTAAACAGATCTGTACTCTGCATCTCTTAGAGAATGGGAAGGGAACTGTGTGAGATGAAGCCTGTTGTTTGCTAAGATCTTCTCATGCGTGCCAGAAGTGCAAAGTCAGACATTTGGTTTGTGCTACATGGGTAACTTTTGGCCATAAAACTCTTTGTGTTGGGTTAGCAACGAAATTGAGCTGTTCTCTGCTGCTTCTTGTTTGCAGTTCTCCTGCAATGAAATGGCTACAGAGAAGGACTTGTTCAGCAAAATTGATCTATTTGATTAAAACTATGTCTTTCAAGGAAAAAAAGGAGTCAAAACACCTCCAATCCTTCAGTTTCCCCACAGAACATTCTTTGCTCACTATTTAACAAAATAATCCTCTGTTTACTGAAACACAGCTTGACTTGAAACCACCCTCATCTGCTTCAGAACAGTAAATGTTAAAGCATGGATATCTGGCTTATATAAGATCCCGATCCTGGCTGGGCTACTCAGATCAGCAGTTAAAACAGGTTTGAATGATTGCAATAGTAAGATTATGTGAAGTAGGGAAATGCTAACAGGTGATGGACAGTTCTCACTGCTTGCTCCTAAACACTAGAAGTTTGGCTGACTGAGTAAAAATGTAACATCACAGATCTATTTTGGGAGGTAAAAAGCAGGCCCAGTGCCATTTAAGTAATTTTGCCAGTAAGGCAGATATACCTGAGGAATATGAGTATTGAGAATAAGGTATTAAGATAGAAATGGAAGTCTCTTTATGTTGGTATACTGTGCGTAACAGGGAGTTTGCATGGGTGCAGCTGTGTTGGTTTAAGCAAAGAGCATATGCATATAGCGATACTCAGGAGAGTAATATGAATTAAGCAAAAGTGTGGTCATAAGAGTGTTAATAAAGACACATGAATATGCTTGGACAGCTGTGTTCAGAAGCACAGTCTGCAGGAACTTCATAGATGAAAAATGGGGATGTCTCTTTCATAGACAACATGAGCCCCGACAGTTTGTTAATTGTTGGTTTCTTCTAGAACTTCTGGTTGCCTTGGCTTTGAGAGATACTCTGAAACTGCCAGCAGCAGAGTCCTTAACTTCCTTTGTAAAGCAACATCATTTTTGCCAGAGACAGTTGCATGTGCTTGGCTTTCTGTGAAAGCTTTTGAAAGTTTATGGGTGGCAGATTTAGTTAATACAGCTGGGATTTATATTCTGGGAAATAAACACCTTGGTATATCTAGAAATAGTGTTGCCAATTCATGGGATGTTCATACCTGGTTTAGAAAAATTTGTCATATGTTACACTTAGCTGGGTTGAAGAGTTTGGTTCAGCTGGATGTTTGTCATATTTCTGATTTCATTTTCTGGTGGTTTTCTGCTACTTCCTGGCAAGAAATGAAGAGCTTATTCTTATTCTGAAAATGTGTAAATTAATATTGTTGTAGATGCAGTGTGGTAGAGTTATTTGGAGGACACTCTTTGTCGTATGATTTAGTGTTAGTCCTGCAAGAAGCAGGGAATTGGACTTGATGATCCTTATGGGTCCCTTCCAGCTCAAGATGTTCTATGATTCTGTGTATAATTGATGTAACTTTACTTGCAGTTATGTACACAGGCCTTGAGAGAAGGCTGGACAATGTATAATAAACACTTGTATTCATTGTTATTCTTCTGTGGTTTATGATTTGAACGGACGGACTAGACCCAGTCAAGCTCTTTCAGGTCTATGTTATGGGCAGCGATGACTTTGCTTCTGTATCTCTCTCAGACACTTCCCCCTTCTACTACTGCATAATGCTGCATTGCAGAGAAAGCAGTAACGCTATGGCAAAGCTGAGGGCTGATCACAAATGAAGACAAACATGTTTCCATTGATTTTACAAAAAAACCCCATTGCTGTTTTCTTTTCAGAGTAGGATGGAGCTTACTCCAAGGGAAGAGAAGTAATAAGAAAGTTCTTTCTGTAAGACTTCAGTGATGCTGAAATTGTAAATTCTAGTTTATGCATTCCAGTTTACAGCTGCATTAATCATTCAGAAGTGATCTATAGCTTGTTCCAAATATGCATCTAGGTTCAAAGTAAAGGTGGGTGCAGAACTGCAGGATGACATTTGCAGATACAGATTTTTAAGAAAAAAATATTGGCCCAAACGAAATAATGGTGAATATCACTTTTTGCTACTAAACTATGTTATTTTCTATTTTAAACTGTTAGATGAAATATCTCTCATTATGTAAGGTCCTTGAGGGATATTTTTCTCTTCCTTCTTCAAATCCTGAATGATGATGGCCACAAATATTGATATATATCAACAGAGCAGTATTGGACACGACCAAAGAAGATGTATTACTAAGAATTTCATCTTGTATTTCTGTGCCAGAACTTCCAGTCAAGTCTGTGGGGGAATCCCACTTCCAGGATTGTCTTCTAGAAGATTTAAAGTGCCTTTTATATCCAGGGAGGCCTCCAGAGAAAAGCCTGATAATATTTTTTCCACAATGTTTGGCCAAAAATAAACAGAAAAATAAGTTTTTCAAACTAAAATATTTGGATAAAAGGGAATAATTAGATGGAAGTCACATGTTTTGATTTGGAAATGTTACTCTGTTGACTGCTATGGGCTGGATTCTTCGCCCCATGTGTTCCATGACACACCACAGCTGCCAACCTACTCTGGTTGCTGCAGTAGGATGCAGTGGGATGCCATATATCATGAAAACCACACCAGAAACTCTGTGAATATAGAATGGCAAGGATCTGAAGAGGCTGCAAAGGAACTGTAGTATTGTTTTCAGGTGTTTCCTTTTTTGTAGGAAGAAAAATTCTCCCTTGTGTGGGAGAAAAGTGCTGTTTGAGAAACTCATCTTATTTAAGCTACTTCATTTTTCTGTCAAGAAACATTTCTGCTGCAAATTTCAGGCAGCCAAGTCCATGTTTTAGGGGGCTTTACTCAAGTATATGCTACCAAGATATACTCATTCCCACAGAAGACTCTGTTCTACTTCCTACAGCTCCTGATCTGTTTGGTTCAAATCTAGTCTGGATATTGCTGTAGTCATTGCAACTCAGTGTAAGCATGGCCAAAAGCACACTACAGAAAGAACAACAATTCCAGGTTTTAATTTCCTTTCTGTTTCTTGAATTTCTATCACTTCATATCAATTTTGCAGCTCTTCTGAGAGTTTGACAGAAAAAAAACACGTCAATGGAATCCTTCAGTGTATTAGACTCTTATTTTCCTTATTCCCAGGTGCTGGATACAAACCAACAATGGGAAATAAAGAAAGCAATAGAATGGGTTGCTAAACCAGCTGAGTTTAAATCCTTGTGGAATAAGAAGCCAACTTTTCCAGATGAGGATATGCAGGTCCAGATGGAACATGCAATCATTTCAAAGGTTGGAGAGTTGCTTTTTTTTTTTTTTATTTCAATAATACAGAGACTTACAGTCAATACTGTAGTGTAATGTTGATACTGTTTTTTCACATATTCGGAGTTCAGGTTGAAGTAGTTATTCAGGTGCCAAGGTGCCATTAAATGTATTTGCTACAGGACCTTAACACACATTCAGCACCTGTATTCCCTTAAGTTTTAAGAAATAGTTTGTTCCTTAAAAAAAATACATAAAAGAACTGTAATGCCTGCATGAGAAAGGCAGCCAATATTTAGCATGAAATGTGAATGGACTTCTTTTTTAAAAATGTGTGCTTTCCAGTAAAATTGGAAGTGCGGTTTGGAATTTGTGCTCCAAACACACACTACTTAGCAGCACTGTTAAAACCCCAAATGCACAGTGTGTGCATTTCTTTACTGCTCTGCACATCCTGCTCTGTAATTTCTTATATTGCTTGTGGAGCAGAAAAAGCAGAAAAAAAAAATCAATAAAAAGTTTTATAACATGTGTTACATTTTCTATAAAATAAGTAGAAAACAGTATGCTGAATCAACTCTTATTCCATCCTTTATGCTACTGAGTAACTCTGCAGGGAATTAAAAACCAGAAGCAAGTCTTGAATGTTTGTTATTTCCTTGCAGGCCTTAGAACCGCTAGGAACTGGTGTGGCAACCAGAGAACAAGTGAGTGTATGTGTGCTTTGGGGCTTTTTTCCTAATTACTACTTGTTTAATGTAACTACTGCACAACCTGTGGAGCTGGTGCCAAAACTCCTTTACATTTCTCAATAGAGTTAAATACTACAGCTGAAATTACTTGGTATCTATTTCAGCTATTCCCTACCAAGGTTGCCTCCCTTCGCCTTATCTCCATTTCATTCTTCCCACACGTGATTTCTGTTATGGGAGTAACAGCTAAAATTTCAAATTCTCACATCAGTGAGAAATAGGAAAGAATGCATCCACGATCGTGATTGCCCATATGAAAGGCAGAGAAGCAAGTGTACAAAGAGTAAGTCTGGGCTGCTCTGTGGATCACACTTCAGCTCCATGAGACAACGTGGCTAACATTTGTGCACAACAGTGTAGGCTGGACAATGTGGTCTGTAGGGAGCTGCAGGGCTGCTGTAGCCCAAGGATAATGATCACAGCTCCCACTTTGTTCCATGGGTTCAGTGCTCAAGCAAGTGTCTGGCTCAGCACAGCAGTGCATGGGTAGACATGACCTTGCAGGGCCTGTATTGAAGTAGTTTTTAGAGTCAAAAGGCTCCTGGCTCATCTTCTTGTATCAACTCTGTTTGTGCTGCACTATCTGAACTGTAAAGATCAAAATCCCAGAAAATCATGTTTTAGCAAGCTGCAGTTCACCCTCTTGCTGACACCAGGGGCACTGTCAGGGGTGCAGGGTGGGCTGGGGAGCCAGAAGCTGATAGCATGGCTGGCAGGGCAGGTCTGGGGGTGGCAGCCAGTGTCGACTGAGAAGGTTGCCAGACAAGGTCATGATGAGGGCAGGGTCTGGCCCAGTGACAGGGACCAGAGTCAGACACAGCCAGGCCCATCTCCAGTCAGGAGCAGGGTCAGCAAGGTCAGGGAGTTGGGTGGCCCCAGCTCTAAGCACTGGGCACCTCCCTGGGGTGGGATAGGGATGGGCTGCGGCCAGGCCAGGCCAGGCCAGCTGGGGTTGAGGATCAGGCCTGGTGAGGGGAACCAAGGTCAGACGGAGCTCAAGGTGTGGCCAGGCAGGGCCATGGCAGAGCAAGGCCATGGTCAGGAGGCCAGGCCAGGGTGTTAGTCCATGGCCAGACAGGTCCACAGCTGTACCACAGCGGGAAGCAGGCACACCTGTAATGCAGCCCGGGCAGAAACTAAGGCCCATGGGCTGAGGGTGTGGGCCCCAGGTGAGGCAGGTCAGGGAGAGGCCTGTCGGTGCACTCACTGCCCTGTCTGGCCCAGGGAGGAATTTGACCGGTGTATATGCAGCTATTTCATAAGGTTGAAACTTTTCCTTTCCCCCGAGGAAACTTGTTGCTAGCATTAGCAGTAAGTCACTGCATTCAGCTGTATTTAAATACTTCTCACATGAAATATTCTTAATGAGTCCAAAGACCAAAACTAATTCCCAGATAAATCATAAATAGCGAGGTGTCAGTAGACAGACTGGTACATCTTAGAATACCATTCTGCAACCTAAAGTAAATTGTTCTTTATAGCACCCATCTTTTGGCCAAATCTTGACACCAAATCTACACATTCACATTCATTAATGTGAATTAACAAATTCACAGTTCTCTGCAGCAACTGGAGACAATAGTGACTGCATTAGCATAGTTTCTCTGCTGACTGTTTCTGGTGCCAAGCCCTGCTAATATATTTCATTGAGCTTCTCACTCTCAGCTTGTCTACCAGTAGATTGGACTGATAGACCCTCATTTGGAGAGAGGGTTGTTTCATAATGAACATCTATTAGGATGGGTTTTAATTACCCATTAATATAGCCTTGCTTTACAAAGTAAAGCCCAGTCCTGAATACTGGCTTTACTTCATGGTTTGCATAACCATTTTCTTCTTCTCACTATAACATCTCAGAACCACGTAAGCATTCAATGTATTTATCCATGGAATTTTCCTGTGAATGAGGGAAGTACCATTATCAGTATTACAAACACAGGAAATAATTGTGAGGCCTGAACTGACTGAACAACTTAGACAAGCTCCAGAGACAAAATCTGTAGCGCAGCTAGAAATTGAATCCTGACCCTTATCCGAGGGTATCTTGTCTACAAGGCCATCTATCTTCTGGCTGAACTGGTCTTCAGAAGAGGAATGGTTTCTTACAGCAGAATCACTGCTATATTCTCTTCAGCTGCCTCAAAATGGGAATATCTGCTCATTCCATGTAGCTGTGCAGTCCTGACCGTGCTGAAGTGGGGCTAAGACAGTCCAGTCCCAGTGTATCCCAAGCCCCTGCCTGGGGACAGCTGTGTAACTGGAGGCAGGTGAGCTGGCTCCTAAAGGAGCTGAAATCTTCAGGAGATTTTGAACCAGTCTGTGAGGCAATTATGTGGCAGAGCTGCCTGATCCATTCATACCAGCATTACACAGTAGTTCCAGTACAAACTTAGCCACCTTTGCAGAGGTTAAGCCCCTGCCCTTGTCCTGGAATGGAAGAGCCATTTTCACTTGGCGTTTTTGCTTCACTTTCACTTATCTCATTCAACATCCAGTTAAGGGGCAGTAATTTCCAAACTCATTCCAGTATGGCTATACCCTTTGGCACGCAGTGATTTTTTTTGTAAACTCCTGTACTGAGAAGCAAATAGCTCTTCCAGAGCTATGTATATTGGTCTGTTTAAGGATGCTATGTATGCCCAGACACCTGTGTGAAAATAGACCATTTGTCATGTTTCATAAAGGCAATTTTCCTTCTGTTTTGACTAACTCCTCTTTAATTTATGAAATGACTCCCATTCTAAATTCTTCTCTTGGCTGGGTATTCCTGTCCTGGTTAACTAACTTCACTGAGACTGCTAATTCCCACTAGTCAGGCCTTAAGACTAACATTTTGCTTCACATCTTCTCAGGCTACACTCGCTAAAATGCCCTGCAGATTCCACCTCATCTGACGTGCTACATAAAGTGGTTGCCACCAAGAGAAATTTAATGTAGGCAGAACTGTTAAGTGAACTTGCAACTTAAACTGTTTCCTTGTATGCTAGAGGACTGTAAATACACTCAAGAACTTTTAACATAAAAGTATGCACATGGCAAGAAGTTGCTGACATCCTAAAGCTGGGAGATTAATGCAGATACCACCTGGAATATCTGAACCAGATTACTTTAAAATATAAGACTACTATAGCTGAGATTAAATTTATTGGAAAGAGCATGTGATGTGGTGTTCAGGTCTAGTAACAAGAA
>JAOTQQ010000012.1:104316974-104336547 GCA_026546715.1 Gallinago undulata
AACATCTGTTCTCCCCCATAGCTTTAACCAGACAACAGGGATAGGATAAGACTGATTGGGAAGAGGATTCCCACTAGCCTTTCAGACAGGCTCAAAGGAAGATACAAATTCATACCTTCAGTCCTGAAGAGCAAAGGAAGTTTGTTACCCAACTGTAATGTCTGCATTGTTGTCTGAATGCCTGAAAAAATCGGGGTATTCCACTGAAATGAAAGAATGTTCTGCAAGAAATTATCCACTTCCAGAGGGTGATGTTTGGCAGAAGCTCCTTTCAAGCTAGAAGGCACAGGAACATTGATTATTTAACCCTGTTAGGTTTCAGTTGAGAAGTAGATTCCTCAAACTTACTTTTTAAGCACGTCATTGCTCACCCTCTAAGATCCTAAAGTGAAACAGAATTTACCCTTGCTTTCCAACTCCAATTTACTACTAAGTATAAGCAAACATACTAAAAGTAAATATGCTCTGTCCCTTTCAAAAGATTTTTTTATAAAAAGCTTTATTAAACAAATACTCTTTAGAATATATTTAAAACCTTCTACAACCTCTGTTGTACATAAAAGTTCTTATTTTCAGTACTAAACAAAGCATGTAAGCAAGTGCTACTCACACGTAGTAACTGAACAGTAAAAGAAGTGGCCACTGGTAACTGAAACTGGGTGTTAAAAACTATCTCAGTAACAACTTAAAACTGGGTTAGCATCTGCATAGTACAGCAGGAGTAAATAATCATCTGTTCTGTATGACTACAGGTTAGTACTTGAAGGCTAATACCTGCTTCTTTTTCAATAACAAAGTATACAAAAACCCCGTAACTTTAAAGGATGGAAAAAGCTAAGTAGCTTAGGTACATTTCCACATTAATAGAAGCTGGTTAATAGCATTAAACAGCCATCTCCATTTTAATAGGTGGATGAGGATTATAATCTTCAATCTGGAAGTCCTCTGCTTTAAAGTCACAGATGTCTTCAACCTTACGAAGAATTCTGAGTTTGGGGAAAGGTCTTGGCTCCCTCTGAAGCTGAAATAAAAGCAAGCTTATTGTATAAAGCTAATACTTGAAGGCAGAGATTTTGTGTTATAAATTAGATCTCATAAATCTCAGATCAGATTACACTATGTAGATTTTTCCTCCTCCCCAAGACTTATTCTCAAAAAAAAAATAAAATTATAATCCAGTTAGGTGGAATCTACTTTAGCATTTTGATAGGTAGCAGCAGCATAATTTTAAAGTGAATTCACTGATCATCCAAATGTACTGCAAGCATTTCCAGTTTGCAGAGCAATTCTGGTGGTTACAAATGTTCCTCCTTCCAGAGGAAACGAAGTTGGAAATTCTGACCCCGATGAGCATCAAATGTGCTGCAATTTCTCACAGAACATTTGTGTCCAAACCAATAACTAGTTCTCTGAGTAGTTTTGAACCATGCGAATGGCGAAGACATTAAGTCCAAGCTAAGTCTAATGAAATAAAATTATTATTTGCTCCTACTGCAACAAATTACTTCCTGAAGAAGACGTAGCCTTATCCAGCCAAATAGTAATACTGATTATCTCTATGAATTGGTAAGTTATCCTTTTCTGATATAATACAAATACCTTTTATTTTGTGTTTATCTGTATTAGGTGAAGTGGTTTTCTAATGTTTAGAATCATAGAATGGTTTAGGTTGGAAGGGACCTTAAAGATCATCCAGTTCCAACTCTCCTGCCAGGAGCAGGGACACCACTCACTGGACCAGATTGCTCATTTTTTGGGATGATGAAATCAAAAGTAGTGGTACAGATTCTGGATTTCCAACTTGGTTCTAGAATAGTTCACTGATGTTCATTTCAATCATGTTTGTATTGTATTTCTGTTTGCAACCCAAGTTGAACACAAGTTAAGGTACTACAATTATTAGGGTAGAAATGGGAAAAAAAAAGCCACACAAACTAACATTTGCAAAAGGATATTTATAATATCAAGACAACTTTGTATTGGATAAGCATTGCAGAAGACAAAAGGAAACAAGTATACAGAGTAAGTACTTACTTGAACTTTCAGAGGTTCCACATGATTCAGATATATATGAGCATCTCCTAATGTGTGTATGAACTCTCCAGGCTGAAGAGAAAGGAGAATACATGTGGTTTTCAAACAGTCAGGTTTCAAGAAAGCACAACATTACAGTGCTTACAGTCCTGAATCTTAGCATCTTACACTTAGTGTGGAATTGCAGCTTTTGCACTAGATTGGATTATCAAGACATCCTTGCAAGCTTTGAAGGACACCGTCTTCCCAGACTAATGCATAATTAATGAGAAATATAATGAAATTTCCACGAGCTTACAAAAAACGTTATCTTTGAAATCCTGGTAGGATAATAGCTTTGGTAAATGAATGGAGCACTACTCATCTGCTCATCTTGGGATGGAAACAGATAGAAAGTGACATCCAGCTTTTCCACTGCACTTCTAGTAAGTAAGACTTGCCAAAGTTGGTTCCAGACTAGTTGCCATAGCCATTACTAAACGATGCAGTTTGCGGCAGTGGGATGTCAGTCACAGGCTAAACCCTAAAGCACTTATCAAGGCATCCAGATGAGTTTTGCCATCTCACAAGTTCTGTGACTTAGCAGCCCCTGAGCAATCTAATGTAACTTAGGTAAGTTTTATCAGACATTTTTCTGCCCTCTGCCTGATCAGGCCTCGGATATATTGTGCTGAAAACGACCAAAGCTGTGAGAGGAAGCGGCTGAAGGGCAACAGCTGCTTTACAGACATAATGTTAAACAACTTTTTCTAGTACTTTGGCCTAATTTCTTACATATCCCTGCAATTGCTGTGAAGTCCAATTCTTCCCTATTTTAAACTCCCCTTCATGTTGCTGGTATCATGAACATCACGCCCAAATGGCCTTGCTAGTTCAATTGTTTACATACTGTAAAGAAAGGGGGGATTCCACTTGTACAAGACTGTGGTGCATTTAAGGTACTCTGCCAAATTGCAAAATACAGCTCTGGAGTCAGGGCAGTAGTTATTTGAGCACATACTGCCACTCTACATAATCATCTACAGTAGGAAATGAAAAAAATACCCAGTCGAAATCATAGCTGGAAGTTAGGTGGGCAGAACATCCAAACTGGAACCTTGACAGCAACCACTGAGCTACTGTTTGCTTCCAGTAAAAAACACATGCTACAAAATTTAATCACTTGTTATGTTATTATCCCATAAGGACAAGTGCTAGTTCAGATTTCTAAGAAGTAGACTAGTGCAACAGGTCAGTTTTGACATGTTCAGTTAAAAAAACCTGGAGGATCTTCTGACTGACTGACGTGAATTTAAGAATTCTTACACTGCTGATCCTAACTGCCCACACAGACCAGAAACAATTCACATTAAGTTCACAGGGCCCTTTCTTAAGCATATTTAAGCAAGATTTTGAAGAGCATGTTCATTACAGTTTTCCTTGGACACGACATGAAGAGTCTTATCTTTTAGATCCTCACTTCTCAGAAAGATTAAGTAAAATGATTAAATAGCATACCTTCAGCCCTGTGACATGGGCAATCATGTATGTGAGCAGTGAATAGCTGGCAATATTGAAAGGCACTCCTAGTCCCATATCTCCGGATCTCTGATAGAGTTGGCAAGACAGTTCACCATTTAGAACATAGAACTGGCAAAGGGCATGGCATGGAGGCAAAGCCATCAGAGAAATATCTAGGAATTGCAGTACAGGAGGGAGGGGGGGAAAATGTAACAGCATTACTCTGTTATAAATATAAAAGACGCAAAATCTGAACAGCATTTAATGAGATACAGTATCGAACTGTAACTATCATTCTGTTGCTTTCTCTCTTGTTTAAAAGCCCCTGCCGGCTAAGCAATTAAGTCTGTGTCATGACAAGCTGTCTCCTGGGCTGTATGACCAGAAAAGTCATAAGCAAATATTCCACAGACCAGATTTATGCCATAATGCTGCACAGCAGTTTAGTTTTACTCACCTTGGCAAGGCAGTTGATTTCCCTAAAGGAAGACATTAAGAGCAAAATTAAGCATGTACCCCAAAGTGACTTCTAACTGCTTCATCTTACTCTCTTTCCATTGCAATATGCCTTTACTGCTTGTTGAGATATAAAAGTAATCATCAATAAAAAAATAAATTCAGAAAACAAAAGGTCTTTTATGTTCTTATCTACACTTAAAAGTGCAGATAGTGCAATTACAGTACAATTAAGGAAAACTTTAACCAAGCATGTCCTGGTATCTGAGAATGTTTAACCTTAAAAGCAACAGCAAATTACAGTCCCTTTCAGAGACATGAATGGAAAATGGGGGTTGATTTTTTTTGTGCACAGATCTACTGATGCTGAAGCTACACATTCTCTGGCACTAGCTCTGACTTAGAAGTAGCCCTACAGAGGGAATGGATATCTAGATAACTTATGTTCAAGGCAATGATTACAACACAAATAATATTTTTGTTCTCTAGTTTTAAGGTTTTTGTGAACTCTACAATTTATTACATGGCTAAAAAACAGACACACCGCTTTGGTACACTCTTTTTCGGGTTTGTTTTTTTAACCTTTTTAAAATAAGAGTTGCTGTCTTTGTTCAAAGTCACTGGTAGCCAGATATATCCCTCAGTTTAACCTGGAGAGAAAAAATTTGAAGGAAAGGGTCAAAAATTGTGTCTGAACATGAGAATGAAGTGGGAAAAGAAAACAAGCTTATAACCCCTGGCCATTTCTGCTGCATTCCTGATAATTTTATGTAGAATAAGCAAGATCATTCAATGGAACTGACTGTTGACACAGGATTAGAACATAGTTTAGCATACAGCAAGAAAACGTGCAACTGCATTCACTTAAAAGTCTGCTGTCCAATACCTTTGGGATTCCAAGCACACATAATGATTCTTCTGTCATCTGGATTGGTTTTGATCATTTCAATCACTTTTTGCAACTGATCAACTCCTTGGTTGGAGTAATCTGAAGAAAGATACCAAATAAGATCTAAGCCAGACAGATTCAAGTCATGACAGTTTTTTACAGCCCGCCCACATCCCACTGAAAAGCAATACCCAAATGACAACCTCTGATGATTTTATTGTAACTTTGAAAGTGATTATCAGTTGGCACCCTCCAAATGCAGACTATTCTTGGTCTTCCTTAGGGTGCTCTAAGGCTTATGAAATTCTCACAATAGTATTTTTGTATGCCTCCCTACCTCTTTAAGTACCTTCAGCACTCACTGCAATAGCACCATTTAGAAAGCTTTGTTCCGAGCCTCAAGTACTAGACGTTTTTTAAGACCAAATAAGAAGTCTGTATAAACACTACATCCAAGGAAACAAAAGTTGCCATACAAAAAAAATTAGTTGGACAAAGCATGTTACTTTCTCATTCATAATGACTTGTTACCTAAGTAGGACAAAATATGTACTGGAATAGGCAAGATATTACCTCTTAGTCATTCATGGTATTTAAACTAATTTGCACATTGCTTTTCCAGATTAAGATGCTTTTCTAGATGTTAAACATGCATGCCACAGTGCTCCTTCTAAAAAATAAATAAATAAATAAATAAATAAATAAAAATAAATAAATAAAATTAAAAAAAAATACCACCCCCAGACCAGTACCACAGGGTGCTGGCATTCTTTACATGCTCAAAAGGAGAAAGCTTTTAACAGATGAATAAATGCATCCATCTAGTACTCACAAGGCCATGTATGAAAACTAAATTTCCATAGGATTTGGTGCCACAAAGGAACTTTAATCGTTTATAGCACAGGATATTACATTTTACACAATGATGCTTGCAGGCTGAGTTTTAGGCTCAATACCAGTTACGTAAGAAATTCACTGGAATTAACTGAACATTAGAATGGATTCCAGAATAAAAGAGTCATTACTTGTTACTCATTGTTCTGAATCATGCCAGTGAATCAGCATGGCTGGTAACTAATTTTTTCTAGTAAGTCTTATTGCAAAGTAATACCAAATTATGGTTACAGGGAGACCCAAGATGGCAAACAAGGTAGTAATACTTAATTAGCATCTCAGGGAATTCTTCTGCCAGCAATACTGTGCCAGAAGCCTTTTCAAATGATTATGTGAGTTCCTGAAGCTAATTACCTATCCATTAGTAATGCATTTTAAAGAAATCTATTAGTAATGGAACCTATGGGAATTAATCTTGTTCATTTTTTCCAAGCTATCTTATGCCTCAGACCTTTTAAGCTGAGGAATGCTGAAACATTTTAGTAAGTTCTTAGACATATCAGTCCACATGTTGCATATTTGTGTTGGCATAAAACTGTACTCTGCCCACAGTCAACATGCCAATACCAAGTCTAATATCTGTAACGAATGTGAACTTCAATTTGAGACTGTATTGGCAAAAAAACTACAAGAGCAAAAACCACAATTAACCATGTTGTTATTCTGAATTAAAAATCACACCAATCACACAGGGACAATCATTTGACTTTTTTTAATGGCAGTCCTCTAAACATTTTGTTTCTTTCAGTGACTTCGAAAAGAGCCATCACTATACTTCCGACTACATTTAACGAACCAGTTGCATCATGGAAATTAGGACCCTGCATTGGCATGCTGGAAGTGAGGTGTCATAATCATCTCACTAAGCAATCAAGATTGTGTTTGTATGTGATTACCTGTGTGCATATCTTTGTATTCTGCTCCAAAATGCCTCCACTGGAAACCATAAACTGGTCCCAAATCCCCCTCCTCTCTGGTGCTGAAACCCTGTTTATCCAGGAACTCACGTGATCCATTAGCATCCCAAATCTTTACACCCTTTGCAGACAGCTCTTTAGCATTTGTAGAACCCTACAAAACACAGACAGTAAGGAGTCTACAGCCTAATCCAAACACAGAGGACGCAATGTGAAATAGCTGTATTAAGCTTTGCTAGTCTACAGTATTTCTCCACTTATAAAGGATGAACAGTCCAATTAATGTACTGGCTGAGGTTCTTGCACATGGACACAATAAAACTTATGAGCAACATACTAGGATGAAGTTTAAAGTGCCACACTGCTGTTCCTTAAGTCAGGATTCTTCTAACTTTATGTAAGCACAGAAAGCACAGTCTCAAGGTCAACTGTGGTATATCGTTTCATAATCATAATTTCATTTGCAGAGACTAGGCATTGTCTTTGCCAAGCCACCTATAATGAACTTAAGGACATAGAAATTGTTGTGTTTTGGGGAGTGTCTAGTCTTTTATATTTGAATAGAGACAATTTAAAAAAATGAATGTGTATTTGAGTTGTGGCAGATTTTCCCATACCTGCACAATGTCACAACATATAAGGGAACACTTACATCCTAATGTATTATCTAGTTGAATTTTAATACTCTAACTACATCTATTATCTCCACTAGATCTCAGGTTTTTGCTGCTTTAAAAAGCCTAGTGTTTACATCAGTCTCATCTAACCTGTGATTCTGCACTGTTTCTGTTCAAATCAATAAAAGCTATCTCAATATTAAAAAGCAGATCACTAAATTGCTTATAATCTACTTCGTATTATGACTTCTTATTCAAACACTAATAAAAGAGGCTGTCCTGGGCCTTATAACTCTGGGGTATGGGCAAATCGTCTAAAGCCTCACTACTTCAGCCTATTTCCCTTAAAAAGAAGCAGAAGTACCCTTCTGATTTATAACTCCACTAAAATGCACAGAATGTTGTGAAGATAATGCATGAATATTCTGCATGTAGTCATAATATTTGGTGGCTGCATTTCTGTCATAAGAACAGAAGCATCTGCAGTTACCCCAAATTACTTAATCAATTCCACACTCGTATGACTCTCAGGCACAGAGAGTCCAAAAAACAAACCTTGATGAACCACAGCAGCTCCTCCAGCACTCCTTTCCAGAATACCCTCTTCGTTGTCAACAGTGGAAACTGACCTGGAAAAGAGTTTCAGAGTGTCAGAGGTGACCAGTGATTTGTCAGGGTGACGTCCATAGCAGAGAGTAATGCCACCATCTCACATTGATAGGTTTGGAAATGAAGTAAAGAAGTTGGTAAAGGATGTGTAATTCTCATATTCAGATCAAGGCAGACAAGAACATGACTTTTATTTTCCTGGACAGAGGGGGAGATGAATTATCTGTGGAGCCTTAAAAGATACCATCCACCATGAAGCCACCATGGTGTAGGGCACAAGAAATATGTGTGGGTTTTCACGAAGGAAAAAGAAAGATTAAGATAAAATTATTGACAAATCTATTTCACAAGCCATCCTTCCTACTACGCTAGAAAGGACCAAGACAAGCTCTCTCAAGATTTTATCCGTTTATTCACCGGGGGACAGCAACGGGGCCGGGTCGAGGGGTAGGAGGGGTCCCAGCTGCCGCAGGGTGGTGGGCAGGGGGAGGCGAAGGAGCTGCCGGTACAGACCTAAGTGCCTTCACAGGTCACACTCGGGGTCCGAGCCCCGACCCTGAGTGAGGGAAGGCTTCCCTCTCAGCGGGCGGGAGGGGGACAGCGCTGGGGAAGAAGATGGCGGCCCCGTCCCGTCTCCCCCCGCCTCCCCCCCTCCTCCGGAGCAGGGCTGCGACCGTTGGAGCCGCGGCGGGCAAGGGTTGGGGGCCGCAGCGGGGCCGACCTCTCAGGCTGTATCGCGCCTGCATGCCGAAGACGGAGATGGTGCCGGTGCCAGTGCGATCTTCTTTTCGGTGGCCATGCTGCAGGATGTGCCGGACCTGCCGCAGGTACTGCGGCTCGCCGGCCTCCAGCCCGCCGGCCTCCGAGGCGCTCGGCAGCTCCCCATCGGCAGGCATGGTGGCTGAGAGGCGCCCGGGGCGGCTTCCGGACGGCCGGGGTGAGCGGCGGCTGACCCCGCTGTCCCCCTCCCGCCGGCCACCTTTTCTCTGAGCCCGCCAAAACCCGGTCCCTCCCTTCCCCTGCCTTTTCCCTTTCCGCCCGACCAGAGCCCTCCCCTTGCCCGGGGGCCCTCAGCCGCGCTGCCTCCTGCTTCAGGGAGGCCTCCTGCAGGGCTGGAGGCCGCATGGAGCGGTTTAAGCGGGGCGCAAGGAGCCCCACGGCCGCTCAGGGCCGGTGTCCGTTCCTGCTCGGCTCCCTGGCCCGAGGCTGGAAATCCACCACAGCCGCTATATCGGCCCCGCGCGGGGATTGTCCCCCTGGCGGGGCTGCCCCCACCACCCAGCCAAAGTCTGTGTGCCGAACCAGGCCGTTTTTGCCTCTCTCTGCTCCCAGAGTGGTCTCCTCTGAAATTTTTCTGGGTATACGATCTCTGTTAGTCAAAACAAACTGATATTGGGAGGTGGTGAGGAGGTTAGGAGGAGGTTAGGTCTTTTCTCTGAGGGTGGAGAGACACTGGAACAGGTTCTCCACAGAAGCTGTGGGTGCCCCATCCCTGGAAGTGTTCAAGGCCAGGCTGGATGGGGCTTTGAGCAACCTGGCCTAGTGGGAGATGTCCCTGCCCATGGCAGGGGGGTTGGAACTCAATGATCTTAAGGTCCCTTCCAACCCAAGCCATCCTGTGATTCTATGGTATGATGATCTTAGATGTCAAGCATTCTGTAAAAGTCACATCTTAAATAAAGCCCGACTTTTGACAACCAGTGTGATTACAGGAGTTACGACTGCCAGTCGCTCACAATTGGGAGCCTCTAAAACAAGCACGTATCATGGAGGTTGAATGGAAGAGAAGACTATGTACTAGAAAATGTTCCTTCTCCTTACAGCAGGCAGGAAAACATATCTTTCCCACTAATTAAACCAATGAAATAGATTTTTTTCTTGTATAAATGTCTATACTTACTTGCATATACAGAAGTAAAGGAAAAGGCATGGTATAATTAGGGCAGGGTTATTTTTCTATACTCATACCTAATCTAAATAGTTTTGTGCACTCTGAAAAGAATACAATTTATTTAGCCATAGTAGTAACAGTCTGCAAAAAATGCTTAGAAATGTCAAGCACAGCAAATTAAACCAAATCACCTAGAGCTGTGCTTTTCACTGAGAGATATATCAGTTCTTAATGTTTATTGTAAATTGCAAATACCCTTGCAAGCTAACGTGTATAATTTAGGAAAAAACAAACATCTTTTTTTCTGAGAAAGTGTTCCCTGTTAATTATGACTTCAGAGGCAAACTACAAGTAAGAAATGCCAAAGGCAGAAGAGTTACTCATTACTGCATATTCAGAGAAGTCATTTAATGTACATGATAAACATCAAAAAGCAACTAGAAGAAGAAATGGAACATTTCATTGGAAAATAATATGCTACATGCATATGGAAATCTGGTTGATTCAGACTTAGCTGAATGTGCAACATCTGTAGGGACCAATCTTGAAAAGGCTTAAGAATGTGCTTGAATTTAACTATGCAAATAGGAATTATTTGTATGCTTACAACTGATTATTTCCTTAAATCTTTGCATAACCAGGGCCATAGCTGGTTATCAAAGATTACATAATTTACAATATAAATAGCAGTTCTTTTAAATAAATGAATATTAACATGGATTTGAATTTGGCTTTGAATTAAAAGATTTCTACACTCTTCAGTTGCTCGCTCATATGTCACAGTATTTGCTAAGAAAAATTTTATTTATATGTCACTATTTTAACCATAGTAATTTAACAATTAGCTGTACGTTGATCTTAGGGGTGTTTCACCTAGAGAATATTGGATTACTGGATTTCAGGAAGAAAGATTTCACACATCTTCTTTCCTAGGAGAAAAAAAAAAAAGGTGATTAAGCATTTTGGACTGAGAAGATGATGTTAGAAAAATAAGTGTATGGGGAATGTATCATTGCTCTGCTGTAGAAACATACATGACATAAAAAGCAGACCGAAACACATTTTTTTTCGTCTTTTTTCCCTTCTTGTAGATCTTTCCAAGTTTTAACTCTTTGCTTTTGTCACTCTTTCACATACCCTGAACCCTGTGCAAACTGAACAGAAAATGGTATTGTGTCTTGGAAATTAGTGCCATTTACTTTTCTTGGGCATGAAATGGCTACACAAGATACGTTGTACAGAAGAATCAGACTAAGATTCAGGCTAGAATTCATAATCATACTAGGAACATTAATTGAATATTAGTCTTACATGATCTGAAATAGTATATGTCATCAATAACTACATATAAGTTACAGAGAATTTTGAAGGAAAACTGTAGAGAAGCTGTTATGAACATTTTATTGTATAAGTTTATAAATACTTTTTAAAAAGTTTCTTTCTTAAATATAATATACACATAATTTCACAGCAGCATGACGCCACCTGAAACCACCCCATCTTTCCTGGAGATTCCCCGTGGGGAATATGAAGCGCTCTTTTCCCCTGTCTCTCTGCCTGGTTCTTCCTTCCCCATCTGGAAATCTCTTAAGCATAGAGAGAAGCCTCTGCAAGCCCTTTCTGCAAAAATGGTTAGAAGTCTGTGAGAAGGATCTTTTTGTGCACATTCCTACGAGTCAAACTGCGGACACTGTTAACACTTAATCTGAGCGGAGCACTGCTAATGGGAAAATGTTATGGTAAAATAGCTCTTTCAAATCATGGTGCTGATTCTAACTTTGCACTCCTTTTTTTTCATACAAAATAATAAGGAGCATGCTCTTAAACACCACCTAAAATAAAAAATATAATGAATAGTGGTAGTTCCAGTTCATTTGTGATTAATGAACACAAAAGACATGGTTTCTGATGCCAAGGCTCTACACTGTGGTTGTGAGGCAGTTCTTTTCTGAAGGAACATTTATCATCACATTACCTCATCCCAGATGTTACTTAAAGATTGAGGGTTTCACAGTTAAATAAGTCAAGTCTTTTAATATCATCATGTCTGTATTTTGCAGGCTAGAACATTGAGCATTTGTTTTTGTTTTACATAATGCTTGTGTTTGTCTCTCAATCAATGTGTGGTGTCTGAGGAGAGGGTCTTGAGTATACCATGAACTGAATCTCATTCCAACTAAAGTTTATTGCGATGTAAACACCTCTTGTAAATATTTGCATTCTCTATGAAAGGAGAAAGAACTAACTTACCACTTAAAAATTCTGCTTATATAGTTGCAGTGCTTTCCCAGCTATGTATTCAATGAATTCATCACTCTTTGGGTCTAAGTTGGGAGGAACTTTAATTGTGAAAGTAGGTGAAGTCAGAATATTCACATCTACCACGGTTTCATTTTTACCAGAGGGATCTCCGGGTACCACCTAGAAGAGAACAAATTAGTACTTTAGACAGTACAAGCTACTGGATACTTTAAGTTTTGTTTATACCTACTGTGCTTACTGTCTTTAATAGAGGAAAATTAAAGAGAGGATTATTTAAGACTTTTCTATTTTCTTTAAATTACTTTCTTCTGAAGAGACAGTGGGTGTCTGAATTTATGCCAACGCTTATAGTAGGTGGTGGGAAGAGCATACATGGCACTGCAAGACTATATCAAAGAACTGCATGTTAATATTTATACCATGAACTACATCTATAGTGAACTTCTGATCTAATGAAAACTTGTGTGAGTTGTCCCACTAATTTCAAAATTTGAAGACAAAGTTTGTGTGATTGAAGTTATACATTGCTATGTGTTTTTCTAAGACAGACTTAGTTCTGTAGCTTTATTTCTCTAGAGCAGATAGCTCAGACTTGTTTGGGAAAGTGCGCTTAACTATTGCCTGTCTCCTTGTTCCTGATTTTGTGATTTTTTGGTGGATTGCACAATCATTTCATGTAATAGTAGTACATTGGATTTCTGAGTTGGAAAGGAGAATAAGATCTGTCCCTCACCCAGGAAAATGGATTGAATTTACCTTGGATATATTCTTGTGTGCAAGATACAATTAATCATAATGTATTTATTAGAATATTGGCAGGTGCTGTTAAAGATTTGCAGCTCCCTCTGCAGTAACCCGCGTAACATTTGCCATCTTTGAGTTTGGAGATAAAAGGTACAGATATGACATATAGCTAGATACTCAGTGCTCCAATAAGGATCTGATTGGTACACTGAAATTTATCTGGAAAGGTAATCTGGGGTCAGTCAAAGCTGCTAGTGTCAATTTACTCTTATCCGACTGTGGTTCAGGTTAGCCTGTCAGCCATCCATCAGACTAAAAGGATTTAGAAGAAAAGAGTTTCTAATCACTGGAATTTCCAGGGATTATCAAGCATACATAAATTCAAGATGAATATATGTAGGAACTCTGTGTTGTAAAGCCCAAACATTACACATGTACAAACATCCACGATACCCAAGAGCCTAAGTATGAGCAAAGTGTAGGTCAAAGACAGCACCATGCAATAATTCCCTTTAGAAGATAGCCCTTACCTTAACTATATTGAAAATATTTTCTGGTCCGATGGTCGTATTGGATAATTCAGACACCCACCCAAACCTTTCTTTCATTTTGTTCAGAAGGTAGGAAGTGTCTTCTGTATGACGCTGAACCACCTGGAGAATCTGCTCATACTGCTCGCCTGAGAGATTAACCAGTTTAAAGGCTTCGTCAAACTTGATGTGCAGTTCGGGAACATTGGGGCAATCTGTTAGAAAAGGCAGCCAGCATGAAGCTTCTAGGAAAGTAGTACATCTTGTATTTCATCTTTTCTATCTATCTGAAGTATAGAAAACTGTAAAGAAGTCTAGCAGGGGGGCATGTTTTTGGGTTGTTTAAATAATGCTTATAAGAAAGAGTAATTCTTGCTTACCTATTTTCATAGATTTAGTTGTCTCATAATGGCTAAATAGATTAATTATCCCATTTGCTGTATTGCAATGACTTACCAAGTACTTTAAGGTTTATATCATATTTCATGGCGATTAATTTTATGTTATGCTAACTAAGAAGACCTGGTAGATTTTACATACAGTGACTTCATAACCTCCTTATACATTACTTTTTATTTTGATCACTCATATTCCATTATCAGTCCTTCCAAGTTTATAGAAAAAAAGCCCATAATGTATGTCGGTATTTTTGTTGAGTGTTAAGGCCTAATATTTATCTAATGATAGCTAGACATTAGTGTCTGACTGGCATCATCTGCCATGAATTCAGAACTGAAGATAGCTGGCTTTTTCTTTACTAAAATGCAGTTTTTAAACAAGAACTTTATATTAAACCTATACAAAAACTACTATGTAAAAATTCAGTTTGTTCTCTGTCAAAGGACACTTTCAGGCTGATAGTACAGTAACCACAGATGCAAATTGGTATCTGTAATGCACAGCTGTAGACAAAAAGATATTTTTAGTGAGAGGGAAGTAGTCTGATATTCTTTTCAAAATGTGTCATTGGATCATTAATGCTTCACTGGAGATGTTCTGAAGACATTTGGGTTTAAGCATATTCTGTGGCTTTTAAGACCTAAATAATTCTGGAAACACGAGTGTGTTATGTGCAGCAGGAGTCCTGAGAGCAGTTCTGGGTAATGCAGTCTGAATTTTTTCCAGGTGCCCGTGGGGAGTACGTGCTGGAGCCTTGCCATCTCCTTACGTACTGACAAGCAGTCCCCTTTTTGTCTGTCATGTCAGCCCTGTTTGCTGACATGGTTCGACAAATTGCAGGCCGTTCAGCTCTTGCTTTCCTTGTGAGGAGCTGAACGTGACTTGATGTTACGTCTGGTTGCCCGCAGGAGAAGCGAGCGTCAGGAGTTTGAGCTTCTCCTCACTTTCTGCTCAGTACTTCTGCACCCAGGCAGGATGGATTACAGCCTTGCCTCTTGCTTCTCTGGAGGGTGGCAACTGCAACAAAATATATCTGTATTTTGTTATGGAGTGTAGAACATCTCTTTGGACCTCCAGCGGTATGTTAACAACTGAGTTACAGTGACACTCTGTGGAGACAGTGGGGAAGGGTAATTGAAGTTATCTGGAATGAGGAATAGTGTTTGTACTGGTATTTACTAAGAAGAAACTCAGTGACTGAATGTTAATTCCCAAAATATGGAAACAGCACAGTAGAAAATGACAGCCTCAAAATCTGCAAACCAGTTATCAATGCATTACAGAACAATTCGGAAAATAGCTATTTACCACGCAAAAGATTGTCTTGACATTTCTGACATCTCTCATGAAACTGTGGGCATCCAGAGGAGTTCTCCCGAAGCTCCCTGCAGAGAGGCCTCCGGTGCCCTGACCCAATTTTTGAAAACATGCCACTTCTGTCAGGATCTGGAAAGAAGTCACAGTAATTTTAGACTGCCATTAAGCTTAGAGTCTTGATAAATATATGTTTGTTACCTACTCTGTGTGTTAGAATATAATTTCTTGCCCTTAATCCAAAATATCTGTCATAATTCCCCCACCCCCAAAAAAATTAAAAAGGGAATAAAACATTAAAAATTAGAAGTCAGGAGAAGATAAAAATCATATTTTCTTTCAAGGAATTCATGCCATGAAAGTATATTCCCTTATAAAGGCATAGTAGTGTATTCCCCACTAATAGCCAAACAATTGCTAATATTATTACAGGTTATTTCTAAAATGAGTGAGTTCTGATAAGACCTTTTTGACCCTTAGAAGTCAAAATGTTTCATAATCACATACAGCTAGATGAGAGCATGGTACCAGAGCTTATTTCTGAGGTAACATGGGCCAAGGTACCAGAAAAATTAAAAAACACCATTGTAGAATCACTTAACTTTATATTTTCTGATGAATATATAGTGGTTATGTCATCTACCCCTCAGAGTTACAACAGAGTAACTTACTGTTATCTTATAAATAGGCACCAGCATGTATTTGAATGATGCTTATTTTTCTATAAGATACAAAGGATAAGGCTTATTTGTAACCCTTTGTGACCAAGGGTTATTTCCTCTATTGAGAGTTACCACCTGAAATCAACTTGCCCAGAACAGTTTTCTGGTCCCTGGAAAACCTGGTGGCTGGCCTGGGTTTGATTGGCACGCTGCATCGCTAGCCTGTGGAAGCCTAGAGCAGGGCTGGCAGCTGTCTGGCTGAGCTTTGTGTCTTTTGACAAGGGCAGGGATATGCCTTGGCATGTCATAGAATTACTCTAATGTTTTAGAATTGGTGACATGTCAATATGATAGGATACACATCATATCTTGACAAATGCTGAGATCAGACCTGTCAGTCAGCCTTATGGAAACCTGCATCCATCATGAATTCAAGCACTCCTGAGGAACTCCTGCAAATGCTCTGAGAATTGACATGAAAATCAGACTGTGTAGGACCCAGAAGTGACATTTCTTTGAGATTTCTCGGTGATTTGTACCTTTTAATTTAACCGATAAAGTTATCCATGACCCATGCTTGCTAAACCAAGAAAGGCTCCAGAGCTTCTGTACCATATCTCACACCAACATACCTCAAACTGAATCCCTAACCATAGTTTAGCAATGCCAAGGGATTTGATGTCATTGACAATGCAGTTGATTTTCATTTTCTAACACTTGCCTTTGGCTTGTTCTGGCACATCTCTTCTGTTATTTCTGTATTCATCAAATACTTCAGTAATCACTTCACTGACACCTTCAAACACTGTCCTACTGAAATCAAAAATTGTCTGTAAGAAGCCAGGAATACCCCAGCCTTTCTGTGAGCCGTCGTTTCTGGTGGTGTCCTCAGGTAAAGCTGGCATGCTGAGGGACTCATTCAAGTTCAGATCAGACATGAAGTATGTCTGGAAAGACTGGTCAAATTCCTTTTGCATCCGCTTGAAAAAAATGAAACTTCTGTCAAATATTGAGCCCATGTCTGTTAATAGTTGGCGGAATAGACCTTCCATTTTTACTAGCTGAGTATCCTCTTTCTCGGGCTTTTCATTAAACTGGATGTCTTTTCCTTGATCCTCATGAAAAGTAAAAATGAGTGGAGGTATTTTCTTCAAAAAATCTTCCACCTGTTAATAAGAAGGAGATAGATCAGCTGCTTGACAAATGATCAGTTTTTCATATCTTAGGGAAATAACTCTATTTTTTCTCTTTCAAATACCCATAGAAACAATGACCTCTTAAAAACTTCAAACACAACATATTCTCCAAAGTAATTTAAGGCACTAGACTCTAAAGAGTGAAAGTACATTCAGACTAAATAATTAGCTCCAATTCAGATCTGGAGTAAAACGATTGCCAGTTGGCCTTTAATCTGTGGAGGCTTAAAGTTAGTATCAGTGTTTGGGTTTCTTCCAACAAACAATTTGGACTTTATCTTGGAAACATTTCTGTGGTACTTATATGCAGTATAGAGAACAGAAGGCAATTGTTCTTAATATAATTTACAAACACCCTGCCCTCTCTCACCAATGGCCAAGTTGTCACATGCTTGTGCAAACTGAAACCCATTAAAATCAATGAAGCAGTGACCCTGAGTCCGTGGTTTGATGATGGAAGAGACTGGGAGTCCACTCTGCTCTGCAGAGTTCCCAGTCCCTGGGTCTCAGCCACTGGTTCGCTGCTGTGTGATTTAATGCAGTGCCTTCACCAGAGCAGCTACAATGTTTTGTGGAACCGCACTTCATAGAACCATAGAATGGTTTAGTTTGAAAAGGACCTTAAATATCATCAAGTTCCAACCCCCCTGCCGTGGGCAGGGACACCTCCCACTAAACCAGGTTGTTCAAATCCCCATCCAGCCTGGCTTTGGCATTAGAAAACTGGTATGGGTTAAGAAACACCCTGCTGAGCACATACACACATATATAGATTTTTTTTCATATCAGCTGCTTGATCTGACCGCTAGTGCAGCTCAGAGGGAAGGTGGACTGTGAAATGGCATTGCAGGAGCAGCCTAAGCCAGTATTGCCCCTGCTGCCTGTGTGTCACCAGCCACAGCTATCGTCTTTGTCCTCTTTTTTTCAAAACGATTTAGGTCGTAACACAGTTCTTCCTTTGAATGCTTCAGAGAAACCATATAGCTCACTGAGGAGGTTACCAAGATGGTCAAATACAGTGACAGTGCAGCATATAACTTTTACTGCAATAATTTTGTCTTGACATCCACATTCTCTTGGAAGTCCAAGAGATACATTTGAGGTATCCAGGAGAGGTATATAAAAAGCTAGAAGTGTCACCAGTAGTCTTAATATCTTCCTTGTTTGCCTGAATAATTTTAAGAATATCCATAAATGTTAAACCACCTTTGCTCTAAAACTCGTTGCTTCTGAAACACACCACATTTAATTTTTAAGTTACGGTATTTTTCAGTGCCTGGTGATGTGAAAGTTAGGTAATCTGGCTAAAATTTCAGTAGCACTAATTGCAAAGTTTCAGTTGTTACATTGCACTTAAAGCTTATGTCCAAATAGAAAATGTGATTACAATTTTGTTAAGTCTTGTAATAATAATGTGCCAGTCAGGAAAGCATATTGTCTTTCTGGTAGAATTAAGGGAATCTCCTTTGCTGACAGTTTCCTTTATTAAAAAACAGTTACGTGTTTTAAAGTGATTTTGTTACTTAAAGTGTAGATTTAAAATAAAATAAATATAGGAAAGAGTGATGTCAAATAAGCAGGTGATTTTTTTTCCCATGGAATTTTGCTAAGAATATTTACACTTTTAACTCTGCTGATTTTCAGATGGACCATAAAGAATCTATGTGGTATTTTTCAAACAGTTATTGAGCATCTTAATGCAGGTCCTACTGTGAGAGACAACGCTGTGTATCTGGAGTGACTCCATTGGAGTCAGTGACTCCATGGAGTCATGCCAGGGTGCAACCAAACTCATTTTTGCTCAATGTTCATTGAATATTATTGCATGTAATATCTGCCATATAAATTCACATTTCCAGACCCTTCAAATCAAATTAATTTTAATACCCTGATATAATTGGCAGATCTGGGTACTGAGAAAATAAGATGTGCTCTCTCTAAAACTGTTAGGTGAATTCAAGGGTATTTTGACCTTTGAATATTGACCTTTGAATATGACTTAGAATATTTGACAAAATTTCTTCCTACCTTTCTTCTAAATGTTGACAAACCATGTTTGCAAGTTGTATAATATCTCATGCAGGTACTTTCTAAACAAGATTCACATTCATCCCATAAATTTTTCAAGGATATTTGACATTGTCTTTCTTCTTCTTCTAATCTGTCCTTTACTTCATCCATAAGTCGCAAGGCTTGCTAAGTAAGAAAAAAGATCCAGTTGAGGGCAATTTTCAGATGAATATTCTAAATACTTATCCCAGTGTTGATCACTCATTTTGGCTATTTACGGTTCTATTTTTCACTAATCCCTAATGATTAGGGTAGGTTGTCACATATGGAGGGAACTAAGAAATGAAAAACAGAGGGCACAGCCTACAAAACCAAATGGATCTCTACAGTCTACCTGAATCTTTGAAGTTGTGAAAAACCCCACGTCTTTCTGTGCAAGAATCATTCAACCTCTCACAAGGTTATGTGCTCAACTTATGTAATTTTTTTCTCCGTATCATATCTGCAGCATTCATCTAGTCCACAAATACTCCTTTTTTGTTTCTGTGCTCTATTCTTTATGGGACTGATGCCATACATAAATTCTTTTTCTGGTGCAGAAACATGTAAAAGCATGTTTCCTCTGTTTGGGATTACAAAAGACTCTAGT